>CM065391.1:35672500-35920000 GCA_033060915.1 Euryodendron excelsum | reverse complement strand
CTCTCCATTCAAAATCAAAATTAATTTGGAAAACTGAACCAAACCAGCATAGTACGTGTGAGCATCTGCCTTAATTGTGCCTGTTGAGGTGCTGTCGACATAAATGACGCAAATTCATTTCACGTCCAAACTATACTTGGACACAACCGTTTAATCACGATGTTCGCTCATGAGAGCATTTGATCAAACACATAGACGGCACCCATGAACTCCCCATCAGATTCGATAGCCCTCATTGATTCCGGTGAAAGGCTCAACTCCAAATCCATGCTTCCTCCGCCTTCATAGCCCGGGTACAGTGCTACTTTTCCGTCGAACTTGCTCGCATACCCACTCCGAATCGCCACTGCTTTCCCCATTCCGAATTCATTCCCATACATGTCGAAACGCGGTGAGCTCGCAATCATTACACTGCACGGATCAAAGAACCTACCAAGCTGGTATATAAATGGAGACTGCACCCACGCCTCGACCCACTCGCGCACCGTTTTGTCGGTTTGGTTGGCCACCGCTTGGTGCAATAGCCACGCCGCCCACCCAAGTCCGTGATCAAGTAGTTCACCGGCTGAAGCAGTCCCTCTTATTGTTTGAATGGAGTTCCCAAAGTAATTCGGAGGCAAGGGCGGTTCTAATCGAGGTCTGTTATTGATAGCGATTCGGCAACTGGTTTCCTGCTGGTAGTAGGGTAGACGATGAGCACGCGTCACGCACCTCCAGACAAGCGCAGACAAGGCCTGTAAGGAGGATATTTTGTTGGTGTTGCATTCTGCGTTGGCCTTTGCTTTGAGTTTCGCTATGGATTCCGATGAGAAGTGGAAAATTCTCTCTCTCAGCGGGGACGCTTCGTGTCTGCTGATGAACTGATAGTGGTGAGTGAAAGGAAGGTTGAGAACAGGACCGTGCTCATCGGGAATCTAGCGGTTGTGAATTGGGGGGCGAGAAATGGGAGCATTAATCTTCCCTTGTGCCGTGAAAATCTCCGACCAAGCGTTGAAGAAATGCCAGAAAGATGTTCCATCAACCACCATGTGATTCATAGAACATCCAATGAAGATCCCATCAACCAACTCCGTCACTTGAATGGAGAGCAACGACATGGTATGACCGTCATGGTTGATCGCCCTGTCATGATCGAAGAAGGACTGAACAACTACAGGTACGTCAATGGGTGAAAGGACATCAGACAGTCAAATTCACAGCTGCGTATATAAATCTTGCGCCAGGACTGTTGTTACAATCGATATATATATAGAATAACACGACGGATTTTCTTGTTTCAACGTTGCAAGTCGACCGGCAAGCGGGTAGAAATGAACAAGAGTGAGAGACAGGGACTCCTTAAGTCTCTCCAGGAGAGCCTCGACATGGTTTTCTTGATCATCCACCGCCGGAGGCTTGACAAAGAGAAGCCCCCTCTGGATGTAATGAACTGAAAGCATGGCAAGATCCCATGGGGACAAGTGGATTGGCTGCTTTGGCTCTTCGTCTGCATTCTGCGGTTTGATGAATCACTGTGAGATGTGTTGAACAGTTCGAGGATTCATCGGTAATTGTAGGAGAAAATTGTTCCCAGAGCTGAAGAAGGTTAACTAAATATTATAAAATATATTGAATATAGATATTTATGAAAGCCGACTAATTTTTTTTTTTTTTTTTTGGTTGTGTTTTTTTTGTTTCAATCAATATTGAAAATTATTTTTATTTTATGTTGTTTTGTGTACCCATCGTAAAATGAAAGTGACTTTTAAAATTCGTCTGGTAAGATTTTTTGACTTAACTTTTTTTTATTTTTGTTTTTTTTGTTTTTGATCTTTTTGTTTATCTTTATTTTTAACTTATAGGCCAAATGAAAAAAGTTTGAACAACTTCTACTAAACGGACCTTAATTGTAAAAATTCGTTCCAATAAAAGTTAAACTAGTTTTTTTTTACTATAAACGAAAAATTAAATTTATTTTTATCATAGGTACCCTTAGTTGATTAGTTTTGCCCGTAAGGAAAAGTCAAATGCCATAACATCGGTGGCCGCTAGCTGCTGATTTGTGGGAGAAATAGCTCCACGTATCATCTCTCACGAAGGTTCTCACGCTGCCAAAAGGAGAGAGAGAACAACGTCTCTTATTCTTCCATTTTGTTTCTCCCCGTCACCTCTCACTCTCGTCTCCAGTTGTCGCTTTTGTTTTTATGCTTCCAAAATCCTACCTCGCGTTAGTAGGGAGGGATAGAAAATTACAGGCTTTTCATCTTTCTCACCCTTATCCACTCTTGTGCGTGGAAGGTATCGAGGGCATTGATTGGGTTTCTTGCGAGCATTTGTCTTCCGCCTCAGACTTCTACCTCGACAAATTGGGTGAACGAATTGTATCAAAAGGTGTAAACCTATTTTGATTTGTTTGTGCCGAGTACAACAATAAGGCTTCGACATTGTAGTTCATAATTGTTTTATTTTTTGGTACGAGTAGTTCATAATTTAGTCTCGTTGTCCATGCTCTCAGAATGACAAGTTTCCCATGTATCGGTATCAAACCTGTTGGCCATTTGCTCTTGCCCACAATTGTTCATGATATGACATAGCACACAATATCCACATGTAGGCCCATCGATGGAGCTTTTCTGAGACTCTGACTAGAACCCTAGGGTTGTTTGAGCTCAGGCCGACGCAGGCCCAAGCGTGTCACCATCCAAATATAAACCCTCCTCAAAATACTCCATACGTACTAGTGGGATACAAGCCGAGTACAGGTTGGTCCAAACAAGCCTATGTGTCACGGCTGGTAGGTTGAGTACTATATGGTGACAGTAATGTGATCTGCTATAATCATACACTATGAAAATAACCCGTGAGGTGACTATGCACCAAGCAATAGTCTCACCAAATTTAAATACCGAGGCATAAGACTATGCGTTTGTCCAAGATCCATCCGTAATGCCCCGCACATTTTGTTAAGTTCCGTTCTCCGATGCTCAAGCCATACGACTTACCCAAGCTATAGGCAATAGTAACGCCATTATCAAATGTGTGCACACATGACAAGCAATGTGCTTAATGTTAGTCCATCTCGAAACACAAACAAGATAGCAATATACAACTAGACATGCGCGTGAGTCAAGCATCACCCGTTAGGCATGACGCCTACATTCATAAAGCTCTTAGCGCTCCACGTCAAGGTTGTTGCCCATAAGGATAGGCACCACCAAATAGCAAATGTTAAGCCCACAACATAGTGCCTTGCGACATCAAAGCTAGCCAAATCAAGCGACCGTGTGTGCAAGCTTGAACCCAACGTGCAAGTGTACACGAGGCATACGGCATGCAAATGTGCACATCGAGACCCAATCCGTCATAAGCATAAGCCCCACTACTGCACAGATGCGGAATAGCATGTGCAGATGACACAACCCTTTTCTCGACACCAATGCCAAACATTTGCCCCACCAGACACAATGTTGCTCATGTAGCCACTTGACTAGCATGAGGTCTGTAACCACGTGCCACAACTGGCCCCTAAGTTTCATCCACTCCCTTTGGAGACTTACTTTAGTGTTGTTGCTTTCGGTAATACCAGGAGATGGTAGAGTCAATACCAGACCCCTCCTTTTAATAACATTCTGAACCATCTCTAAATTTGTAGGAGAAAACATCTTGCCCCCTCGAGGAATCATAATTCATAAATCTAATAAATATAAATTATAAGATTGTTATACCATTGGTTAACTATGCTTAAACATGTCCCACGTCAAAGTTTCTCGCGATTCCAAACGTGCTATGAGTGACAACCCGTGGCACTATGACATGAACAGAAGTAAAAAAGTTTTCACTAAAGCTGACTTCAAATCTAATGAGTCATTCCATACCATGTGTTTGTGCCTCTAGACAAGACTATTTATGCAATATGTATTAAAAAAAGAAGGTAAAATCAAAGAATAATATCTAATCTTTAGGTGATCCTAAATTAAAAAAAAGGCTTTAGTAAAGAGAAATTGAAATTAAATTCAAGCTTCAACATGATGCGTGCAAGTGCTTGTGGAGAGAGAGAGAGAGAGAGAGAGAGAGAGAGAGAAAGAGAGAGAGAGCTATTGCTCTTCTTTGTTTGTTTTTCCATACTAGAATTTACTATTTTCACCTTAACCATCATATTCATAATATCATATTACACTTCACCTATAACAGATACATCCCCAAAAAAATAGCATAGCAAGTCCAATAATAGCATAGAAAATCCAAAATATATGTAAATATACAAAGTAATTAAAGATATATAGTCATATAATGATGTAATAAACTTGTAGGTCGCCGGTGGGATTGCCCGCTACCTTTCTATTTGAGTAAAGTCCTTCATTTATAGCAGACTAGTGGAAGTGGAATGATCTTGACATCTGGTGAAATGATCTTGACATTTACTTGCCTCAAATCTCGGTTGATCATTTGACATGATTCCATGCCTTGAATCTCGATTGACCAATTAGTAATAAGAATACAATGAGTATATCTTGATTAGGATCTCGGGCCTTTCCAGCTGATGACAAATTTCCCAAGATTGGATTCGAACAGATCGGGAGACCGACCAGTTCTGGTGTTATGCGTTCGTCCTTTCCGTCCTTCCCGCTGGGCATATTCCGAATCAGGGGACCTAGGCCAATTCTCATCATCATGTAATATCATAATATTGTATCAAAATAAATACCCAGTTACCAAGAAAAGAGATTGACCCAACAACCTCGCCCGCCATTAAGGTGGCTCGAACAAGGTGGTTTGAGCAGGTTCGCGGTGAGTCGGTAAGGTACTCTTTTTATAGGCAAGGGACTCGGTCAAGCAAATTTTGTATAGAAATTGATTTGGATATGAATCAATTACATATTCAACTTTATTACAACATTTGAGGACCTATTTAGTACCAACTTTTCGACTTTAACTTTTTTAAACTTACAAATAAAAAAATTAAAAAAAATATAACTTTTTTACTTATCTTTGACAAAAATAAAGTCAGCAATGCGAAAAAAACTAAAAAAAACTTCACTTTTTTTGCTTGCACGTTCAAAAAAAAACTTAGACAAAAAAACTGTACCAAACAAACCCGAATGTACTGCATCAATTTGCAAGCTTCCACAAGACAATCATGGAAGAGAATTGCCCTACAAACAAGTAACAAAATCTCAAAATGTCATGCCAGACACTCGTAAATTTACCATTGCCACGCCATTTCTTCTCACTATAAAAACTTCTGTTCGTATAATTATCTCCCATCTCAAACATTATCAAACTAGTACTTGCAGGAGAAGCCCTTGAATCTTGAAACTACCAGTATATAACACAGAGATAGTGCAGATCCATCAAAGAATGGGTTGATTCACTAAATTGCGCACGTTATTGAAGAATCAATTTCACACACACACACACACACTCAATGTAGAGGATCATATGACACTTGAACATTCCCTGTTCACCAAGGACCATCTAACTCCAACAATAGCATAGAAAATTTAATAAGATTTAAATACCTACCCGTAAATATAACAATATCATTTTTATCTGTCCACCTCGTGAGTATCAACAATGCTTTTAGGAAGTGCAGGCCAATTAGAATAACTCCTGCAATTTCCCACCCATCAAACTAGAAACAGATCTCATTATGTACACACAAAATCAAAAGCAAAAACCTACTTATACTTCACAGAAATCAAAAAGCAAATATCAAACACTAAGTGAAACATATCAGGAAAGGATGATTGCAGCGCACGCCAGAGAATTGACATTAAATCTAACATATTAAGGCCGCCTAAAATTGCAATACTTTGCACAAGGGAAACAACTGCCAAAACAAAGTAAACACAAACAAGACAATTGTATATGCAAGCATGTCTACTGAAATCATCTCACAGACAACATAACATAGAATACTGGAAATCTTAGAATCATCATAAAATAATCTAAAACCCAACGCAAAGAAAACGTTTTAAATTTCAAAATCCTACGAGACACTAAAACCCATCCAGAATGCTAAATGGAATCAAGTGCCCTTACTACTAAAGAAACTATTGTTTAGATTGTACCCAAACCACAGTATCACCAATTTCAATCAAACCTAACACACTCAGGAAATAAGATTGTCATTCAGGGACAGAGATGCTAGCTGGTCAGATGGGCTGCTGGCCTGCTGCTGAGCAACATTCCTCAAGACTTCCATGGCCTCCGCAACTTTTGCTTTCAAGGCATCTGGTGATTCAAGCAAATGCAGAACCTCAGTCTGGTCCATCTCCAGAAGCATGCCTGTCACCTTGGCTGCATGCTCGTGCTCCAGCTGATCCACAAGCGGGTACAGATTTTCACCCAGCATCTACCGCCCACAAAATATAAATACAAATTTTAAAATCCCTCTAAAGCAACCATGTTACATAGTATCCCATTACAGAAAAGAGCCTACCGTCCTCTGCTGATCAGGAGGTGCATTTGCGAGGGCAGTAGCCAAAGCTGGAACTGGCATAGGCTGTCCTATAGCAGCATCTCGTGGTAGCATGCCGCCCATGTCATATGGGACAGAAAGCATGCCCCCAGGAACTCCAGGCATAGGAACATCTTGCATATTGCGACCAGGTGGGTAACGATAGACACGGCCCCTAGGAAGCATCTGAAACATGAACACCCGGAATTATTACTTCTGTCCCAGGTTTGGCCATGAACACGAGCATCAAAGAATAAGGATAAAGCACATGTAAACTAACCTGCTGCTGCATCAATGGCACAGGCTGTTGAGCTTGTTGCACGGGAACTGCTCCCCGTCTCCCACCTGGGCGCTGGCCCTGCTGACCTTGCTGGACCATCGGCATGAAGAAATTTGGCATAGGAGCCCCACCTGGCCTCATTCCAGGAACAAGTTGCTGCTGGTAACCAAATCCAGCCTAGAAAATGAAAATGTTGAATAAGAATACATCCCAAGATGCTGCAAATCATTCACAGGAAAACTTCTAATATGATAACGGCAATGCTCAACTGAAATCAAGACAACCCAAACTCCACATCAACTGGTTTAGCTTTGGAATTTTCAATCTTAATATTCCGCCGATGAAAGATACAAGGCAAATAAGAAACAAACTTGAACCAAGTAGATACCAATATTGATGTTGCACAAGGATACTTTACGATCCCTCACTTCTACATTGACCAAGTACAGACAGTACACATGTTGCATTAGCTTCTTTATAATCCCTGATATCTACATTATTTGATTAATACATTATGAAGTCCCTATACCTTATTGCTTTACTCATGAAATGATGTTTGAACAAAAACTTAAATTAAATAATGGTATTTGTCAAACGCAAAACAACTTGGATTTCTTTCCATGCAAATGTGTGCCTAAGGGGAAAAGGCTGGCCCATAGTAATATGATGTGAATGATGTACATGCTTCATGCTCTATGAAAATTCAAACCCATTTTCTGCCGCCCCCACCACAGGAAGAAATTGGGATTAGGTTAGATGCTTCATGTTATATGAAAATACCAATACTCTTCTCCACATTTTAAGCCATTCTCTCTTAGCTACTCACGATGACAGAAGGAAAAGGTCGGTGAAGACATTGCCTATAAAACTGCAATGAAAAGAATCAGCATACAAGTGTCTCTGGCCTTAGTAAAAAATGCTCCTGACTTGAGGAAAACTTAGTAAGAATACACAAAGACATCCCCACTAAAATGATAGCATCCATGAGAATTTGAGCTAGAACCCAAAGTTAAAATAAAGACATCCAAAGTCGTTTGATCATGTGCAATAGAGCCTGATTACTGAAATAAGGGTGACCTGCAAGGGTTTAGCACCTTTGCTCCACAGAAGCAAACCTCAATTGTGTAAACATTGGATTTGAGCAATTTTAGGTAAAATAATTTTTAGGGGTATTGGTTGCGAGGATTTTCCTTTCAAACTTTTTTCTCACCACATCTGAGAGCATATAAACAGCAAAAGGGACTGAAAATCTAGACCATGCGTGTGATTGAACAGAGTTACATGGCAACTGATTCGTCGGGCCATCAAAATCAAGAACACTGATTCAAGTTTGGCACCTCATGCCAACAAAAACTTTTCAGGATCGGTACCCAGTAGACCCTTCAGCTCACTTGATCGACAGGACTAAAAATGACTAGTAGCCATTTTTCCATTAACATTTCCTTCATTGCCGTCCATTCCTCCCACAAATGTATGCATTTAACAGACAAATAACAACGGGCAGAACGACCAAACTTTAATTGTTTGAAAATAAAATACAGTACTATTGACATACAAATCAACAAAAAATCACTACCTGGGGAGGAATTATAGTAGGGGGGGCTTGCCCATAAAATAATTGCTGTCCAAGACCCGGAGCGCCTGGGGAATACATTGGCATACGAGGAGCAATTGATGGTGCCATTGCAACAGGCCGCATTTGCGAAAACTGTGCCTGTATAAAACAAATTACATACATGTAAAATGGAAGGCACAAGGCCAAATCCTCACCACAAACGAGAACCACAATAATGCGGTCTAATTTTTCTAAACAGTGAGAACTTGCAGTCATTGATGAAAACAATCACATCAATAGTCAATAATGGAGAGACAAGATTGTACCTGTCCTGGAAGAGAGAGAGGGAAGGAGGAGGGGGGAAGAAAAAAGAGGGCAGTAAAAGGTGAAACGGCAACACAAGTGTTCATTCAGCTATAAATACACTGGCTCCAAATTGCATCCATATTTTGGTGAAGCAATTCAATTCACAAAATATGTTGTTGGTAAGGTGATTTGTTAATCCATTATCACAATTGTCATCCATGTTGAAAGGAATTTTTTTCCAGTGCTGTTACCTGCAACCTAGCTCTTCTCTCTTCTTTTCGCTGGGCAAGAGCAACATAGAGTGGTTTGCTTACAAGCATTTTACCATTCATCTCTGCAAGCTGCAGGTAAAAAGGTAGAAATTAAAAACCATCTGGGAACAATATTTGACGAGCAAAAATTGACTTACAGCACGAGACGCTTCTTCAGGAGTAGAGAAGGCAACAAATCCTGAACCTCTGCTAATTCCACTAGGATCGCGCATAACCTATAAATTCGCCAAAACATATTTTTTTTTAAAAAGGGAAAAGGGATGGTATCTACCTTACCAACAACAAATACAAACACAGTACATATATGGGTGGCGAGAGGGAGAGAGAAGAGAACATATGATGGTAACTGCATTTCAACATATGATGGTAACTCTAATCAACAAACATTATACAAACCTTGCATGAAGTAATTGTACCAAATTCTGCGAACAATTCCTTCAGTTTGTCATCATCAACGCTGTCATCCAAGTTCTTGACATACAAATTCACTCCTTGAAATTTGTCTACTGCTTCCTTGGCACTCTGCTCAAACCGACCTTTCAGTTCAAGTTCTCTTTCAGATTTCTTCTGGGCTTTCCCAACGTACCACTCCTTATCATCAAACGTATTACCATTTAGAGCCTCAACAGCCTTAGCAGCATCATCAGCATTTTCAAAGTTGACAAATCCAAAACACTTGGACTTTCCATCTCCATCCCTCATCACTGCCACACTAGTAATTGTTCCATATTCCCCAAATATTTTCTTCAGATCATCTTCAGTGGTTGATTCTGAGAGATTTTTCACGTAGACATTATTGAATATTGTTTTGTTCATGGCAGTCTCTCTTTCCTGCTTCCGAAGGAAAGGCCCGACAAACACTTGTTTATCATTCATGAGCATGCCATTTAACTTATCTATTGCATTTTGAGCAGCTTCCTCATTGTCAAATTGTACAAAACCATAGCCTTTAGACTGGCCAGAAGGATCAGTAGCTATCTTGCACGAAAGAATGTTGCCAAAGCTAGAAAAAGTATCATGTAATGCTTTGTTGTCTATTGCCTTGTCCAAATTCTGCAACAAAAATCAAAACAATATGATTAACAAACGTAAAAGGAAAAAATGAGCCCAGCAATTTCCACAACGTTATAAAGTCCATTGAATGGTCTGAAATTACTTCTTTTTTGTATTTACAGGTATTGCACAATCTGAAATTGCAAACACCAGCAATCTGTGTTTGCATGTCTCTAAGCATAAACGGGGAACACTACAGCTAAAGACAAAAAGAGAACCAATACCAGTCAAGCCTAGACAGTATAAATGAAGTTTATTTGGTCTACGAAAAAATCCTAAGCTACTGCTTTTAAATGTTCTCACTGTGGCTGTTAATCTAAAATCTAGGAGGCAATAAAATTACATAATGCTTCGGCAACCAATAAAGCAAACAGAGAAACAGCACTTTGATACCTTGATAAATATATTTGCAGTACCACTTTTACGAATACTGGGGTCCCGATGAGAATACATAATCCTGATAGTCCTGCTATTAAGTGGAGTGAAGTTAAGTACTTCCAATGCCCTTGCCGCTGTGGTCAAATTTAACCAAAAAAATGTCAACTATAGTGAAAATTATATGTTTGCATGCCTGAAAGATCTGAGAGAGAGAGAGAGAGCGAGAGAGAGAGAGATTTCCTTTAAATGCAGAAATACACAAGACAAAAGGTATGTTGACTACTAGTAACTATCTGTTTATGGAATCTGGGCATCCCAAACAAATGGAAGGTTTTTACATGCTTTTTAAATGGTCATAAAAGAGGCCACCTGCCTAAACTTGAGATCAGAAACATAACCATCATATTTATGTTTAGAGAAAAATGTCAACGGTCAACCCAACTATGGAAAAAGGCTGAAAAGCACAAAGAACAGTGCAATTATTTATTTATTTATTTATTTATAAGCAAATGATGAACAATGCAAAATACAGCCGACCAACGATGAATCAAACACGAAAATATATGAAAGGTGGCACGGCCATAAGCAAAACTCTTGAACATACATTGGAAGCTTGGAGGTGTTAAGCTAACTCATTTTAACACATACGAACAAATAATAATGCTAAAGCTAAAACACGAGCCCTAATAAAATTCTAGATACCAAATGGTTTCAAGTTTCAACTTCATCCAACTAACAACGATAGCTCAAATGCCATTACCTTTTTATCTCATACAAGTTAACACCCATTACCACTTTATCTCATACAAGTTAACACATTACATGCTAAGCACAGGTTTTCGCTTGTTTAGAACATTACCTTTCCAATTCATTTAAACGGACATCAAATGCAACATTTTGTAGCTGGCAACAACAGAAAATGTAACTGCCTATAGTAACAACATGATAACACCCTAATTTGCACTCAAGTTCCATTTAATGAATATGCCGTTTTGTAATTAGCACTTAGCAATCATTTGACTGAAACTTCTTCTATTAATCAGAGGCTGCATTATCCCATACAATTATCCCATCGAGTTACAACAAATTCCACTAATCTGCACCCAATTATACTAATTAACACACCATCATTTCAAGTTCAAAATGGAAATTTAGCCGAAATGCCCCAAATTAGTCACCAGATTAAAAGTTAATACATCAACATTCCAGGTTATGAACAGAAACTTAGCAAAATTGTTCAAGATTAGTCACCCTCGAACTACATTAATCATTCTACAATCTCAATCGAATTTATACAAGCAGAAACGTAATTACACAGCACTGACCGTCTTGAGGGTTGCTGTAGTTGACGTAGCCATACCCGAGAGATCGCCGGGTGCTCAAGTCCCTACAAACCCTAACCGACACAACCTGGCCGACCTGGTTGAACAGATCATAGAGCTGCGAGTCGGTCACGTTCCAGTCCAAGTCCCCAACGTACAGCGACGTCGACACGAACTGGTTCCCAGCCCCAGCGTTGGCCACCGCCACACCGTTCGGTCCCGAAACATGACTCTGATGCTGAACCTGAATCTGCGCCATTTCTTTTTCTTCCGAAAAAAAGGCCTTCTTCAACTCCTCCTCTTTTTTACCTCTTCTTTTCCTTTTTTCTCCTTTTTTTTCAGATTTTTCTCCCTCTCCCCTGGTTAATGAAACGAAACCCTAGAGAGACATCCCAAGGAAATACTGACACAAAAAAACCGGACTCAAAAACTCGGTGATTTTTCTGTGACTTTTTCAGAAATTTTTTTTTGGTTTTTTTGGCGAAAAGAGAGGAGAAGGAAGGGTAAAATGGGGATAAACCGTCGGAGATCCGGGCGACGACGATGAGTGAGAAAAAATGCAAAGCGAGAGAGATTTTTCGGGGAGGGCAGGCCGAACACTGCACCGCACCGGCTGTAATGCAACCGTGTAGATTATATCGTGCGGAGTCGGCGGCTCGTCGAAAACCCTAGTTTGCTATGTGGGCGCAATCTGGACCGTTCGATGGTTTCGTCTACTTCACACGTCACGCCTGGCCGTTTCTCTTTAAACGGCTTAGCGTAAGCGGTAAGATTATAAGTGCGCGAGGTGGGAACGATCTGGTGTTGCGCGTTATGATGTTCTCGGTGAAAACGTGGTCCTTTGGCAAAGTTTTTGATGACGTGCGTGGAATCTGTTGCGTGCTTACTCAGGTTTCGGTGTCCCAAGTTAAAAGTTAAACCAAAACTATTAATTATCACTTAATCAACAAGAATATACCTTCTTGACATCATTTTCTAAATAAATTGTGTTTTCACAAAAAAAAAATGTTTAGTGGATTTATTTTCTAAAATTATTTCAAAATTTTTAAAAAATTTCTATGTTGAAGAGATGATTTGAAATTGTTTTTGAATTCTTAAATTTAAATTCATAAAAAATAAAAACATCTAAAAAAATAACTGTATTTTGAAACTTTTCATTTTTTATTTTCAAATTAAAAAAATAAAAATAAAAATAAAACACTGGAAATGCTCCAAACATGTTAGAAATATTAGTTTAGCTCTCTTTTTTTAGTTAGAAAAACGAGAAAATGACAATAAATTGATATGTCGTATTTTTCTCACAAATTATGATGCAATTAATTAAAACATTCATTTATTTGTTTCTTGAAATCTCTTCCAGCATAACCTTTCGTCAAAGGCCCAAAATAAAGATCAATTTTCCAGCCCATTTCAATCAAAGCACCCCATTTTTGGGCTTAATAGGCTGATTGCCAACTCATGTGAGCCTTTATCTGAACCGGCCCGAATAGTGTTTGGGCGTACAATAAGACCATACTGATTGTCCAATTAGTGGAGAGAGATCGTCTCTGGGTCTTCCCAGCTTCCTCTACTCCTCTGTGAGAGTAGCTTCCTCTACTGTAGGAAACCCTCTGGGTCTTCCCAGCTTCGTTCTCCGCTCTTCTTGCTGGTCCCCATTGCTCTATATGTGCTTTCATTCTCTGTCGATTTCTCTCACCCATCATCATTAACCATGTTTTCATTTTCCCTATGTTTATCCCATCCACCATCTCTCTAATTGCCCTTCTTCTCTTCATCATGACAACCATCTTCCTTATCACATTATACTTTTTTGTTCTTACCCCCTTCATTTTAGTCAAAATCTGCTTCGATTAGTATTGCTAGCTTGCTTTGCTTTTCGTGAAGATTTCACTTCCACAACATTACTGTCAGATGAGACAGAGTTAACAAACAAATTGTCGGTGAAGCCGAGATTAGTCGGCAAGATCCTTGCAAGGAAAAATCTGAATCGAAAGGCAGTCCAAGGAATTGTGCCCATTGCTTGGAGGATGGGGGAATTCTCAATTGCTTGTTTTGGGGGGACAACATATATGCATTCATGAAGGACAAGACTGCAGTAACATTTTAGACTAGGCCCCATGGTCAGTCACGGGACACCTTTTGGTGTTACAGAGATGGGAGGCGCACATGACTATGCATCAGTTAGACTACTCTAAATCACCTTTTTGGGTGCAAATTCATGGGCTCCCCTTTGGTAAAATGACCAAAGAAAATAGTATGAAGATCGGGAAGCTGATTGGAGAGTTGCTTAGCACGGACAATCAAGGGCAAGAGGACGTAGTTAATAGCAGCTTCCTCCGGGTTAGAGTTAATATCGAGGTCAATCAGCCTCTGGCGAAGAGTTTTTATCTCAAGCGAGGCCATATGGAAGACCTCGGGATTCAATTCAGGTACGAACGCCTTTCTGATTTTTGTTATCTATGTGGCCGGATTGGGCATAATGAGTTTGGATGCAATGATAAGTAGGTAAATTGCATTGACCACCCCTAAGATTTCGTAAAACGTAAGTTACTAGTTCTCATATACTGATAATTATATTGACCACTATTTCTTTTAAAATCTTGTAACAGATTAACTCTTCCAGTTAAGAGGACGTTAGTTGACTAACAAAGTTTTACAAAGTCATATGGTGAACTTTTTTAATTTTCTAAATTGCCCTTGGTAATAATAAACATTGCCCTCACCATTTCCAGCCCCCACAGTTTCCCCTCTCTCTCTCTCTCACACTCATAGCCTCACATTTCCACCATCAACCAGCTTCACAGCCCATGACCCAATATCACCTCTCTTATCTCATTCATAGCCTCATATTTCCACCATCAACTAGCTTCACAGCCCATGACCTAGTATCACCTCTTTTATCTCATTCATAGCCTCACTTTCCACCATCAACCAACTTCACAGCCCCTAACCCAGTATCACCTCTCTTATCTCATTCTCTTTCCCACCGTGAAGACCCATTCAGAGAGCTCAGCCCATACAGAGAAGACCCATTTGAAGCGCTATCGCCACCATAGTTATCACCCCATAACTCTCTCTATCATAGTGGTTACCACCACTGGCCAACAATATCACCACCACCTTGGTGGTAATTTGGGGACTATGGCATCCTACTCCACATCACAACCACCCACAAAGTGAACCCACCTAGCTCTGCCACACTAGCCCCTATCGCAGTTCCCCATCACCCCCAACCAAACCCTATAAGCACAATGACCAAAAATGATGGGTCAAATCCAATCAATGCTTTAACGACATCAAGAGTGGCAATCAGATGCTAGAACAAAGCTACAACTTTACAATGAAATTATATCGTAGCCACTACGTTTCCTTTCTCCGCCAATTCAATTTACCTATTAAATCATCAACCATCGACTTTTATCTCTCTCTCTTTCTCTTTCCAATCGACTGACCTATTCAATAGGTTATGCTATATTCAATCCATTTTGCATGGAATTCAATAAACCCTTGTTGGATACCTTGTAAATCAAACTGAGTTTTCGAAATTGGTTGTTAGTGGTCATTATGGCTAGTGTTGTGGTGAGTTTGTGGCCATGGAGGTTTGGGTTCGACAACGGAGTTTGGGGATTGTAGCCATGGAGGTTGAGACTCGATGATTTGAGTTATTTAGGTTTGGTGATCTAGTTTTAACGATTTAGGTTCATCGATTGGCATAACGATTTTGGGGGAAGAGAAAAGAGCAATAAAAGGGGGTAGTGATTGGGGTTGAACTAGGTGAACCATGGTCGACGTCAATGCCAGACTAGTGGGGAAAGAGGAATGGGAAAGGGAAGGACGAAGGGTAGTGTGCCTAGAGGTGGAGAGAAAGAACGGGGAAGAGAGAAAATGAGAGATTTTTGATTGTTTTGTTTCACTATGAAGGTCGGCCATAGCAGTTAACTATAGTGGTGGGCTGCCTGGCTTGAGGTTTTGTTTGATTGGTGTAGGATGAAAGATGAGAGAGATGGAGAAAAGAGAGAAGAGAAAATAGGTGAGAATGATGTTTTATTTAACCAAGAATTGGATTTTTTTTTTTAAAATAAGCTTTAAACAAGTAAGGATAGAAATGTAATTTAACAAATCCAGTTACGATCATTTTTAAACAAACTCTAACAAGGAGCTCAGTGTAATTTTCAGTATGTCAGGAGCAGTATCTTACATTTCGTGAAACCTCAGGGGTGGTCAATGTAATTTACCCTAATAAGAAAAGGGGAGACAAATCAGAGGGGTATGGCCCCCATTTTAGAGCTACTCAAAGCAAGCATCAAATATGTGTACGAAAGCAAGAGATTGTATATATTAACAGTTCTAATTTGAACATTGGGATGCCGAAAAATTCATCATCAACAACCAAACTAGAGGCTCAGGACATTTTACAGGAGGCTACAAACCTAGGGACGACGATGCCGCAATCTCTGTCAGAAGCTACTACTGATAATGATGATATTGAGGCTCTTCGCAGTTAAAGAGATGAGATGGAGGCTATTGGGCATTGTGAAGACGTAATGACAGAAATCACGAGGAACATATCGTGGCAGCAATCGATGTTAGCTACTAATAAAAGAGTTGGGACAGTGCCAGATATACCCAGACAAAATGCACAAAAATACTGGGTTAAAGTGCCTGAAAGCAGAACAACGGTTAGCCCAACTAATGCAATGAAACGTATGGACCAAGATCTCCATCTGAGTAGTCATAATGCTTTGATGGGCTTGAAGCTCTCTATGGATCCAATGAGCACAACCATTGGTGAAGGCCCAAACACAGAGAATTTAATATCACAGGAACAGCTTTGGCCAACTAGTGTGGAGAAAACTTAGCCGAACCAAATGGTGGAAGTGGGATTATCCCAAATTTTCAATAGGTTTTCATCGATCAAAAGAAAATCGAGTGTAACTTTTGAAGAACAATCCCTACCTTTGGAGACTTTTAAAAATAGTACAAGTCAAAAATGTATATCTGAAAAGGAATCTACTGTGGCTAGTGATACAAAGACAAAAGTCGAGATTAGTGCACCTTAAATTGTAAAGACTACAGCACTCCAAGCGCCGCGGATTGTCAGGCCAAAGAAGAAGGGTAATGAAAAGAATATTGAGGAAGCCCAGCTATTTGATGTAATAATTCACAATGAAGTTGATATGAAAGTTGCTAACAGAGCATCTCATGTAAATGTCAATAATAAACAGGTTACGGCGGTTATCCCACAATAGCCCCAGAGGGGCCAAGGAGTCTCATGTGTTGGAACTGTCAAGGGTTGGGGCCTCTCCTGACAATTCGATCTTTGGTGGATATCACCGCCAACCATAAGCCCACTATAGTTTGTCTTTTTGAAACTAAGATGAAGAGCAGTAAAGTCAAGGAGATTAGGAGAAGCATTAAATTTGATCATAGCTTTTCAATTGATCCAGCAGGTCTATTAGGGGGCTGCTTTAGTTTGGCAGACTAATGTTCATATAGAGATCGCAGAAATCTCCCAATTCTTTGTTGATGTATTTTGTTCACTTAAGTTTAACATAAGAGAATGGAGATTATCTTTTGTGTACAAGTGTCCTCATTATAAGGAACGGGTGGTGTTATGGAATTATATTGCTAGCACTTGCAATACAAACAGTCTCCCTTGGCTATGTATGGGGGACTTTGATAATATTGCTTCATAGTTTGAAAACAAGGGATGAGAGCCAGAGCCAATTACAAAATTGCTGCTTTTCCGAGAGTTTCTATAGCAGCATCAATTTATTGATCTTGAAAACAAAAGGTGCCGCTTTGTTGACTCCATGCCTTGATTTTGATAATAACAAAACATGTGTTAATTATCTAATGGTCCTACTTAGTATGCAGATTATGTAATGCCTTAATTTCAATAGGATTATGACTTGAAGCTTGTCACATTAGAAGATATTGAAAAAGTTGTATGTTGCGAGCATACCAAGTATTGTTGAAAGCTATTGAGCCATGTAATGGGTTGACACATTTATTGAAGACCTCTCAACAAAGTTATGTTCATAATCTCATCTCAAAGAGATTGAAGATGCTCAAAGGTAATGAAGACCAGTTGGAAAGAAATCACAAGACTTAAAAGCTCCATTGAAGATTGTGTTGATGTCTTGAGTGAATGGAAGAAGCTATATTGATTAAATAGCCCTAGAAGCAATCAAATTGAAATAATTCCATCTCAAAGAGATTGAAGGTGTTCAAAAAAGAATAGAAGATCAGTTGAAGATAAGAGATCACAAGACTTGGAAGCTCTCTTGAAGATTTTGGTGAAATCTTAGATCAATGGAAAAAGTGATGTTGATTGAAGAACCCTACAAGTAATCAAAGTGGATTGATTTCATCTCGAAAAGATTAAAGGAGTTCTTAGAGATCAACATGCCTTGAAGAAGTCATTTCAAGCTTTAGAAGTCTTAGTTGGATAATCCATGAAGAGCTTGAAGATTTTGAAGAAGATTGAACAAGTCCTACAAAAGTTAAGGACCTGAGTTAATCCACCGAAAATCTCTCATCCAACCTCTATAAAGCCTAGATGCAAACCACATTGAACATTCTCTAACTACTTTCAACTACCATTCTAACCTCTAATGACTCCAAAAACCGCAATGCCAAAGAAGGGAAAGAAAACACTAGTGGAGTCGACTCCTAAATCTAAAGGCTGAAAGAAGAGGCAAGACAAAAAAAGGGTCTTCCAAGGCATCAAAAAAGCGAAAAGAAAAGTAAATTGTGGAGGAAGAAGAAGATTTTCTTGAGGGCAATATCTCCTTTGAAAAACAATCCAATTTAGATAAGTATGCTCAAGACTTTTCCTCTATAGTTATTTTGAATAATAGATGGATTGATTATGCATTCTTTGCCAAAGAGAAGTTTACATTTAAATCTAAACTGGATAAACTTGAATGGAAGTCCATGACATTGCTAAAAGAAGATGTATACCCTGAGTTAGTTGCACAATTTTATGCTAATGCTAAAAGAAAAACAGGAGAAGTTAATATTTTGAGTTATGTTAAAGGAATATCAATCACACTCACTAAAGAAGTGATTTGTATAATTTTAGGCATTAGTAGTGGTGGAGAAATAGAGCAGAAAAATATTGATAGATATAGAGCTCTATCTCTTCTTATGGGAAAGGAGATCACTGATGATAGTCTCTAGTCCATTGCCAATGAACTCCTACTAGAATTGAGACTTATCCACCATTTTGTATGTCATATTCTTATTCCTAAAGGCAAAAAATTTGAATACATCTCTAAGAAAGAATTGTTTTTCATATTGGCATATTTGACTGAGACAAAGGTTGATTTGGCTGACTTTGTTTTGAGCCATATGATTAAAACAACAAGGACAAATGTGAGTTTCCCTTATGGGATGTTTTTGACAAAGGTGTTCTAACACTTCAAGGTTAACTTGTCCAATGAGAAGAAAAAAAACCCCTGATCCCAACTCAGATGAGTATAATCAGAAAATCTTATCTAAAATGAGATATTTCTTTGACAACCAAACCAAGAAGTGGACCCCAAAGAAGGAAAGAGGTGGTGGTGGTAGTAGTACAACACCAAAGGCAAGAACATCTGAAAGAGGCGAATCCTTTTGAACTCTAAGGGAATTGATTCCCATGGACATTGTGTCCAATAGCAGCTCTATGCAAATGGAAGTCTTGATGAACATGATGAAATAAATGAAAAAGTACCAAGAAGAGATGTTCATAAAGATTGACAAGAAAGTGAAAAATGGTGCAGTAATGCTACTTTTTATTGAGAAAAAGATAAGAGAACTTAGTAAAGCTTTTATAACTTAGGGCAACAAGCTAAAAGATAATATCTCCCATGACATTGCTTTCTCAACTAAGCACATTGAGAAATATATTAAGAAAATAGTTGGAGATAAATACAAACTCATTTACCCTGAAGCAGCAAAGTTTGCAGAAGAAAACTCTAACACTGATGAGATGGATGAATCCACTGAAAGATCAACATCTCACCTTATCTATCTCAGCCATCATTTGCAGCACCATCAAATCCCTCTAGCTAAACCACTCTAAGGTCATTAGCAAGCACTCACAAGTATGGTTTGAGGCAAAGAAACCCAACCAAGTTTACTAACACTGTTATGACCCTGTTGATCTCTCAAAAACCCCATTTGCCAAAGCCAAATGAGCACTCTTGCATTTGCATTTACATTTACATTTGCACTTTTTGAACAATATTTTTTAATCGGATGGTGTGTCATCCTTTATGACAAATATGTTTGTAATATTTTGTGAATACTTTTAGTTTTTGAACTCTATAGATGCCTATTATTATAAATGCTTTAGTTGCTTTGATGTTTGCTTGCATTTGTTTTGGTTGCTTCAATGAGGAGATTAATGAAATGATTGGTTTGCTTATTCATCTAACAATAGTTTTATTCATGTTTAAAGATTTTTTTTACTATTGTACCTATCTTTAAATTCTCTATATTTGACTCTTTTTGATGAATTGACAAAATGGGGGAGAAAGTATTGATATGAAAAAGAAGAGTTTGATACAAAAAGGGGGAGAAAGAATTGTGATATGAATGAAAAAATTTTATATTGGGATAAAGAATTGAAAGAAAGTATCTTTATAAAGCAATATATGTTTTATTGGGATGTTTGATTGGCATCAATTGTGGCTGAGCAAATCTTGTGATTGAGTAAATCTGGTATAATAGTGCTACACTGCATAATAAAAGGGGAGTAAATTTCTAATATGAAGCTATCATTCTCTGATTTTCTCTGTTATTGCACATTACTAAAGTCATTAGATTTAAAGCTTATTGTTCATAATGAGTAAGGTTTTGTCATCGTAAAAAAGGAGGAGATGTTGATTCCATGTCTTGATTTTGATGATTACAAAACATGTGTTAGTTATCTAATGGTCCTACTTAGTATGCAGATTATGTAGTGCCTTAATCTCAATTGGATTATGACTCGAAGCTTGTCACATTGGAAGATATTAAAAAAGTTATGTGTTACAAGCATACCAAGTATTGTTGAAAGCTATTAAGCCATGTAATGTGTTGACACATTTATTGAAGACCTATTAACAAAGTTATGTTCATAATCTACTTTCAAAGAGATTGAAGATGCTCAAAAGTAATGAAGGCCAATTGGAAGGAAATCATAAGACTTGGAAGCCCTATTGAAGATTGTGTTGATGTCTTGAGTGAATAGAAGAAGCTATATTGATTGAACAGTCCTAGAAATAATCAAATTGAAATAATTTCATCTCAAAAAGATTGAAGGTATTAAAAAAAGAATAGAAGATCAGTTGAAGAGAAGAGATCACAAGACTTGGAAGCTCTCTTGAAGAGTTTGGCGAAGTCTTGAATCAATGAAAGAAGTGTTGTTAATTGAAGAACCCTACAAGTAATCAAAGTATATTGATTTCATCTCGAAGAGATTGAAGGAGTTCTTAGAGATCAACATGCCTTGAAGAAATCATTTTAAGCCTTAGAAGCCCTAGTTGGATGATCCATGAAGAGTTTGAAGGCTTTAAAGAAGATTGAAGAAATCCTACAAAAGTTAAGGACTTGAGCTAAAAAGATATGACTCATGATTGCCAGGAGTCGACACATTTAGACTGTGGCATTGGACAAGAGGACTATGGTAAAAAGAGTCAACCCCTCAAGCTTAAAAGTCGACACATTTGTCCAGAATACAAGGTCTTGACAAAGGTCTAAAAAGAGTCGACTCCTTGTTCTTCAAAAGCTAACTCATTCGAATAGTGCTTTGGTAAAGTCTGCCAAAACTCAAAAAAAGTCAACCCCTTCAAGTATAAAAGTTAACACATTTCGACAGAGGGTTAAGGACATTGGCGCGAGAGCAAAAAGGGTTGACCCCTTCAGAAAAAGAGTCGACTCCTCGACTATAACGGCTAGTTTTTCAAACGGCATATCGGCGCGATCTTGCATTAAATGCACTCCCAACTACCACCAACGGCTAGAATCAATTCAAGGCCATATATACAAAAACCCCACATCATTTATATAGAAGAATTCAAGAATTTAAGTGCAATACCATTGATTGTGAGCTAAAATTCCTGATCCTACTTGAAGAAACTTTCTCTTTGCTGAAGTTTGGGGCATTTAATGAGCCAAATTCATTCATTCACTCTTTGAGAGAGTTGACCCTTGTATAATCTTCATTTATTTGATTAGGAGGGTTTGTATACCTAAGAGTTTGAGTATTCTTGTCAAAAATACTTGTAAGTTTGAGTGAAATTTAGACAAAATCACTTGCAGCCTTGAGAGTTAGGGTATGACTCTTGTAAAAAGTGAGCTGGGCACTTAGATACCTAGCACCTGCTATGTAAAGGAGTTTTTGTATAGTGGAAGGCTTTCAAAGGGATCTTGAGGGTGAGGACGTAGTTCATAAGTTGTGGCTAAACCTCAGTAAATTTGATGTTCATCTCTTGCTCTGTTTTTCTTCAATTGCATTACATTGCATGCTTGCTTAGTTGATACATCTTTGATTTACTGTTCTATTGATTAATTAGCTATTGATTGCATTCGTGTGTGATTAATTTTGAAAAATTCAATTCATCTCCCCTCTTGGGTTTTATCTTTGGGCCAACACGCTTTACATGGTCTAATAATTGTGAAGGTAATGGTAATGTCAAAGAGCGCCTTAATCGAGTTATTACAAATCTAGAGTGGTGATTGATGTTTCCAGTGACTACTGTATCTGCTCTTCACACCATTGGATCAAATCATAGTTCAATTCTTGTTGAGCTTGAACCTATCTATGAAAAAAGAAAATGTCAGTTTAGATTTGAAGCTTATTCATTGGATAATGATAGCTGCGTAGAGGTTGTCTCAATAGCATGGAATTCTGTCAATTCTGTTGACATTAGGTGCAACACACTTGTAAAACTAAGCAAATGTTGAGAGTCATTGAAAATGTGGAGCAAAGAAAATTTTGGAAATGCCCAGGGAAAAATCAAGGATCTTAAACAAATCTTGCTTTTAAATCAAAGCTCAAAGATAGATGATTTTAGTCAGCAAGCAAATGCAGAGATAATAAATCAAATCCATGATCTATGGAAGCAAGAAAAGGAATTCTGGGGAATCAAAACTCATTTAAAGTGGCTTCGATGGGGAGATAAAAGCACAAAAAAATTTCATGCTACTATAGTTCACAGAAGGCTTAGAAATAAAATCTATAGCTTGAAGAATGTCAAAGCAAATTGGTTTAATAACCCCCAAGATCTTAAAAGTCCCAATTGTACTTATTTTCATTAGTTGTTCAAATCCGAGGGACCAAAAAACTGAGACCTAGTTTTGTAGTTTGTGAGTCCTAAAATTTCTGCAAACATGAATTTAGAATTTTTGAGGATTGTCACAACTGAGGAAGTGAAGGAAGCAGCTTTCAGCATGGAGCTTTAAAAGCCCCTGGTCCCGATGGTTTTCATGGCTTGTTTTATCAAAAATTCTAGCATGTTATTGAAGGGGATATGGTCAGCTTAGTTCAAAATGTTTTCCAAACTGGGGAGTTTCCTATAAAATTGAATCAAACAAACATAGCTTTTACGCCAAAACTAAGTTTGCTCGAGGAAGTTTCTGAATTTAAACCTATAGCTGTATGTAATTTTTCACACAAGATTATATCAAAAGTTTTGGTTAACATGTTGCAATCTTTTGTGAATGGCATCATGATGCAGGACAAATAACAATAGAACCAAAGAATCGTAGAAATAGAATAGATAGAAGAGAAAAGGAGGAAAGAATCATAATGGGTAGAAAAGACGAGGAAGAGAAACCCACAGGGCAAAGAAAATTTAATATTCAATCAATTTAATAACCATTAAAGCTAATCACTCATATACCTACATTGCCCTATAAATAGACAATGCAAAATAGAACATAACATAGAATTCTGCGTGAAATAAAACTCCTAAAATATAGTCCTACTAAAACTCTAATTCTAAAGAAATTAAAATTATTGATCTCTTTATTCTGCATCATTCTCTTCGGCTGAGGGAACTCTCGTCCCGAGAGTAATTTTTTTTTTTTGATAGATCTCGAATTAACCAGAATCAAAGCATCGGTCCAGGTCATCAAAAATCGGAATAGCATCAATGGGTGGGCAACTCTTCCAATGCACAAGATATCTCCAAAAGCCATTGTGCAAAGAAAGAACATATAGAATATCCAGAACAATCTCAATTTGATCCTTATGCTGTGGCAGAAGTGGCTGAAGATTGGGAATATTATGAACTCCACCTGTAGACAAATCTGAGGTCAAAATAAAAGGCTCAAAGATATCTTGGTAAGGAAACAACTTCTCAGTAGTGAAAACAAAATTAATATTCGCATCTACTGGTGAATCACATAACTATGCAGTAAGTCCAAACACAAGAAATGAAGGAAAAGCATTAAGGGGTTTGTTAGGTTTTAACAAAATAGGTTCACAACCCTGATCTTTTTCCATTGACGTGAAGATAAGGTCAAATTCAAAGGATTCCTGATCTTCCTCTATAGTTGTGAAAAGAAGATCAAGTCCGAGAGATTCCTCATTGTCCTCCATAATTGGGAAAATGAGGTCAAGTCCAAAAGATTCTTGATCTTTGTCCTCCATTTTATGAACGTGACTTTCCTTGATAGGGATATCATGGACACATGTCTCATGATATCGCTCTGAAGTTATGGACCTAATAGAAATGCTAGGTGTACTACTAGTAAGGTTTCATCTAGGAATAGGTAAGATAGGTTGGCCAATTCCATGATCATCAATGTGACACTTTTCTAAGGACTTAGACAATTGGGAAAAGTGTCTTTCTATCTCTGCATGAAATGCCTCACGTAATCGATCTACTGACTCCTGTAATGTGTTCATGTTGGTTTCTATATTTGGACTTTTTGTCCTAATGCAACACGAGCATCCTTTAGGGTCATGATTGCAAGTGAGGGGTAACCAAAGAAGATGATTTAGGTGCTTGCCAGTCAATTGTTCTAAGTAAGGCAAATTATGAGATGATTCAAGGAAGAAGGGATTTTTATCTTTTTTTGAATACGAGAGAGCAAACCAACTGGATCAAAGGATTTATTTGGACCAAATTACAATATATATATTGACTCACCAAATAGATACAAAAATTAACCAAGTTTTCAAAGAGCTGTGTACCTTTTTCGAGATCAAATGTAAGCTCCCTGATATGTTTTGGTTCTCTAACAAATGTACGGTAGCTCCAGAAGTGTGTTTTCCAAGCTCCTCAATATTTCCTAATTCTTTTTTTTTTTTTTCACGTTGCTGGACTGCTTTCGTTTTATTTTTTTTTTTTTTTGGGTGATTGGAGATCTCCAATTCAACTTCAAGCTTGCTAAATGGTGCCTAGTTGAAGCAGGGTATTAGGAATTTGGATTTGTTTGATTAACAGTTGGGTTAAATTGGAATGGACTCAAATAGGTATGCTAGGTCTAAACCTGGTTTTGGTCTTGTTTTTTTTTTTGGTCAGTTGGGTTGGGTTTAGTGAGCTGTTTGCTTTGGGTTGTTGGGCCTGTTTTGGTTTGTTAATTGGTTCTGGCTAGTTTGGGTTTAATTTGAGAATTGGGCCTTATATGGTAGGTTGGTTGATTGCTGGGTTGGAGACTGGGTCGGGTTTAGGGTTCATGTTTTATACCTTTTCCAGCAAATGTTGTCTTCCTTACGATGTTCAAGTGCGAAGCCCTAGGCTTCGAATGACACAACAACTTTGCACTGACGGCTGCAGTGAATCTGGTTTGACAAGGTGGATGACTCCGGTGATGCTTTTGATGAAACTTGCTATTGACGTAGGTGACTGGTCGGCGAAGCTCTGGTATGTCTCTAGTTCTTCGGTGGGCAATCGACTGCTGCGATGGGTTTATGATGGCTTACGAAAATGGTTGCAATGGCGTTGACGATGGTTGACTAGTGCATCCACTTTGATGTCCAAGGCCCTACTGACTACTGTGATGGACGATGAGTAAGGGTCCGTTTGGCAATGGCCGTGGATGGTCTATGTGACTAGCTTTGTGTAAATGTTCCAATAATAGAGAAGAATCGAAATTGGGCTCTAATACTAAATTGATGCAGAACAAGTAACAATAAAACCAAAGAATCGTAGAAATAGAATAGGTAGAAGAGAAAAGGAGAAAAGAATTAGAATGGGTAGAAAAGACGAGGAAGAGAAACCCACAGGGCAGAGAAAATTTAATATTCAATCAATTTAATAACCATTAAAGCTAATCACTCATATACCTATCTTGCCCTATAAATAAACAATGCAAAATAGAATATAATATAGAATTCTGCGTGAAATAAAACTCCTAAAATAAAGTCCTACTAAAACTCTAATTCTAAAGAAATTAAAATTATTGATCTCTTTATTCCACATCACATCATTTCTCCTAATCAAAGTGCTTTTATCAAAGGTCGATTAATTCAAGACAATTTATTTATTGCGCAAGAAGCTTTACATGTTTTGAAGCACCGAAAAAGAGGAAAACAGTATGATCTGGCCTTAAAGTTAGACATAAACAAAGCATATGACAGGTTAGAGTGGGGTTTCATTGAACGGCTTTTTCAAGCATTAGGTTTTTGCGACAAATGGGTGCAGTAGATCATGAAGTGTATATCTTCAGTCTCATATAGTATCATTTTTAATGGAGAGCAGTTGTCCTCTTTCTCCCCCCAAAGAGGACTTCGACAAGGGAACCCTTTGTCGCCATACATTTTCATCTTAGCAGCTGATTGTATTTCTGTCTTAATCTACCAAGATGTGGCACAAAAAAATTTGCAAGGAGTCAAGCTTCCATGGTCTTGCCTTCCGATCACCCATCTCTTGTTTGCAGATGACTTTTTCTTCCTATTGAAAGCCACAAAGAAAAATTGTTTTGCAATTCAAGATATTCTCAATGGGTACTGTTTTTCTTCATGGCAACTTATAAATCACAACAAATCATGTGTAGTGTTCAGTGTTAATACTAGGGGTGGATATCGGCCCGTTGGCCCAACCAGTTCGGCCTAATTTTTTTAGGGTTTAGGATTGAAAAATAGGCCCGTATGGTCGGACTAGACAGATTTTTTAGGCCAATTATTTTTTGGGTCGGGCTTGGGATTATGTTTCAAAGCCCGGCTCAGCCCGGCCAGGCCCAAATGTTAATTTCATTATTAAAAAAAAGAAATATATATATACTCACTTGTTACACAAACTCAAACCTTAGCAACACTAGCTGCAGCCGCCTCCTTTTCCCTCTCCCTTTCCCTCTTCCTCTCCTTCTCCTTCTCCTTCTCCTTCTCCATCTTTCAATCTCTCGCCTCTTTGATCTTTGATTCTTTGGAGAGTCCCATGGCTTTCACCGGCCGTTCATCTTGTATTCCTCATCGGCTGGTAAGTGCATAGTCTCTCTCTCTCTCTCTCTCTCTCTCTCTCTCTCTCTCTCTCTCTCTCTCTCTCTCTCTCTCTCTCTCTCTCTCTCTCTCTCTCTCTCACTGAGTGCAAGTAAGTACTTCTTAATAGAAAGTGGGCTAGCATTGTTCTTCACTTCCTCATTAACGTGGTAGTTATATCGATCAATGGTAGCATGTGCTCGAATATGAATTTATCTTCAAAAAGCAAGGGCCATTGCAAGGACATCACTATTAACTCTGCTACTTTCTTGCTAAAGGTTGTAACATCTTCTTTGATGAGGATTATAAGCAATTGTACTGTTTATTTTCATAAATCTATTGACCTTTTCTTAGTATGGTGTTGGAACAAAATGCTCTTGGTAAGTGGATTCAAAGCTATATACAATATCATTGCTTGAAAATATTCAAGCGGTGTGGTGGATTTAGTTCAATATTTTTTTTATTTAACACTGTTTTTGTGTTCTAATATTGGAGATGGAAGACAAGTATTGGGCATCTTGGAATTTGATGGGCCGGCTTGGAATTTTTTTTTTCATTTTTGGGCAAGCTTGGGAAATCAAGTTGAGGCCCGATGCTAAGCCGGCTTGGGCTCAAGCCACTGTCGAAAGTGTTATTAGGTAGGTCAGGCCCAGCCCAGCCCGTGTCCACCCCTAGCTATTACTCCTAAAGCGATACGAGTACACATTGCCTCAGTGTTAAAGGTCCCTTTGAAGGATAAATTTGGAAAATATCTTGGCTTGTCCATGGATTGGGGTTCTTCCAGGAATACATCCTTTGGATATAGGATCAATAAGAGGGTTCTTAGTAAAATTGAAGGCTGGAAAGCATCTATTTTACCTTCAGCAGGCAAAGAGGTACTTATTAAAGTAGTTCTTCAAGCTATACCTGTTTATTAAAGCAATTCTTCAAGCTATACCTGTTTATTTCATGTCAATTTTTAAGTTTCCTATGTCTCTATGTCATAACTTGTGTGCAAAAATTATGCGATTTTGGTGGCAGAGCAACAAGGGGGAGCCAAAAATATACTAGGTTTCCTGGCCAGAAATTGCAAAAAGGAAATGTGAAGGGGGACTAGGTTTCAGGGATTATGAATGCATGAATGTTGTTTTGGCAACTTCTGGTAAATGAAAACAACCTATGGGCTAGAATTTTAAAAGGAAGATATTTCTTTTCTTGTTTTTTTGGGGAAGCAAAACCCAAAGCTGGGTCTTCTTGGTGTTGGAAAAGTCTTTGTACAGGGAGAGGTCTACTTAAACAAGAATGTATTTGGTAGGTTGGAGATGGTGCTATGATTAATATTTGGACAGATAATTGAATTTTAGGACAAGGCGTTCTTGGAGCCAAACCCGAAGCTCCAGTCCAGAAGGTGGCAGAGCTTATAAATCCTTGTAATGCTTCTTGGAATATGGTTTTAGTTTCATTTCTTTTTGACGCTTGTACAACAACTTACGTTAGTTATATTCCTTTGCCCCTTTCAAAGTTCCTGACAGAGTCATATAGCCTAAAGCTTCTAATGTAGAATACTCAGTTAAGAGTGGGTACCAAAGCTACTTGGAGAAGCCAAGGAAGAGGGATTGTGGAAAGGAATCTTCTTCTTTCCAAGTCTCTCTTGATTTATGGTCCAAAATATGATCTCTAAACATTCTCCCAAAGCACAAATCATTCACTTTGAGGGCTTGTAAGAATGCTATACATACTACTGAGAATCTGTTCAAAAGGAAAATTATCAATTCCCCTCTCTATAGTATATGTCATCAAGAGGTTGAGACTGTCGAACATCTTCTTCTTTTGTGTCCAAGATCTCAAGAAGTTTAGCATAATAGTTGCCTTTTTCTCACTCCAAATAGGAATTATGTTAAAAAGATCTGACAAGTGGCTTTGGGACGCTTTAGATGGTCAGCTTTCTTTACCATACATTATTGATGCATCGACTTTCTTAGCTATGCTTTGTTGGTTCATTTAGCAAGATAGAAATCCTACCATTTTTTAGATGCGGCAGCCAACCTGGTCTCTATTCTTCTAAATGCTAGGAAAGCAGTGGATAAGTTTTCTCAAGCAATTTTAGGTCCCTCTTGTTCTCATAGTAAGTTCATCGAGGTGTCTTCTGTTGCTTGGTATCCGCTTCCTCCCTTAGTGTTGAAAGTCAATATTGACTTTGCATTTAATGCGACAAACAAGGTTGGCTTCTTGGGTATTGTGGTGAGAGATGATAAATGTTAGTTTGTAGCTGGTAAACATTCTAAGTATGGTTGTGATTCTCCATTGGTAGGGGAAACCCTTCCAATACGAGAAGTTTGTTGGCTGGTTCAAACTTTTGGGATTTCTAAAGCTATTTTTGAGGTGGATGCTCTTTTAGTGATCCAAGAAGTTAACAACCTCTTCCCTTTCACAACTGCTTGGCAAATTCATGGCTTATTCTGAGACACTCATAATGCATTGACCTCTTTTTCTGAAGTATCAATTGTTTATATTCCCAGGAAAGCTAACGAAGCTGCGAATTAGATTGCGGTTACTGCAAAGCGATGACTTTTAGCGTCCAATTGGTCTAATTCTCTTCCATGGCAACTAGAAAAAGTGTTAGAGCAAGATTTCCCATTGTGTGGGATTGGTTAGTCTTTCCTATGATTCTACCTGTTCTGGTTTTTTGTAGGAGCTCCTTTTTCTCTTGTGTTTTTGCTCGTGTAGTTCAAACCAACAAAAAAAAAAGATTGGCCAATTAGAAATAATAATAACCTCTACAGTCTACATGATGTATTATCACGAGTATTAATGCTATAAGTATAAAAGAAATTTACAAACTTAAAGCTAACATGACATTCTACTAAATGCCTTCTTTTTATAACACAGTTTGATGTGTGTCGTATCAGTTTCTAAATGAAGTTTGTATGAATTTTCAGTAATTATAGCATTTTCTGTTATTTAAATACCATTCGAGATGTTCTTGTTAGTACTCGAACAACTCCACTAGTCAAGTAATACCGATTGTTTAGTCCTCATTCCTCTTAAATTATAATATGTAGTATTTTGTCATATCAACAACATGAATTTGTTATTAATGAAGAGACTTTTAACGAAATAAATAATATATGGCACAATATGATAAGTATGATTACTAAAAAAAACTTTATATTACCTTATTAGTAGACTTTTTTCCTTATGTAAGAGTTAAAATGATCAACTCCTCTTCTCGTTGGGGGTACTTTTGAAAACACGATGCAAATTAGACATATTTGTAGTATGTAAACGGTGTAGTGATATTTTTGTCCGTTAAATACTTCATCGGATCCCTCCTTAATCTTGTGTAAATGGGCACATGTTAAAACCATACTTTGGTAAGATCACTTATGCAGTATTATGGTTAGGGTTTAGTTTTAATCTGGTGATAATAGAATTTTTTTGAAACAGCACCAAAATGTGACAAACATCCATGATTCTTGCTTTTGGTGTCGTACTTCAACTCAACGTATTGTTACCTGAAGCCCGGATTATATTAAATAGTTTTACACTGTCCGTGGATGAAAAATATCCCTAGGCCGTGATTATTGACTGCAAGCACCCGGCACAACGTGCTCATCAACTAAACCAATACTTACCTACCATATCTATAAGCGATTTGTTCATAATGATAGTCAAATTTGCGTGATTGCATGGCTTAATTCCGAAACTTTATTGGTTGAGAATGAATTGTTCATGTAAAATGGTTTGAGGCAATTGTGATTTTTTACGCTAAATGCTAAAAAGTCATTAAGTGTGAAATAAATCTAATTGGTTACATGTCTTGTCCTGATGTGATTTATTAAACTTTTATGTGCGTCCAAGTGTGATGGTTTCCACTAAATTGCATAGCCACTTAAAAGAAGACTAGAAGCATATGCTCCCAATATAAATATATTCTTTTTTATTTGCTTTAGCTATACATTGGGAACTTTATCTAAGACCATAATGTTTCTTTCATGATAGGAAAAGGGGATAAAAAATTTTGGGACATGAAATTTTAAGATTACAAATTCAATGAAGGCTAATTTCGTAATTTAACCTTCAATTCATAATTCTCAAACTAATATTACAATTTTTGTTGGATTATTAATTCAAAGGTACTGTTTGTTCATGCTTGCAAAAGTATGTAGCTTTCAAATGTAGTAGTAAATATAGAAGCAACCAATTTGTATTTCTTTCCCTCCAAATTGCCATAGCTATAACTGGTATGTGGCCCTACAAACCACTAGCTAGTCTAAAATTTGCATGTCTCCTCATTGCTGATATGTGACATGTTACTTTATTTCACATATACATAGAATACATACAATATTATATATATATATGTGTGTGTGTGTGTGTGTGTGTGTGTGTGTGTGTGTGTGTATATAGTTGTTGATATATTGCATGAAAGCTTAAATATATTTAGGAATGGGCGAAGGGAGGCGAAGTACGTAGGTGCTTGGACTTCAGTGTCTCCCATAGCTTCACCACTTTACAACTTAAAAGCTAGGTTTTCAACAAGTTCCTGTAGTCAAAAGGCCAAGATCACCCACCAGAAAACGAATAAAACATCAGCAGCATTTTCCAAGATCGAACAAAGCACTTTGGTTCCATGTCAGGAATAACAAGGGGGATCAGGGAGGCAGTACAAAGCTACAACTTGTCTTTCTTCTTTCCCGAAACAAAGAAAGAAAGAAAAAAAAGGCACAGCAAAGCAAAGCAAATCACCAAATGTTGAGAACCAAAGTGAGATAATAGAAAAGAAATTAATTTTCAAACCCCTTCATCTGCCTTCCGGGTGTAATGGGAAAAGCTCTAGAGTCTTATCTCCTTCCTCTTTACAATACCTCTTGTCCTCTTCCAAGCTTTCAAACGTCCATGTTCTACACTTCCTCTTGTATGTCCCATCTTCTTCTCTCTCCACTTGTCCCTAAAAAAAAAATTGGACCAAAAATGTAAAAATATTGTACTGAAGAGATCCGGGAAATTAAAATAGAACATGTCTGAAAACGAGACACACCCTTGTGTCGAGAGTTATGGTGGTAATGGTGGTTGTGGGAGTCCTAGGACAGTGGCCGAGCCCAAGACTATTGCGCTTCTGCTTCTGTCTCTCGCGTGCTTTGTGGTTCTGAAACCAGTAAAACACATTCTTTCCTTCAATTTTTCCATATTTTCCGAGCTGGGCTGTGATTTGTTCTATTTGATGCGCGTTTGGGGTGCGCATTCCACCCCTATAAAGCATCTCCAGTATCCCTATTTGTTCTTGCGTCGGGTTCCACCTTGTCCCACCAGGGTGCGTCTCCACCTGCACGAATATTTTTTCAGATTTTACCAATGCTGTATGGAGCTGTTATTTAGTATTAATTTGTACGTTTCTTTCATGTCTTATACTTCATAATGACAAGAAGTTACCACTATTGTTGATATAATATGTTTGAAGTATCATGGTAGTGTATATATAACATATATATATATACCTACATGGATAATTCAGTATCACCTGAGTTGTTTCTCTCTTCTCGTCAGAGCATCCAAGCTTTCGGGGGCCACTTTCGGGTTTAATGAAGCTCTTGAGGTCGAAAGCGGCAGTGACAGTGTCGGTGCTGGCAAGCTTGGGAGCAAGAGGGCGAAAACGCTTGCAGCCAAGCGTGAGGGAGGGTTCGTGCTCCCAGAATCCACGTGCGAACTGATGCACCTTCATGCTTGATCCCATGGGTAAGGTCTGATGATGGAGAGAGTGGCAATTATATAGAGTAAGTCTGAAAGAAATAAAAGAAACAAAGTGGGAAATGAGGTGGTGCCTAGAAGAACCAAGACCAAATGATGAGGTGAGGTTGACTTACTTGAGATTTCCATATTAAAAAGAAGAAGAAAAAAAAAAAGAGAAAGGTAGATGCATAATTAATCTACTTAAGAGAGAGAGAGAGAGAGAGAGAGAGAGAGAGAGAGAGAGAGAGAGAGAGAGAGAGAGAGAGAGATGAGCGTGTGGGTGAGCAATGGTGCATATGCGTGTGCGTTGGCCAGTCTAATCGGGTCGATTTTTTCTTGCTTTCATGATAAGGTGTCCATGCTTTTCGGTGGCCTCTTTGGTTCTCTTCCTAACTTTTTCTCTATAAAGTGAGTGAGGAGGAGGAGGATGAGAATGAAAAAAAGAGATTCGTCCAATCCCATAACTTGAAAATGGAACTCTTCGGCTTTTCAAGATATGGATATTTATGGGAGAGAATTGAAGAACTGAATGCCGTTTTTAAGTGGTAGAGAGGATGTTAAAAAAAGAAGACATAAACCAAATCTATCTGATATCCATATCTCTATCCTTTTTTTTTTCTCTTTGGAACTATAGCGCCAATTTCCCAAATAGTCTTAAACCACCACCACCTACCCACCTTTTACCCATTTTTATATCCCAAAATTAATCTAGATTCTAACACTGATCAGCACCCATGTATTTCCTCAAATCTGGGTAGTAGAAATTTTTACTACTATATGTATGTGGCATCATACTATATAACTATATATTTATGTTTTATTTGAATATTTTTTTATAAATATAGCAATTTCATTAATGGTGTCTAAAATCTGAAAAGAATATGGATAGATTAATAATACCGTATTAATAACACTATTTTAATATGTGACGGTTTGGTGTGCTACCATGTACACAGCACATGAGAAATTCTTACAATTTAGATTAAACGAAATCCTTATCCCACAATATATAGTATATATAAATTAATCGATGATGGATGATTTACATATGTATGAAGAAAAAAAAAACATAAGGTACTCCCCACAACATGGTAAGTCCTAGAGACTTATACAAAGTGACTCATAAACTAACGAGTAATTAAATTATGCAGGATCTTAAATGTTAGATTTAGTGCAAAAAAATAAAGTGTTAGAATTAAAAGCAATGTTATATACAACTAGACAATCATTCACTTTAAAACAAAATTTTCATTACATAGAATAGTTCTTAATTATATAAATATAATAGCAATATCATTCTACTCAAAATTTTTGTACAAAATTTTTGGAAGAATAATGATGACTATAGTGTACCTATTTCATGCAACTTTCTACAAATCCTTGTCACTATTTGTCCAGGTCAATTTTTGCGTATTTCAATTAATTCTTTCTTTTTTTTGGTCAAAGATAAGTCATCCATGTTAGGACTAGGAGATTTCCGAGAAATAAATTTTCTCGCGACCTAACCCCAAAAGAGTTGTTAAATCTCAAACTCAAAATGACCGAATTTACAGCTCATCCCCATTTACTCCGAGCAAACCCTCAGAGTTTTTTTTTTTTTTTTGGGTGATATTCATTGGCGTTTCTTCTGCACAAGAGTCATCTCATATGAACATGTACTTAGGATTTTGTACAATCCAAATTGACTCTCTAGCATTTCGATACAAGCAAAGTCATGTTAGGATGAAATTTGCTACTTAATTTCAAAGCAACGGGTTGAACAAATGTACGCAATCAACTTTTTGACCCACATATTCTCATGTTGATCTTTCACAAATTTAAATCATCCGGCAACATTCATATGATGCAAGAAATTAAGCACCGCCAAGATTCATGGAGACCCGATGGCGGACGGAAGGGGCATGGCCTACCAAGCTCCATAAAAATCTTTTCTTTTGTGCTACTTGTTGCTCTTTCAATAAGGCTCTCGTATAAAACCATAACGGTTCTTATTTTATTAGACTCTTTAAAAAAAAAAATGAGTGGTAGCTAAACTCAATCCCAACGAGATACAAGTTAACATAGGCCTATAGACATATATATATATATATATATATATATCCCTTGAGTTTAAGCTTCTGCCACTATGAACACAAGAGGATTGTTCATGAAACATGTATTTACTCTTTACTCGGATCATTTTATGCGTCCATGTATTACTTTTTGGCATTTAGCTGCTTCGTTGTTCTTTCTTTTAAGAATTACTTCTACAGTTGGATCCAAGTTACCTTCGGAGGGGCCCTGAAAGGCGACTTAAACGAATCTGTTGGCTACAAGTCATTCCAATCTTGACGTCGATTTCGTGGGATAATGATACCAATGTTGACATCCCCAGCAAGTTCTTCAGCCAAACGTAAGCAGAGAACAACACCAATCCATCAATCACGACAAAATAATTTATCCTTGTTCCTAAATCTCTCAACCTAGTTTCCTAGGTGTTCATAATTCTGTACCTAATTAAGAAAATAAAGCTGTAGCCTGTACTGCCATTCTCTAGCTTAAAGAATCATGGGTGCAACTTATTCGGATTCGGTTGGAATGCTACACATTTTTTTTAAAAAATTATTTTCCCACATTGCCTCAAATAAATTTGTTTTGATTAATTCATTTCTTTCAAGAATCATTATTTTGAAGGGATTGTTTGGTAATTTTATATTTTACTTAAGTAAACCTCATAAATCTCCGTGCCTCTTTGAAAAGCGGGATTAGCCTAATAGTTATTACACCTTCACCCTATGCCATAACCTCCTTGACTTTAGTCCTCCATTAGTGTTCTAAAAAATATAATATTCATGACTCTTCCAAACTTAAGACTATTCATCTTTGCATGATTTTGACGTTTAGTGTGCGAATATAAATATAGATATATATGTGTGCGCATGCATATGCACGTATGTGTGTTATTTGAATTATTTCCATTCCAACATAGGGAAAATGTTGTGTCATTTTTGTTTTTTAGAATTGAGATGGAGTGATAAAATAATGGTTTTACAAACATGATATCTCTAGTTTTGGACATAAAAAGGCAAAAAAAAAAAAAAAAAAACTCTAGGTGTTATTGCAAGCACAATATTGAGAAATTTAAAAAAAAAAAAAGAAGAAGAAAATTAAAGAAAAAGAAAAAAAAAAAACCATGGTGGGATGTAAAGAAAAATGAGTCATTAAAATTGATCGAATGGTTAACAACTTAACATAGGCCATCATAATAATTCCGTGCAGATAATGCTGTGTTGATCATGACATCCAAGAGGGTGGGACCTCCATTATCATACAACAAAAAAGCAGTGATTTAGTGCTTTGGAGTTTCTTTGGTTTGCAGCCAAGTGTCCATATACAAGTTAAAAGAGAAAGGTTTTAAAAAAAAGTTCAAAAATTGTAATAAGTTGAAGAGCAGTGATGTTCTGACATACCTGTCAGCAAGGAGTTTCAGGCTGTTCAATAGCTAGAGGGCACGCAAGCATGGTCAAAGATACAGAGTTGAAAATTTTGAGTCGCTCACCATCCAAATGCATATTGCTCGCTCTATTGGCGACATGTGTCACGGCAAGGAATTGCTATTCAACTCAAAAACTTAAATTATTATGTAGTGTTATTTATCCTAATTATATAGTTGAAGACATCTCCTTTCTTATTTGATGTGTGATCATAACATATTCCTTTATTATAATTCATAACACTCTCATTGTAGATCAGATCACCCTGTCTACTCGACATAAAATTAGATCAAGAGTTGAGTTGTTTTGATACCACTTGTCACAAGTCGGACGCTTGACATTCAATTCAAAAATTTAAGTTATTAAGTGGTACTCTCTACTTTTTATATGGCCCAAGACCTCTCTACTCTTATCCGATATAGAACCATGACACATAGTATATCATGGTACTTAATCATTATTTTGGTTACTTTATTAGTAAAACTCAAAAAGGTAAGAGTAATACTATTAAAAAAATATATACAAAATAAATATGATTTGGTTAAAACGAGACTTATCACTTTAAAAATAGTGCTTCGGTCCTTAAAATTGGATAGAATTTTTGGTAGAGGACTCTGTATAAAAATTCAACAAGAGTAGAAGTTTTTGATGACTAATGTTATTTAAATATAATTTTTTAATGTAATTTTTATATAAAATAATGTAATTATTTGTTATTTTTTATTTTAAATCCAAATATCTATTATTTTAGTTTAAAATTATAAAAATATTATTATCACATTAATTCAAAGAAGTTTTATGTACCAAATTATGTAAAATTTATTTTTTACTTTTTCAGCCGGTAATAATATGTGAATTAGTGTGGGTTAGTGTGGTCAAAGATAAAAGAGAGGAGTAATTGGTGAAGTTGGGGGATCGCATGATAGGGAGGTGGAACCCACACAGTGGAAGAAGCGGTGGGAATCCATCATTAGCGGAAGACAATGCCATCATTTGCACGTGTCCACATGGGCCCACACAATTCAGTCTATTGAAGCCATGAAAAAGAACCACCCACACCGTATACGCTTAAATGTATCTTTCTATAAGCATATACTATAAATCTATACTGCAGCAGCTGCATGAAACCAAACCATGAACAAGAACAAACTGTAGCTTTTAAAGTTCAGCCCTCTCTAACCAACTGGCTTGGGTTTGTTTGGTGTAGTTTTTTTAAGTGTTTTTTTATTTTTATTTTTTGGGCTTTTAAATAAAAAGATTAGATTTTTAAAATTTTTTTATTTTTAACAAAATAAGACAAGCAAAAAAAATAAAAAGTTTTAAAATATTGACTTCTTTGCTTATAACAAAAAAAAAAAAAAAAAGCAAAAAAAACTTTAAAATAGTCTAACCAAACGGATCCTTACCCTAGTTGATTAAAACTCTTGGTCTCTTTTTGCGAAATCAAGAGTTTGACGTTGCTGCAAATAATTTATCAAATGTGAATATTTTTATCTTAACGTAGATGTCTAACCTTTAATCGGATTGGAAAGAGTATTAGTTAAAATGTGAGCAAACTGGCCCAAAAAACCCTTACGGTTGAAAAAAAAAAAAAATTCACCCTTTTGAAGTTCACCCCTCTCTCTCTCATGCATAACTTGGAAGTTGCTTTTGGAGCTAAGAAACAATGGAATAACCATCACACCCCTCTTCTTTCTATTACAAAATAATAGTTTTCATTACTAGTGGAATTATAAATATACTCATCAGACTCATCTTATAGAAGCGAGACTCATTACTATATGAGAGTAGATGAAAGGGTGACGTAATGCCCTTGAAGGACTGAATAATTTCTTAACAAGAACGAGATGTTATATCTCTTAGCATTCTAATTAGGTGAAAAACATAGGCTAGGCCGGAAAGGACGTAGGTCGCATGTACGTAATGTTACCACTATTCGTTGTAATTGCACACCGTCATATTTCCCTTTACGCATACTAAAAACCCCTAAGAGGAACGATGCATTATTACAATATTGCTAGGTGGTCATTATAAACATTCCTTGATTTGGCTCCTTCATACGAACTTTAATTCATTGTTTAGAAGAATTCGAATGATTGGGGGGCCGTTCTTAATGTCCAATCAACTTGCTTCTAAACACGTAAGGGAATAAATTAATAAATCATGATATTAACCAAAAAAATAATGCCCATCTTACAGAGATGTTGTATCTCATTACTTAGTGCCGTAATTAAGAGCAAGACCAACGCATAAAACATGATTACCTGTCTAGAATGTGTACTTCAAATTATAAGTATTGATTGCAAGACTTTAGAATTTCAAGTAACAGTTGAATAAAATTATACATACATTATATACTGGCACCACCTATATGGACTGTTTTCTTTATGTTATATATGTTAGGAATTTGAATTTATCAAGAAAAAAAAAAAAGAGTGTTATATATGTTAGGAATTCGAATTTATTAAAAAACAAAAAGAGAGAGAGAAAAGTTAATAAAATAAGATATTTTAAATTTTTACTTGTTTTCTTTTTATATTCGTTTACATTCCACTTTCTTTAATAACAAAACATATAGGCCTCGTTTGCTTGGTGGGATTAAGCAGAACTGGACTGGACTGGACTGGACTAACAATTCCATATAATCCCACGTTTAATTGCAAAAAAATAGTCAAACTTGTAGTCCGGATCAGACTATTTACCCCACATATGTGAGACTATTTAAGCTTATTTAGTCCTAAGAGTGGAGGTGGGACAGATAGTCCGGAGACAAAGTGTGTATGAGTAATGACCAAAATACCATTTGTCTAAACTTGCAAATATTATTTTATATTATGTATAACAACATAATATAATATAATATAATGTAACATAATATTTATAATATAATATATATGTGTTAATATATTATTCATGTATATTAGTTTTATATTAATATAATAAGCATATATATTCATATAGTGTATATTTGCGTTAAATTAGTAATATAATATATGTTATATGTTAATATCATATATATATGTGTGTGTGTTAATATATATTTTGTACCTGTTAATATATTAAAATAATATTATTTATTATTAATATAGTGTAAAGACCAAAATACCATTTAACTAAATTTGTAAATATTATTTTATATTATGTATAACAACATAATATAATATAATATAATATAATATAACATAATATTGTATAATATAATATATATGTGTTAGTATATTATTCATGTATATTAGCTTTATATTAATATCATAATTATACATATATTAATATAGTGTATATTAGTATTAAATTAGTAATATAATATATGTTATACGTTAATATCATATTTGTATATGTATATATATATATATGTTAATATATATTTTTGTACCTATTAATATATTAAAAAATATTATTTATTATTAATATAGTGTAATGACCAAAATACCATTTACCTAAACTTGTATATATTATTTTATATTATGTATAACAACATAATATAATATAATATAGTATTACATAATATTATATAATATGATATAATATATATGTGTTAATACATTATTCATGTATATTAGCTTTATATTAATATCATAATTATACATATATTAATATAGAGTATATTAGTATTAAATTAGTAATATAATATATGTTATATGTTAATATCATATTTGTATATATATGTATATATGAATGTTATATTGATAATACATATTTATATATTATAATTATATATATATATATATATATGTTAATATATATTTTGTACCCAATAATATATTAAGACAATATTATTTATTATTAATATAATATTTTTTTATTATATATTAAATCATATTTGTGAGGCATAAGGATAACTCCTGATTTTATCCTATGTTTATTTCACATGAAGATCAAATAGAACTGTTAATCTAATCCAGTTCAGTCTCGCTTAATCTTGCCAAGCAAATGAGGTCATAATGTAATTTTATATCATTTCTCTTTTTTCTTACCAAATCGTTGATCTAAACACAATGTTAAAGGAATGACTATTTGTTGTTTGTGATTTACACAGTCAGCATTGGACAATAAAAAAGATCAGTTTAGTAGTAAGTTTATCTCAAGGAAAGTAACTTTTTTTAAACACAATTTTAACAAATGGCATTAGTGTAAAAAAGTTGACCTACTTATCACCAGTATTGATTTTTTTTTACTGTTAAGTATCAGTACTATGAAAACCACGATCCCGTAAATTTTTCCTTCGAATGCTTTAGTAAAACAGTTTAGGATGACAATGTGAATGACGTCATCTTTGCTCTTAACCCGCCGATCCATCAGGCCTGGTCTGAATAGCCACCACTACCAGCTCTCAAATATGACAGTAATCAGAAAGATTTTTCTCTTGGAAGTTCATCGAGGACTCTATCTTTGGCCTAACATGTCGGTAGGAGAAAAGTTTAAACAAGTGGCATCAAATGTCATCACAAAGAAATCACAATAATTAAATATCTACAGAGAGATGTGTCATCTTCACCCACTTTTGCTAATGACTTTACATTTCTATACCCTTTAGTTTGCGGTTTGCTTGGAAACCTTTTTAGCTTGGAAATTGATGGAAAGGGATTTGGTGATGCTATTGCGACTGGGCCCCCCAATAATATATGGCAAAGAAAGTGAATGTGGGTGAAGGCATCATTGTATTGATTGAAATTTATTCCCAACTAGATTTAGATGGGGATCTTTATATATATTTGGTTCATCACTTTATGTTCTACAGTGTAACTCTCTTTTCTCTCTCTCCCTCTTCTTTTTTCCTTTTTTCTCGAGAAAGTGAGAGAAAATTGTCATGTCTTGCAAGGCAAAGTGGGTGCAGGGAAAAAGGATTTGCTATGGGGGTAAATGGATGACAGTCCAAAAACAATTAGGTGAATTGATGGCACTGAAAGATCCTCCCAATACAAACTTTTATCCTTTCCTTTTATTCCTTCTTTGCTTTTTCCTGCCTTTATGCTCTTTCTATGTTTCTTCAACCTCTTTGTGGTGTCTGCACAAACTTAAAAGAGTTAAATCTTGACTCTTTCTCAAAGTCTAAGTCTCTCTCTTCCCACTATGAAATGCCACTCGAGTTAAAGCTCTACCAGTTCTTACAATTAAGCGAGTAAAATGCACTCTGTAATTATGTTAGGAGCAGATTCCACGTGTTCCACATCCATTTGTCACTTCTACTGAATTCTCAAAAGGGTATCAGTTTGCTAGCATTTGCTTTTCCCGCCAGAAACAAGCAATAGTCTTTCAAATGCAGATATGAGCTAATTAATTGCTTGGATTCAGCTATTAGTCTCCGGTGCAAGTATATATCTCAGTATCAGATTCATCTAATTTTTATATTTAAAGACATGAAGATAAAAAAAAAATTCATATTTTTTAATTTAATTATTCTATTTTTTAGAGTATAATAACATTTACAAAATGTTGGAGATGCATAATATTAGAATTTTATGTATAGTTATATGGTAAGCTTAAATTACTAAGTATTTTGTTAAGTGAATGTCCAGTAATACATGTAAGATACAAATGCATACTCATACTCTTACCCAAATTTCAAAATCTAAGTGTCGAGTGTATGACACGAGTTCTTTGTACAATTCAAAAGAGTTCAATGTATTACAAAATCCACAGTGTGATACATCTCCAACATTTTGTAAATATTATTATACCCTAAAATATAATAAGTGTTGAATGCGTTTAAGTATCAGATTTATTTAATTTTTATGTCTAAGGATATAGAGATTAAAAAAATTCATATTTTTTTAATTTACTTATTCTATTTTTTAGAGTATAATAATATTTACAAGATGTTGGAGATGCATAACATTAGAATTTTATGTATAGTTATATGGTAAGCTTAAATTACTAAGTATTTTGTTAAGTGAATATCCAGTAATATATGTCGAATACATATACATACTCATACACATACCCAAGTATCGACATCTAAGTGTCGAGTGTATGACCCGGGTTCTTCGTACAATTCAAAAGAATTCATGTAATATGTATTACGAAATTCAGTGTATCACGACGCAACAAGAAATGGTAGATCTATGATTATTATGCCATAAAGTTCCATGGTTGTTGAAAACTTTGATTGGATTTAGGAGGAAAAATTTTGAAATTAAATGACCAAAGATTTGACGTATTTAGGCTGTCTACCCACATACACGCATGTCCATCAGGCGCCGATTGACCAGTGACACATTAGCTTGGACTCAGCATTAGTTGACAGCCCCAGCTGTGGTTAGCAAGTTTCTTGGTTCGAATAGAATTGATAAACTACTGGTGTAATTGAATTCAGATTTTAAGTTGGGCCAGGTTGGGAGACGAAAGGCCTGGGCAGAAAGCCCACTTCAGCGTTACTTGGAATTTGGAAATAATCAAGCGTAACCTAACACAAGCGCACAGATCCGCGGGAGGGAATAAAAAAAAATAGAAAATAGAAAAAGAAATCTCACATATCATCGATTTTTCTATATTAGGCATATCGCCATACAATCTATCTATATTCTATATATATATAAAAGACAAAGTTACAATGATATTTTTACAATTAAGAGCTATCTTGATAAATATTTTATAGTGAAAGGCTCCAATTCTACCAAGTTATCTTATACAAAAGTTTTGTATTATTTTGTTATTTGGATATCGAATTACTCGTTTTGAAATGGCCAATAGATAAAAAAAAAAAAAAAAATTTCTATATCTACATAATTTTTATAAAAAAAAATTATCAAAATAATATAGTAGTGATATTTTTATTATTATGAACCCAAATAATAGATATTTTAATTAAAAATAACAAATTATAAACAATTATATCATTTTGTATTAAGATTTTGTTTGTGTAACACTTCTCGTTAGCAAATGTTGTGAAAGAGGTAATGTGAAAGAGACGAGCACGAAGTTTCATGTCGGCAGAGAATGTGCAAAATGTGATTTTCAAAGGGGAGAATCGAATTGATTGCATTATAGGTGTAAAAGGCTGTTTGCATTTGATTGGAAGAAGGTTGGACATACCATGTCCACTCAATAAAGAAAAGAAAATATCATGTCTCACAAAGAAAACAAACAGAAAAGTTGGTTTTATGTCTGAATGACGAAATGCAAATACAAAATAAGGTCCAAAATTATTTTTGGCAAATTGAATAAAAGTGATTATGCCATCTCTAAACCTCCTCCCTCTTACAAAATGCATATACCGAATCTGATAGACAAAGAGGGCTGCCCCATTTATATAACTAGAACCCATACCGTTAGATTTCAAAAAATGGGAGGAAAAAAAATAACTCGAAAAATGTAAAATGTATGTAGCATTACCCAGTACGCGATACAAGAGATCTAAAAAATATAAAATATAGAGCCCGTTTGGTAAGACTTTTTAACTTAACTTTTTTAGTTTTTAGTAATTACTTTTTTGCTTATCTTTAGTTTATAAAAGTAAAAAAATAAACAAATTTTAGCTTTTTTACTTATTAAAAACAAAATCGAAAAGCTAAAAAAAACTATACCAAACAGAACCATAGTGTTACTCGTGCAAAAAGAGAAGAGCAAAAATATGATTTTTCTTTTTGTCAAAAATAGTAAAAAAAAAATTCGAAAAATCTTTTCCTAGAAATAAATATGGGATCTTCACTTTGGAATTTGCAGAGTGGAGTTCCACTTGTTTACTCAAGGTGGGTCCAGAAGCCGACGCGGTTGCCCCGGAGCTCCAGTCGTTAAACCAACGTTCTCGGTTCCTCTGTTCAAATCCTTCAAATTTTGTTTCCACACGGCTCTTTTGATTCCGCCCCTCTTTGAAACCATTTGGACTCCAAAGAATTTCCTCCGACGAAGAAGCGACCACTTCTCTCCATTCTCTCAAAATGCTTGAGAGTAACTAGTTTTACTCTGTAAGTTCTCTCTCTCTTGTGTGTATATCTTTGTACATATTTATATATATGTATATATATGTTTTCGTTGCTGATGATCTGCGTAAGATTCTCTGTAAGCACCTCCAATCTTCTTTTGTCATTGGATTGTGTTGATCAATGAGCAACCTAAGTAAGTAATGTGCAATGGAAAATTTTCTTAAATATCAGAATCATTTGGCTCGAAGAGGCATGCCCACATAATTTCCTTAGTAAAAAGTGAAAACTGCTTTCGTGTCCCAATCAGCTATTACATATATCTCTTTTGCTCTGTTCCTTCACTGCAAAGAGACTCAAATGTACATTGGCAATTCTTGAAGAGATAACATGAAAAACAAAAGAATTTGAATAAGCTAGGCGTAGCACAACTCAAGGAGAGGATGGGGGAAGTCAACTCACATGGTTTCTCCATGCCCATTTAAACCAATTTTGATTCAATCTGAAGGCATTGGAAAACTTTATAAATGTGGGTAAAATAGTAAGACTGTTAAGTTGTTTGACAAGAAGTCAAGAACATCAGTGAGTTATGAGGTTTTGGGTTTGATCATATCTTCTTTTGTGTGTTTTGCTTTCTTCCAAGTGTATAATCCATCATTTAAACTTTTATTGGTTAAAATGCATTTTTATACTGACACTGTATTTGGTCGAGGGAAAATAAAAAAAAAAAAGATATGAAATTATTTCTTATGTTTGGTTATGAGTGGAGGGTAAAAAAATATTTAAAAAAAAAAAGTAAAAATTTAGAATTTCTCATTTCGTTCGTGTTGCTCTCCCATTTTTCTTTTTATATTTTTGCTTAAAATCGGGATCCAAGCATAAAAATAGCCATTCTTGGCTTCCATTGCTTCCACGTCTCATCCTGCAAATCAGTAGTTGAGCCATTTAGGTTGACTGTACCAATTTAGAGAAATATTATACATTCAGTATTTCGATAAATTACACTTTTTTGCCTTACACTTACTTTTCCTCAAATCTCATTTTTGGTCCCTGCATTTGCTAATTGTGACAGACAGAACTCTGTTCTTTATATCAAGAAGTAATGTCAACCCTCCATCAATAATTGCCATTAAGTTTAACCAGAATTACACATGCTGTTATTACATGACCTAATTTTGTAGTACTTTAACCCTTACTTCTCTTAACATTCACTTTAGTCTCTAAGATCTAATATAACAGACCAATTTTCTAAATCGCGTGGTAATCACGTGGTCAATTACGGTCTATCTCATAAAGATAAGTTGACAAATGGTTGATATTGAAGTTACAAGATTTTTGACAAATTCATATGTAATTTGAATAAAATATAAGAATATAAAATGTAATTTATCCAAAGGTGTTAATTAATAAAAATTATCGTTTCTTTGTTTACAGATCTGCAATGTTAAATTGAATCAACACTGAGTTGCAATCACAATTGACAAACAAGCTAGCCCCCTCATGGTGATGGGTTTCTTTACTATACCCTACCAAAAAGAAGAGGTATGTTACTTCTAATTGCTGCCATCATAATTATGCCCATTCCTTGCATGATGCAGTCTGTTTAATTTATTGTAAGCATGTGATTGTTAAAGCATTTGGATTTATTTATTCTTTATTCTTTATTTATAGTTCCTGTTTTGCACTTTCAACATGCTTAGTTTCATGATTTGAACGGGTTGTTGGGATATGTGTGTATAAGCTTGACAACAACAAAAAGAAACACAATTTTTTATTTATTTTATGATTTGAAAATGAAAATAACCATTCAATATTTACCAGGAGTGTATCACGTGTATCCAGTAACAGTAGCTAGAAATCTTGGGGGCAGTCCAGTGAAAAATGGGGTTTTCACTGGGATGCGCGGTAAACCTAGATATCCTAAAGTTCGTGTAACTATTCGACATTCAGCAATGGGTGTATCATGCGTATCCAATAACACTGGCTACAAATCTTGGGGGGTAGCCCAGTGTATACATGAACGATTCCTAGCTAGATGTTTTAAGTTTGAAACTTAAAAATTCTCTTATGCTATATTTAGTATAAGGGAATAAAATGGAATGAAATGATCATTCTTATTTTTATTCTTATTCCCTTATTTCGTACCACCATTTAGAATGATCATTCTTATGCAATGATCATTCTCACATTTTGTTAGAATGACCATTTTCTATTTCAAGAGTGAGAATAATCATTTCATTTTCACATGAAACAACATAAACAAAACTTAGTAAGATTTTTGTTGTCCGCCCCCCCCCCCCCGCCCCCCCCCCCCCCCCCCCCCCCCCCCCCCCCCCCCCCCCCCCCCCCCCCCCCCCCCCCCCCCCCCCCCCCCCCCCCCCCCCCCCCCCCCCCCCCCCCCCCCCCCCCCCCCCCCCCCCCCCCCCCCCCCCCCCCCCCCCCCCCCCCCCCCCATTTCCCTATTCCCCCCCCCATTAGTTTTACCAAACAAGATAATGAGAATGATTATTCCATTTCATTCCATTCTTTTTCATAATTAATTGAGGTGCACATCAATTAGCTGAAACATACATAAACATACCTAAACAAAAATAATAACAACGCTAGCCACAGCCACATGTAGATGGGTAGTTATTGTGGCAATAATAAATAAAGTATGACTAAACTCTAAGAGTTAGCCTGTGATTAAGGTTTGAGGCTTGAGGGTTTACTCTCACTAAAATTTTAGGTTTAAAACATTTTAGATGTTATTAATTCATTGGGGTCACTCTTACGACCTTTGGCCTAGTAATCACATAATTTGTGTGTGACAAAAAGATCGTGCAGACTCAAAATTAATTGAAGTAAGCATACGTTGACCCAAACATTCGATTAACTAAAAAAATAAAATAAAATAAAATAATAATAATAATAATAAAAATAAAGTAGGACTAAAGTTAGGAGGCCTAAAAGGTGCTGGGCCCTGACCAATTGTTTTCTTAATTGTTATGTGTACTTTTTAAGCTAGTACTAGTAAATTCAAGCTCAATTAGTCAGAACTATTGGCTCTTAAAAAAAGGTCAGAGGTTTGACGTCTTGTAAGTGTAAGAGTTAAAACATGTTTGGTAATTATTTTTTTATTTTAAAATTTTAAAAAAAATTTAAAATTTAAAAGTTGAAAATTCTCACTATCACCGCTACCACTAACTATCACCACCGTCTACCATCAATCACAATCACCCGCCATCCACCAACTACCGCTGCCACCGCTGCCACCACCACTAATACAAATACTTAATAATATTTAACTATTAAATAATATATATTACTAATATTTTATATAAACATAATATTGAATTTTCATATCATACACAAAATTTATTTAATTATATTCTAGCAATGTTCATTAGTTTTACTAAACAAGAGAATGAGAATGACTATTCCATTTCATTCCATTCTCATTCTCATTCCATTCTTTTTCACTCTTTTGTACCAAACATAACCTTAAGGTTAAACCTAGTCATGACTTAAATGGTCTGCTTTTGACCAAATTAAAAAATAAATTAATTGAGGTGCACGTCAATTAGCTGAAACATACATAAACATACCTAAACAAAAATAATAAAAACGCTAGCCACAGCCACATGTAGATGGGTAGTTATTGTCGCAATAATAAATAACGTATGACCAAACTCTAAGGGGTTAGCCTTATGATTAAGGCTTGGGACTTGAGAGTTTACTCTCTTTAAAGTTTTAGTTTTAAAATCTCTTAGATGCTATTAATTCGTTGGAGCCACTCTTAGGACCTTTGGTCTAGTAATCACATAGTTTGTGTGAGACGAAAAGACTGAGCAAACTCAAAATTAATCGAAGTAAGCGTATGTTGACCCAAACATCCTATTAATAATAATAATAATAATAATAAAGTAGGACTAAAGTTAGGAGGCCTAAAAGGTGCTGGGCCCTGACCAATTGTTTTTTTAATTGTTATGTGTACTTTTTTAAGCTAGTACTGGTAAAATAAAGCTCGATTAGTCAGAACTCTTGACCTTTTAAAAATGGATTAGGGGTTTGACTTTTGCTAAGTGTAAAAGTATTTTTAGACTTTTGACCTAGTAATTATTTTATTTGTGTGGAACGAAGAGACTATACAGATTTCGAAATTAGTCGAAGCACGTACAAGTTGACTCCGACATCGGATTAGAAAAAAACAAAAAACAAAAAAAACTAGTACTAGTAGGCCTAAGTTTATTCTTCTCATTTTGTTTCACTTCCTGTCTTCATTTGGTTGCATTGTTCTTGTTGGTTGTTGTGTGTCTCACCTAGAAAAAGAATTTTTTATTTGAAGTAGAGAATCTTGTTTTGGTTTTCGGTTTTCGTATAGTAATTGAACTTTGGTTATTTTATTTTAGACCTGCTTTTTTGGGTCCTTGGGTAATAAAAATTTTAAACTAATAAATAAACAGATACTAAATTCACAGCCATTTCTTTCACAATATTAGGTGGACGGATCTCACAGTGCGAAAAAAAAAAACCACAAGGAATAGTTGAACAAACCTTTATGATTGTATCTGTAATGCAACCAATCTTTGAGAATTTGAATCGAATCTTTTTACTTTAAAACAAATCATTGTATAAATATATATTTGATGCACACAAAACCTTATCTAATTGGAAGATACCCTTAAGTCTTTGCCTAATGATCATCTTTTCTTCTTTTTTTTTTGGTTTTTTAATGGTAATAGTTGCTTAATGTTTATCATAAATGGAATGGCAATGTATTAATGTAATCGTATTCATTTCAGTTGACTAGGCTTTCGTGCCGGATTTCTTGAATAGGCTCATATCTTAGACCAATTCATTTTTTGTCAGCCGACCATGCTCTTGATTAATTTTTTTTCCCGGCTAGAGGGTATGCTTCTTCCCTGTAGCATCGCAGCCTGACAACTATAATAAGCTCATTTAGACACCCGATTAGCATTCAGATTAGCCGACCAAAGGATTATATAAATACGACCAAATCCTCCGAAACCTCTTCTGTATCTTTAATAACCATAATGTTACATAGTCTAGATCCAACTACAAGCATTAAACAATGAACTATGTCAATTAATTTTTAAAAAATGAAAGAAAAATAAACAAAAAGGTCAAAATTTTTATTAACCACAGTTAGGCAGGCGCAGATTTGGGCACCAAAAAGAAGCCATAGAAAACGAACCGCCCCATAAGTAAAAATTGATGAAAAAAATTAAAGTATGCAGCGGTGCTTGTGTCCAATAAGAACAAGCTTTAATTTAATGCTTGAATAGCATGTGTTGACTTTACTTGCAGACGTGGCACGCAATTATTGGCCACCTATGCTGCTTACACCAAAGGAATCATATTGGTGTTTTTTTTAGAGGTAATGCTATAGAAATAAAATAATTTTGGACAAAATTCTCTTATAGAAAATTGACGTTATTTGTAGTCCTTTCATCTATTATTTTGGCTCATAGTTTCAAAAAAAAAAAAAAAAAATTTGTACTTCTTGAGAATTTGTATAGAAAACTGTAGTAGAATAAGAGTTCACTTTTAATGCACTGACATTGTAAATTTTTATTACAAAAATAAGACACCACAATGCAATATGTGTTCATGAGTTGTATTTTTATATTGTATATAAATTTTAAAAACACGTGTAGCACTATAGTGTTCTACTTTTATAAAAAAAAAATAAATTACACAATCAGTTTATCAAACTAAAACTCTTAAAATAATATGGCGATAATATTCTTATAAAAAAATATATCATAACGAACAATTTGTTTTAAAAAGAAATGCACTCATTTGATCACGTTATTTTATATAAAAAAATTTACATGAAATTTACATCAATTAACTTTGTGCGAGGAGGGAATATAGAAAATTCCAAAACATGCTATTCTTTTAAAAATTTTATCAAAAAATCCCACTAAAATAATATGAAATGACATTTTGTAATAAAGTAATTTCATAATGAGCATTTTATTTTAAAATAAAAAATACTCCTTCAACTATATCATTTTATATAAAAATTTTACATAAATTCTTTTAGCTCTATAGTACTAATCTTTCAAAAATAAGGGTTAAATAATTCTGGGCAGAGTCATCTATACAAATATTCTGTAAGTATAGGATTTTCCATTAAAAAATAGATTAATACCTAATAACATGTTTGGCAATTGGTCCCCATACAGATCAGGCACAGGCCAGATCACATGTAATAAACAAATATGGCACTAATTAAATTCACCATTCCATACAAGAAATTAATTATATACAGGAAAAACACTAACCGCCCACCTTCCCCATCATGCACCACCCACTAGTGAACAACCTTTTCATAGCTTCCACCATCTCATGACGGTGACAACCTCCCCGATTGAGGACCACTACCGTCTCTCTCATCTCTCTCTCTCTCTCTCTCTCTCTCTCTCTCTCTCTCTCTCTCTCTCTCTCTCTCTCTCCGTATTCTCTACCTTATCTACTGGTTTGGCAACTGAGTGTAGAAGATCTTCACTGTTTCTTCATTCCATGGCTACCTCTTCTGCTGCTTCAATTACCCAAAACTAATACATACAGATAATTTAAGGAAATTGAAGGGAAAAAAAAGAAGAAAGAATTAAGCAAATAATATAAAGAAAAGAATTCCATATCCATGTCTAAGAGCCATTGATCGCCGTTAAGCCTCTATATTGATACAACTATATATATATATATATGAAACTGAATAGCAAAAGATTCTTCACTAATCTAACATAATCCCTTTGGATTATGTTGAGAGCAACCGATACACAGAAACGCATCAAATCGAAGCCTATCTTGTATTCCCAAAGAGAGAGAGAGAGAGAGTCTCACTCATCATCAGAGTTTTCGGGGTTTGGGTATTCGTTCAAATCGGGCTTCTCTGAGACACGGCTAGAATTAGATTCCGGCGATGCATGGCGGAGGGCAGTTTGGAGAGCATCAACCCTAGCTCCGACTTCGGTAGCTTTCTTCCGTATAGAAGCGGCGGACATGTCGTGAAGCTCGTCTTCTTCGACCATGTATTCCGGGAAGTTCAGCCTGGCGGAAGGGCCTCTGAGATAGAAGACAGCGGTGTCGTAGGCACGAGCCGCTGCCACGGGGGAGGAGTAGGAACCCAGCCAAATCCTAGACCTCTTGTTGGGTTCTCTAATCTCGGCCACCCACTTGCCCCACTTCCTCATCCTTATCCCTCTATAGGGCTTCTCTTGGTGCTGCCTCTGCTTGCGTTTCTCTGCGCTTGTGCTTGAACAACACTCTCCTTCCATGAGAGAGAGTTTCTTGATTGTCTCGAAAGGAATAATTAGTTGTAACCCCAAAGCAAGAGAAAAAGGAGATTCTTAACTGTCTCAGAAAACGCTTGCCTCAACCCCAGCTGTTATATTTATATCCGTAAGTACATACAGATATTTAGGGGAATATATAATTGTTTATATGTATATGTATATCTATGAATATGTAATGTATGTTAGAGTGCATAAGCAGCACGCATTGGGGGTGTCTGACTTGGCTACTAGTCTGTCGTCTGGGAACGGCCGCCACGTTGATCTTCCTTAAAGATAAGTCCAAAACTGGCCGACATAATCAATCGGTCCCGTCTCTCCTCCTCTCTCTCTCTCTCTCTCTCTCTCTGTTTCTCTCACGTAGAGGTTTGTGGAGGCCTGCGACGGACGTTTGGCGGTGGTTCCGCTTGGCCTACGCAAACTTAACTTACGTTGCCCTCTCGTGTAATGCTAAAGGCATTCTTTTCTTTTCTTTTTCTGTTTTTTTCAAAAGTAGGGTTGGTTTGGTGGTTAAAATTAAAAAAGTCTAATATTTTGAATGTTTTAGGTTTAAAATTTTTTATGTACTATTAATTTTTTAAAATTTTTGACTCAATAATTATTTTATTTATAGAAAACAAAAATTACACACGTCTCAGTACGCGTAAATTAATCTGAATATGCGGTCATAAAAAAAATTAAAAATAAAGGGTTTATTTGGACCAATCTGTAGTGGTAGGTATTAAATTCTTTTTTTATTATTAAATATCTAGGCCTTCACTGATTGAGTGATAGATAACAATTAGAAGTGGTGGCATCATTCAATTACAAAAATATATAAATTCCACCGTCATGGCTGAATTTTGTGCCATAAAGTTTGTAATAGAGAACGGGGTTGGTTATATGTTGGAGGACGAGAAGGGAAAAAAGTACGATGGTTGGATAGTATTAGGCTTCTATTTCACAACTGCTTGAATTTGTAATAAAATGCGAAGACTTTTAATGAAAAACGTATTATATGACAAAATTTAATCAGAATAACTACTGAAATTTAGTACTCCTTAATCGTTGCATTTTTTTCTAAAGAAAAGGAAGAGGGTTTAAACTTGTAATGTTATATGATAAAAAAAATTCGTAAAGAGTTTTTGGACAGAAGTTTTGAATTATAAAAATAGCATTGTCATGTTTTTTAATTTCAAAAATATCATTGTCATGTCATTTCGGTATATTTTTTTATACGAATTTTTTAAACGGTTCGCAATTTTCTATCCAAATCGCAAGGTTACACAGTTCTCTAATAAATATGGATATGAATTCCCTTAAAAGGGTGCATAACTAAATTTGTTTTGGATTATTATTTAAGAAAGAGTAAATTCGACAAAGATTCAAATTTCAAACACTATATTGGTGTTTTCCCGTTATAAAATGATATAAGACATAAAAATTATAATTGGAGTAGTACTTAAAATCAAAAGAGCACCTTCTCATTGAATGTGTGTATATATATACATATTTGCATGTTTGTGAATCTGAATTTCAAAAGAAAATAAGAAAAACAATGAAAGGACCAAAAAAAAAAAAAAAGAGTACTCGAATACTATCGGTTTTTGGTTCGTCTTAGATGACGATGATTAGTGCTGCGTGTTGACAACTTTAAATGAAATTTTTAAGGGAGAAATTGACAGAGGGTTGGTCAGAGAAGAGGAGAGTTAGTTTACGTCTGTGTAAATTTATGTATTTTATTCATCTGTGCGTTAGAGATATTGCGGGTAGGTCGGTAGTGGACGAAAGAGTCTGAGACTTGATAGTGACCTTCTGTCGAAGCAATGACGAATCCGCCAAGCGAAAATCTTGAAGGGAGAATCTATGCTGTATTTTGTTTGGAGTTTGGACTTAAATACTTTAATTTTTAAGGTTTTATCTTTATAAGGTATATAAAGGTCTTAGTTCTGTCTTTGATTAAACTGAAAAGAAAATTAGTGGCACATGTAAATTGGGCATCTTGTTTGTAGTTGTACTTACTTCAATTTTATGATTTTACTTTCATAAAGTAAATAAGGTCGTGCTCGTAAATTAGTTCAAATACTCCTAACTATCTAATAAATAAATAAATAAATAAAAGCTCTTGTGACTCAACGAGATGGTGAACTCACTCACTTGTGTTTAGAGTAAAAATTGTTTAAGACCACTTAGAGGCAAATTTTCTTATCAGCCAATAAGATTTCGTAAAATGTTGAGAACCTAATTTACATGAAAATTGTACTTTTAATGCCTGAAAAAATATTTAATCAGAATGAAAAATCCATAAAGAATAATTAATTTATAATTTTTAAATTTAATTTTTTTTGGAATGTGTAAAGATTTTTTTTATTATACTAGTGGTATATTAAAACCGGACTTTCATTCTATTTTTTCTCAGAAAAAGTATCAAGTATATATAAGTAACTCAGTTTCTTTTTCTTTTTTTTTTTGACAAATCCTAAATAAAAAACATAGCCTTGGTAAAAAAAACATTTCATATTGGAATTAGTGTGTAAACATTATACTCGTCGTGTCTATTGCAAAAACATGATTTTCTATTTTTTTATTTTTTTTCTTAAACCTCATTATAATGTTGTAAAATCCCATTGTTCCGAAGATAATTTGCATAAAATACTAAAAACATCTTCATTAAAACTTGAGGGGCAATTCAGTTAAGATAGGAACAAGCGGTAAATATAGGTGTCCTGAGTTTAAAATTTGACAATTCTTCAAAACCAAGCCGTCAGACTTTTATCTCTCGTGAGTCTTTTATATCTAACATGGACGACTTGTCTTCAACTAGACTTAAAAGAATATTTGTTGAGGTGAGCGTAAGCTGATTTAGAAGTCCAAGACACCGTTGATTGCATAACAGAAAAAATATAACATCTTCATCAAGTTACCAAGCTAATTGAGTAGGGATTCGTCATCAAACTGATAGAAACCATGGAAGGGTTTGTGCCAAATTGACCTCATGTAGGGACAGAGAGCTAATGTGTGTTCTCATTTTTCTGGTGATCAGGCATTGTCATCGGACTCATCACGTTTCAGCTGCATGTGCAAAATAGTCGTAAGCAAACAAATTCTTCACCGTAAAATACTCAAAATGTTGCATTTTATTACCAAATCTGTGTGATTGAGAGAGAGAGAGAGATGGACTGTTTTTAGAATGTGCTGTTTTGACAACTGGCCAACTTGGGATTTCAGTCGGCAGCGAAATAATAAATAAACAGCAATGGCGATATTGACTGTCTTTAGTCACTAATTTTTGTGGGTAGGTAATTTGAAGATGAAATATCTCAATGGCGGCTATTATTCAACAAATTACAGACTGAAAAAGATTGATATCAGATGATCTGGGACGTTAGCATGTTCTAGTTTCCAATTGATTTCAAGAGCAGCGTGGAGTGCAAGGACTTCGGCACAAAAAGAGAGTCTTCACCGGTAGTACGGGTAAGTATAGTAGTATTAATTTTTGTCACTTAAATTGAAGCTTCATGACGAGTACTTATCAAATATACAAAAATAAAAATAAAAATTATAACAAAAATAGTACTTAGAATTATAATTGCAACCCTCCTATTGAATTTTTTCCGTCCTCATACCCCAAATTTTAGGAGATTTCATGTTGTATCAAAAAATATTAGAATATACCACCAAGGTGGTAGTTGAGTTGACTTCAATAGCTAAATTTAAAATATCACTCTTATCTCAACAGTAGCATGTTTGAACCTGGTTGAGGTAGTAGTTGCGTAAACTAGATTTTATTGAGAATGTACTGAATATCACTTGCACTTTAGTGGGATTGTGATAACAGATTTGTCCTTCCCCGATAAATAACTATAACTCAAATCGAGCATTTCATAGCGATTGAAAACCCCTATAATCACTCTCAAAGGATTTACTATGTTGATCACCTCTTACCACTATTTTTCCTTTAAGGAAAAAAAAGAAAAAAAAAAAAAAGAAGGAAACATTTAGGAGATCTGATTTCTTGTTCCAGTTAAGCGTCTATTCAATTTTCTTACGTATGAGATGGGCCTGCTTTGGTTTGTCCACAGATGTTGTGGAATAATTAACTCAGCCAATACTGACGAACACGACTGGAGGACCGGGACTGGACCAGTGGACTGGCAGTAGTGCCACTGAAGTGCATCTCTTAGTTGTTCCCAAACGACACAAACTACCCACCAAACCCAACAAACAACATAGCCCTTTTCCTTTTACAAACCTCCGAGCCATTAAATGGGCTAACACCTTATATAAAAGCAATCAAACCTCGGGTCCGCCCAGGACCACCAAAAAGGAAACAACTCAGGTTCTCTCTCTCTCTCTCTCTCTCTCTCTCTCTCTCAACTTCAACTTTACTTTTATTTTTTTTCATTCTCTTTTCCTTTTCTACCCTGCCCCAAGTTCCAAACGGGTGGTAAAGGTACCAAGGACGTCAATGATAATGCATGCACATCATGCTACTGATCCTAATTCCACTTAGAAATTTAGCATAAATATATACAGTAGTACGTACCTAATTAACATATGTATTCTCCCAGAGGCCATCCAACCATCCATGACGCAGACCTTCTCCATAGGAAGTAGGACGAGGCAATTAGGGACAAAGCTCTTCCACGACAGCACTCGGTTATGTAGTTGTCGGCCTTCCCCAGCCATAGGGGAATCTCCATCAACTCGACCTTATCCTCCAAATTTTGCAAGCTGAGGCAAAGTCAAGAAATCAAACACCTAAATTATTGGTACATTTACGCACCTAAAACCTTTTTGATTAGCCACCGATGTCGTTTATATGGTTGAAAAGATCTCTGATTACTAAAGAACAAGGCTGAAAACTGGATGAAAAGAGCTCTAATTTCACAACCAAGCAAAAACATTCCTCATTATGCATCTGATTACTCAAGAAAACTACTGTTATCATCATGTTTACAGTATAGGATTTTGGATTCTGGTACTGTGCAGATGACAATTTCTACAGTACTTCCAAAATCATACAAGGCAACTTTCTTCATCCTTTCAGAAGGGCCAAAAATGTGGAAATGAAGAAGGCCAGCCCACATCTTGCCCATTTCTTATCTTGCGAATATTTCTTTTGTTTTTGGCGAATACTTCAACAAGAAGGAATAGCAACCCACCGGCCAACTGCAACTTTAAATGCTTCAACAAGCAATAACATAACCTGTTAGGATGTTTAGTATCGGCTAATTTCAAAGACACTTTGCTTGTAACCTTGTTTCAAATTGCATTTGGATCAAAAAGTTTAAGATTTAAGTTTAAGCTGTTAGAGTACAAGTTGTCCAAGCTGCAGTATAAGCTTTTAAAGCACGCAGAACTAAAACTTTGAAATGTCATATCTCTTTGCTCAGGTGTCTGTTCAAGTTTCATAATATATGGATTCTATGTAATTTTTTTAGAGCAATCTAAATATGCAGAGAAACATGGCTTACTCGAGCAATATGTGAAAATTATGCAGAAGCAAAAATTCAAAGAGCATCGCTCAAAGTTAGCTTGAGCGATACGCCGAAGTTAGGTTCAAATTGACCTCTAATCATATCTAAATCAGTTCAGAATTGAGGACTTTCAAACCAAGCTATCACAGCTAATCAAAAGGTAGTTCCAGCCTACTTTTTAAGGAGTCTTAGAGTTGCTACAAGAGCCCAAAAAATTGTACGTATTACATATATCTGAAATTTAGAAAAGATTGACAAGGGAGAAGAACAGAGTGTGGGGAATACAGTTCACATCTTGGTGAAATAATCATAGATGAGTTCCTGAGCATACAGAATTCTTTCACCGGAGTACTAAACCGAAAAACAGAATTGCGAGATCGTCTTAGTGGATTTTGAGGACGAGGAAGAATACCGTGGTGATTCGGTATTAAGGTCGAAGCCAAGAAGAACAGAAATTCGAGGAGTCAAGCAAGTAATCTTAAACCAGAGTTCGTGGATATTCAGACGGCAATTGTAGAGATTTAATTATTATGGTTGTAAGTCGTACTTGTGTAACCTGTTCATTATAGTGCTAAGCCTACTGGACGTGATTTTTTTTCAAATTGGATTTCCACAAGAAAACTTGTGTCGTTTTACTTTATCGCTTGATATTATTGTTATGTGATGTATACATGTGAATGACCACTTAAGTAAAGAGAACTAGATAAGATTTCTTAGGCAAATAGGTGGTCATAAATCTTAATTCGTGAAACTAGAATTTTCAATTGATATCAGAGTGGGTCACTCATAAATTTTTTATTCGAGTGTGATCCTAATATACCGAATTCATGTTTATCCCAAGATAATGCATCACTTGAAATTCTAATTTTTTGATGGCTCAAATTATGTGTATTGGACGCTACGCATGAGAGTCTTTGTGAAATCTATTGATGAACATGTTTGGCTCTCTATTGTGCATGGTTGGAGTCCCACTAAGATTACTGTAGGCACTGAGATTATCCCTAAACCTCAAGAACAATAGGATAACCATGAATTAGAAAAGTTCATGTGGAATAGTAAGGCTTTAAATTCTATCTTTAATGGTATCATAGTTGAAGAATTTGGTTATATGTCTATGTGTGGAACTGCTCAAGAAGCCTAGGATGCTTTAAAGCTACATATGAAAAAACTCATAATGTCATAACTAGCACATCATATGCACATGAGCACATAAGTACATCTTTCAATGATAATATTAATGACCTAAGTGATTTTCATGAGTCAAATCAAAGTGACTCTGACAGTGATGATGAGAATACTAATCAGAAATTTAATCAGCTGTTTAAAGAGTGTCTTAAAGCTAAAAAGGCTAATAAGAGCTTGCATGAAGAAAGAGACACACTGAAACAACAAATCGATGAATCTATTGTCCTCATTAATAATTGAAGTCTAATGAGGTCATTTTGTTAGAAAAGGTCTCTATGTTAGAAAATAAATTATATGCTTCTATTGAGACGAATAATAGTCTAGAGGGGAAAGTATCTATACTAGAGTCTGATTTTGCTAAAGCTAATAATACTCTCAAGAAGATGACTGCAGGTTCGAAGATGATCGATGAAATCTGGAACGCTCAAATAAGCACTCTCGACATGACTGGAATAGGGTATACACAAAAAGTTTCTTCATCTTTCCAACCGACAAGTAAACCAAAATTGGTTAAGACTTAAGGTAAATCATTTATATCTCCTAAAGGCCATACTACTAAGTTGGTACCCACATGTCACCATTGTGGTATCAAGGGTCATGTCAAGCCTCATTGTCCTAAGTTAAAGACCAAACACGTGTCTCATAAACCCAACACCACACATGCACCTATAAAGCATAATGTTAAGGCCAAACCTACTAGATTTGTTTCTACATGTCATTATTGTGGTGTTAAAAGTCACATTAAGCCGCATTGCCACAAATTGTGGAAGACTTTTAAGACACATATTTATGATCAACCTAAGAGACCAATTAGAAGGATAGACAATCATATCCGTGCCCTTGTTAATAAGTCTAGACTTTTACATGATGAATTGAATAGACTTAGATAATGGTTAATGCCAAGGCAACTTCCTAAAAAATTTAAAAGAATGAGGAACCTCAATGCCAAGGCTAAACATGGCACACAACCCAAGATCTATGAAACAAGTGAAAAAATTAAGACTGGCTATTTGGGTTAGAAAGACTGATTTAAAGACTCTAAGATCCCTTAAGAAATTTGTAGGGGAAAGTGTTACTAAATGAAGGTAATTTTTTTGTCATAAGTTAGGATGTGTATCTTGTTTATGGGGCAAATTACATCCACCTCCCTTGAGGTTTCAGACTATTACAACCCACCATCTAAGGTTCTAGAAATTACAGTCCTCTCCCTTGAAGTTTGAAGTGAGTTATATTTTTTCCTAGATGTTAAATATTTTAACAGAATATATGTGATGTCAGCAAAAAAAATAGATTTATTACCTAAATTGCTCCTAATGTGCATGAAATGACATAAATAGTTTTTTTTTTTACTAATGAAATTAATTAGTGTGTTAATTTTGAGCTTTCTTCTAATGAAAAAAAAAAGATACATTACCAGTATAAGATTCTAAGAGCAAATTAGATGTCGCATCTGTATAAAACACTATTTTAATCAATAAATAAATTATAAGTCTTATATTTTTTTTAAAAATTTATATGCTATAATTAAAGCCCTATATAGATTCTATAAATTTTTGTAAAAAAAGGTTTTAGTCAATATGAGAAAAAAAATGCCCTACAAAAAGTAATATAAAAAAAAAACAACATTAGTTAACTTGTATTAAAAAGAAAACGGTTTAACTTAAGAAAATCAATTGTACCAAAGTTTTTAGATCATATATATTATAAAAAATCAATACACATGTGGAAAAATTTAGAAGCAAAAATTCAAAGATTTAAAAAATTAACACACATATTAATTTCAGAAGCCAAAAAAAAAAAAAAAAACCTATCTATGTCATTTCATGCACATTAGAGGCAATTTAAGTAATGAACCTTTTTTTTTTTTTTGGCTGGCATCACATATATTCTGTTAAAAAATTTAACATCTAGGGAAAAATGCAACTCACCTCAAACCTCAAGGGAAGGGCATGTAATTTGTAGAACCTCAAGGGTGAGTTGTAATAGTCTAAAACCTCAAGGGAGATAGATGTAATTTTCCGTTTTTTATATTTTAATCCTAGTTTTATGATCTCTTTTGTATTTTTAGTGGTTTATATTCTATTAGTTTGTATAAAAAAAAATAGATAAAGATTTTTATGACTTTACAAATTTGAAGATTCTATGGCATTCATGTTAAATATCATATGATGATAATTATGTAAAGTATTTTGTTAAACTGAACTAGTGTGCATCCTTAGGTCTAATTTTCTACTTTTTGTTTGAGTGATGATTTTCATGACTATGAACCTAGTGTAACTTGAGTACACTTGATGTTATTGATGTTATTTGTCCGCATATGTGATTGCATATTTTTCTGTGCCTTTCTTGATTATACTGATTAGCATATGCTTGATTAACCTATGATTAGCTTCTTATATTCAATGTTGGTGGTGCTTTTTACATCTTCCGTTATCATTGATTCTACCAATATTGAAACTCCCTCTTGAAAAAAAAAAAATCTCAATGCACTTAAACTTTGGAAAGGGCTACCTTTAAATTTGTGCGAAGCTACTATTAACTAAAATTAGAGCAATGCCTTTATGAATCAATAGAGAGGGTTGCCTACTTATTTGTAAGAAAGCCACCCACCATTGTTGTCTTTCAAAGTGCAATTTGGAGAGATAAGGTGAAAAAAAATGATATGATATTGAGGGGAATTTTTCATTGCTATCCGTTTCTATATCCATTAAACATGTATGTGAGCTAATGTGGTTTGACTTCTAGTTGTGTGATGATTTTTAGAAATCACTTGTGGTGCAACCAAGTAGATCACAACTAGAATTTGAACAAGTATTGATAATCATTGAGTACATTTTACACACACTTGAAAATCTTCATGAACTTCATCATCTTGGAACAAATTGTTTTGAATCTTACTTTAGTTCATGCATGTGGTTCTTATTTAATATTTATGAGCATGATTTGGTTCAAATGACTTTAAGCATGGACACCATTGAAGTTTTGATAATTCGTATAGTTAACTTTTTAGGTTTTTGTTGACTCTATTAGGGGAGTCTTTAGTTTTTAGAGCTATTTACCCCTGAGTACCCCATGTTTATATTCGTATTTTAAAATTTTCTTTGTCAATTCATGACAAAAAGGAGGAAAGAGAATAAGATATGTTGTGCTGAGGGAGAGTATATTAACTTGAAGGGGAGAATTGTGATATTACCTGTGTTTGCAGTTACTACAATTTTATATATGTTTTTCACATATGCATTTTACAAGGTTGTATTGTTTTTAGATGTGCAGCTAAAATCTCAAAATTCATTTGACTTCATTACATTGTATAGCTCGTTGTTTTAATTGATTAAGTTTATTGGGCTGGAGTTTGTAATGATTTTGTTTGGGTGTTTAAGTTTTGTCACGAAATTGCCAAAGGGAGAGATTGTTAGAATGGATAAAGACGCTTTGCTTGTAACCTTGTTTCAAGTTGCATTTGGGTCAAAAAGTCTAAGATTCAATTTTAATCTATCAGAGTACAAGCTATCCAAATTGCAGTATAAGCCTTTAAAGCACGCAGAGCTGAAATTTTGAAAGGTCATATCTTTTTGCTTAAGTATCCGTTCAAGCTCCGTAATATATGGATTTCATGTAATTTTTTTAGAGCAATCTAAATATGTAAAGAAACATGGCTCAAGTAAAGTTCACTCAAGCGATATGAAGTTTGATCGAGCGATATAGGAAAATTATGCAGAAGCAAAAATCCAGAGAGCATCACTTAAAGTCCGCTCGAGCAATACACCGAAGTCAGGTCCGAATTGAACTCTAATCACATCTAAATCAGTTCATAATTGAGGACTCTCAAGCTAAGTTATCACAGTCAATCACAAGGTAATTCCAACCTACTTTTTAAGGAGTCATAGAGCTACTACAAGAGCCTGAAGAATTGTACGTATCACATATCTCTGAAATTTAGAAAAGACTGACAAAATAGAATAACAGAGTATGGAGAATATAACTTAGATCTTGGTGAAGTAATCATAGATGAGTTATTGAGCATACAAAGTTCCTTCACCAGAGTACTAAAGAATATGGTTGCGAGATCGTCTTAGTGGATTTCGAGAATGAGGAAGAACACCATGGTGATTCAATGTTAAGGTTGAAGTCATGGAAAATAGAAATTCAAGAAGTCAAGTAAGTAATCTTAAACTGGAGTTCGTGGGAATTCGAACAGCAATTGTGGAGATTCAATTGCTATGGTTATAAGTCGTACTTGTGTAATCTATGCATTATAATACTTGGCCTGCTGAATGTGATTTTTTTCTAAGTTGGGTTTCTACAAGAAAAACTTGTATCTCTTACTTTATCGCTTAATATTATTGTTGTGTAATGTATGCATGTGAATGATCACTTAAATAAAAAAAAAAAAGTACATAAGATTTCTTAGGCAAATAGGTGGTCATAAATCTTAATTCATGAAACTAGAATTTTCATAACCCACTGCCAAAGTGTATTGTCCTTCAAAAACAAATTGATTGACTTCAAGCCAAACCATTATCTCATGTTATGACAACTTATGTGCAATCTTAAGCATGAGATAATAGTTACTCCCAAGTGGTTTGGCTACAGGAGGTCATGGGTTCAATGCGTGCTGACGCCCCTTGTCCACTAACCCTGTTGAGTCGTCTGTTTGTTCACTTGACCTTTGGCGATACTATAGTGATTAGGTCGCCCTCTCCGGATATAGCTATGGCTAAACCAAACATTCCATGGCGGGTAAGAGCTCCTATGATCACGCCCAGGGAGGTCGTTATCATCGGTCACCCTCTCTCACCCTTTCGACTAAGCCAAAAAAAAAAAAAATTATGAAAAAATTGTCCACTTCATGATTTAGAGCACCCGATTGTCGAAGCAATGCTTGGATTCTTTCCATTCCCTTATAAACATAATAATTTATATACATGCTATACATGGATTAGAAGACCCAAAGGACCAACAATGAGGAAATCTAATCCTAGAATTGGTAAATGAATGAGCTCGTACTATCTCTCCATTCCTGCCATCCAAACATAGCAGGGCAATATGATTCTCACTCTTGACCAATTGTAATTTTAATTGGCCAAGTTTGACATGTGAATACAATTGTTTGGTATAGCTTTTTTCTAATTTTTTTCATTTTTCTTTTTTGGGTTATAAGCAAAAAAGTCAAAAGTTTTTTTTTTTTTTTTTGCTTTTATAAGTTAAGATAAGCAGAAAAGCTAAAAATATTTTGACTTTTTTTAACTTATAAACACAAAAGACAACACAAAAAAGCTTAAAAAATCCATAACCAAACAAGCCATTAGTCTCTAAAAAATTCGACCATAATAATGTAGCAGTGATATTTTTGTAATTAAAAGTTATTGGATGCTTTATTTTAAAATGAAATACTCCTATTTAGGTGTAAGACACGATGTTGTTTGACATCATGTTTAGTTTAATTTCATACATTCTAGTGTGTGATTATACTAATTGAGGAGTTTAATTAGCATAAATGGGTGAGAACATGCCATGGGAGGGATTATCATTTTGTGAGCATTTCATGTAGGTTGGCTATGCCTTAACAAATACTGGGCTTTGCTGATCTCAGGTCAACACCATCATTCTTAGTGGGTCTATTCTGAATCTCTTTTTTAGAAGATCAGCATTACCATTTTGTGTGGACCGACATTGTTTTAGAGATTGCAGAATCTTTAGCTCATAGTAGTCATGATTAATTATCATAAATGTGATTAATTACGTTAATAATGTAGATTAGTGAAGTGCTAGGTGTGCATGTGTCTGCTTGACACCTAAGTATGTGACTCACGTATGTGAAGTGCGTGCATAAGGCGTGTGCTTGTGACTAGCAATAGTGCATGTGTGACATGTGGCACACTAGATACAAGTTGTATCTATTTTGGCTTTCAAGTCAAAGGAGAAAGAATAAAGAAAGGAGTTGGATTAGAGGAAAAGTGTTTGGGTGAGAACGAAAGTGAGAGAAAAGAAATGAGAAAAAGAGAAAAGAAGGAAAAGAAAAGGGAAGTGCAAGGCAAGGCTGTGTGATCATTTTTTGAGGTGAGAATCCCATGTTCATGCTTGTGTTATTGTGTTTTGTGGTTTGTGTATGTGTATATGTCATATTATGCCATGGTGGTGAATTGGAGGTAAGATGTGGAGAAGTATTTCACGTTTCCAAGTGGAAGCCTTGAGTATTACATATTATTCATGGTTTTGATATCTGGAGTCTTATTGTGGCCTTAGACTTTCATTTTGGGTCTTTGAAGAGTTTATGCTTATATTAGAATGGTTTGGTAAGCTTTGGAGTCAGGTCGTCAAATTATATTTTCAAACCACAATGGGGCTCTAGTTGGTAGGACAGTCCTGGTGTCCAGACGACAAGCTACTAGAGTAAGTCAAAAATTTCCATTATAGTTGGCATGTTCCATATAGGTTGGTAACTTTCTTCTAATTGTCCTGACAATCAGAATGTTTACATCAGTATACATTTATACTTTACATTACATCGAAAAGTGTTTAACATGTTTTATTTCATGCATTGGTTATTCATTATAACATGTATTTTATTAAATTTGATGTGGTGGTGTGTGATAGGTTCGGAAGTGAAGCAAAACACTTCGACACAACCAAAGAGGTGACTCGAGTGTCATTATAAAGCGGTAACAGGTGGGGTATAAGATATTCATATTCATACTGTGCTGAATGTTTTATTATCTATATTGGAGGTGATTACTGGATTATAAGGTGCTAATTGCATCTAATTCATACAATGTGTGCACAACTTGCATTGCATGAAAGAGGTTTAATTGAATGGGGGCTAACCTAAGATTTAGCTGATGTGGAGATAACCTAAAGGGTGTTGAAAGAAGGACATCCTTTGATAACAAGCCATCAATATATTAGGTAAATGTTATTATAAATAGTATGCTCATTTGTGGTGTATCATACATTGCAACACAAGAAGCATTTCTTATTGTTGGTGGTGATTTATCTTTTAATTAGTGAATTATTCATTGCTTATCTATCATTCAGTTATTATGAGTTTGATTATTTTTATGAGCACGTAGATATATAGCTCACACCCACACAAGCTATTTTGTAGGATATCTGAAGATATACAGTCCACTGTAAATGTTAGAGTTGAGTTGAGGAATTTCGAGAAGCTCTTGCTGTGATGTTGACAACATGTCTTTATGTTGATTTTGGTAGTCTATCTTTATGCTTGTATCAGTATAGGTTATATTCAGAGGATTGTATGATGATGTTAACTGATTGTTGTTAAATATGTATATAATATTGTAGTTGATTCCTACAAGATTTCTGTCTTTAAGATTATGTGAAGGTTTCCCTTATAGGTAAGTGACCTGTGTAATCACGTTCGCCTATAATGGTATTAATTACACTTGATTAGGAGTGGACGTGACATTAGGCACATCATTCTATACAAATTTGTTGGTAGTATAGTATTGCCATCATAAAATTATTTGCATTGTATTTGGTTTTATTTAGTTTTTGGTTGGCAATGAGATAAAGTGGGTGTTTGGATGTAACTTATTTACTAGCTTATAGCTTATACTTATAATTTTTTTTAATTATATTTAGGTGAATGACTTAAAAAAGATACTTATATCTAATTATGCATTTTTTAAAAAATTATCTTTAAAGGTAACTTTTTAAAAGTAACTTATAACTTATAAACTAGTGTGCCAAACAACTCCGGAGATTTTCCAACTGTTGGATCACGCCCACTCTGTTAACCTTATCCTGAGATGGTTCATGACCTCAAAACTCAATAATTGGGTTGTGGAGTTAATGGACTAATCCTCCCTTCTTGGCCTTGTACCACGCTTCACCAATAGAAATTCTTATTCCCCAGGTCTGTCACTAGTTTTCAGTAGGAGTACTAATCATAGTGGTTGATTTTAACTCACAAGAGGTGAACACGTCCACAAGTAGGCATTGACAAATATATTCGGTAAGGTGTTTTTTTTTTCTTTCTTTTATTTTTTGGTGGGCCAATTTATAGTGTGATTCCCACACTATACAAGTTAAGGTTACTAACTCACTGAGTAGATACCATTTAAAATACCATCGAGGTCAAGGGTTGGCCTAGCCTTTGGCATCCCTTTGGAAAGTGAAGGATTCGAACTGTTACTTTTGACAAGAGTTGGCCGGCCGCAAGGGATTTACTCATATGAACTCCTTAATTTCGGCATGTCTAGTCTGTTTTTTAGCAAATTGAGAAGAAAATTAGTCAAGGTATTAATACATTAGTCCAAACACTTCCGATCGCTGAACAAAAAAAAAATCCTATTGAGGTGGTGGACGAGATAACTGTCGCAACTAGGAGTGAAACTCTCCCGCTCTACTTTTAATGATCACGTATTCAAATCACTTGCAATAGTAACTACGTGATTGAGCAAGAGTTTGATGTATAATCGCTCTTCAGTGGAGACTGTAGGGTTGCAGCGATGAGCTTATCTTTTTTAAGTCCGTAACTCTAGCTCAAACAAAATATTCAGACGTGTAACCTTTCTAATCACACCTAAAAGAAGTTACCACGCTGATCCAAGCTTTTTACTTTTTCATCTAACAAAAATAAAAAGATACCATTCAAAATAAACTCCATGGGAATGACCTTTAATTACTTTTATTTTTCTTTTTCGTCTTTTTCCCCAACTCAGTTCGACCCACCCCATTTAATATGTTCGTTTTTTGTTAGTTTTATTAATGATACTTTACTAGTCTTTTTGAATCTCTAGAACTTTCCATCTTTCGATTTGCCAATTTCAAAGGGGGAAAAAAAATCTTGAAAGACGGAAGAAATAGAAGAAAAACATTAAAACACGTTCTGTCGTTTGGGCGCTGCTCGAGAGGGTCGGTGACACACATAGAGTGAACACACTTTTGCAGCTGAAAGCATAGAACGAATCACGCGCCGCCCCCCCCCCCGGGTCCAGAGGTTTCAGTTTTGGGCTCAGGCCCTGAATTCGTGGGTGGGGGTGACGCATAATTGACGTACGTACCATGTTTTCATATTAGGCTTTTGTCTTCCCAGATTTCCATTTCAAATCAAAGCCCTTCATCCACAATCATTTCCTTGGGGGAGACTTTGCAAGAAGGGGACAAATGAGAGGGAAGAGCTCTTACCACCGACCACCGACTGATTGGTTCACTGGAAACAACACGAATTTCGCTTCGGATTTGAGTTTTTATGGCGATACGGTTAAATTTAACGTCTAAAATATGCGCTAAAATTTAAGTTTTGCCTCTACCATTAGTGCAGTGAAATTTTTTACATATAACTATTTAATGATGAGGAATAATGCTTCCTAACGTATGTTCAGAAAGCATATCAATGTACCCATTTTCTTCATCAAACAGAAAGATTTGTTTTTGTCAGGTTTGTATTTTACCTTCTATTTTCTTCATCAAACAGAAAGAGTATTGTTATACCAACAACATCATTGTACAGTTGCTTTTGAACCTTTTTCATAGTAAAACACTTATTGTTTTGCCTTATAATTTTCTAAAAAAAATGCTATTTTTTGAAAAAATTTGTATGAAAAATCTAACCAATATAGTGTGACAATAATATTTTGGTAATTAAGAGTCATCGTGATAGGTGTCATGTTTTAAGGTAAAAATTATCATTCAACCATATCGTTTTGCAAATAATGTTTGTATCGTATTATCCTTTCAAAACTATCGAGAAGAGGGGTTAACTCAATGATAGTGGCACTTCTACCCATAATTGAATTTATGAGTTCGATTCGCTCTCTTTCTCTCTCCTCCCTCAAGGCTCTAGCCTTTCAATGTACTCCAAAATTTTTTTTTATTCTTTTGAAACTGTCATTGCCATCTCATTCTAGTGTGAAAATAGAATTTTCTCTTATTTTTCTTTTCCTTCAAAAAAATTCTAATTTTGCAGTGCAAAAACATCATTCCAAAATAACGTGTCAATGACCATTGTAATTAAAAACCTAAGGGTATTATTTTAAAAGAAAATGTTCAACATTATTCTATACAAAAATTTTATATAATTTTTATATTTGTATAATATTACCCTTTCTTTTATCCGATGCACTTTGCAATTGCCATGCTTACAAAAAGACTGATGTTTGCTCATTGGCATCACCAGTAGTTCATAGGTGCATTTTAATGGTGCCCTCCATACGTCAGTAGTGACTGAATTCCCCTATTCTATGCTTTTACTTTTTCAACCACTTCTTTAGTTGTCTCCTATGGTAACCCACTTTTTCATTTTGGTTTTTGCTTAGAAAGGAATCCTTGATAATTAGGTTATTCAACCTTCTTGTTTACCCTGTAATCAGGTTATTGCCTCTTGATTCATGGCAATTATCTATAGGATTATGACATCTAGTCATCCTCCACAATTGCACCATCAATGGATCTTATAAAGAAGCAGAGAAGAGTCACTCTGTATTTTAATGCCCACTGTTGGTCTTAGGATGAGAATAGATAGCTTAGATAATTGTCCCTTGTGTTTTTGAACCATTATTAATCAGGTAGCTGAACTTCGGTGGGGGCTACTGTAGTTGAATTGTGATTATGATATATATAAAGTTTTGCAAGGTTGTCTCCTTGTATCAATGGTGTTGACATCAAGATTCCACCATATATACATATATGTTGAAAATTTGATTTTTCCCCTACACAACACAATAATGAAAGAACTTGAAATCTTAACATAAAGATATCGAGAGACGACCAAGGTGACATCATTTGATGGATGGAGCGGGTTCTTGTATTTCTTATACGGTAGCTTAGTAGAGGTATAAACGAGTTATAAATGTAAACGTTTTGAGTTTGAGATTCGACAATCGTTTAAGATCAGGTCACGAGAAATAAAAAATATTTTAGTAATGACATAAATGGTTTGTTTTTAACTCAACTAAAAAGAAGATTAGTTGATATGCGGATTAGGTAACCTTGACACCTCTAACCGTATAAGTCAAAAAAGAGAAAGTATTGATTATGGACAAAAAAATCCCACATAATGTGGATGATGATCTCCACTCCTTTTTCTTCTACTAACTACTGTTACCATGAATATAACATTGTAAAGAAAGGAATGTATTCATCCTAAAAGTTGAACCATTCCAACCAGCCTTGCAAGTAAGATCTTTGGATTTGCCAAAATCACCAAAAACGAATCAACATTAGCCCTTATATTAAGTTTGAATATGATCAAAAGAAAAGAAAAAGGCAAACCAGAAAGCGATTGGTATTAACAAACAAAGGATTAACTGCCGTCGACAAACAACTACCGGCGCTCCTAACGATGAAAATTCTTCAGTCTTGCTTTTGTTTCTTTCGTTTTTTTCCTCAACTTTCTCAACTTTGCCTTCCTTTATTGCCTTACTGTCTCCTCACAATATCCACAATGTCAGACCCCAAATCGCCCTCTAGTTTTGGTTCTCTAGAAGGGCTGACAAGCAAACCACTATCATCTCTCTCTTCTCTCTCTCTCCTTTGAAAATGAAATGAATAAACAAACGCGTTCTTTTAATGCAAATAAGGGTCTCTACGGTTTCGGATTAATTAATAAGGACAGAGACAATAAAAAAGGATGTTGAGTTCTTCTTTCAACAATTCCAACTTTCCATTACTACTAGTCTACTACTTTCCTCCTCTCTCTCTCTCTCTCTCTCTCTCTCTCTCTCTCGCCATTATTGAACCAGTCTTTAGTCCACGCTTTCATCTTCTTCTTAATATTCTCCTTCAAACCTCTTCATTTATAATATCGTTCAAGACAAAGTCACATATCTTGTTCAATTCCACACACAACCATTAAAAATAGAGAAAGGTAAAGACAGAATTTAATCTGTCAAGAAGGGATGCATGATCGACGGTGGAAAATTGCGGTGGTGGCGGCGGTGTCCGTCGGAGTTCTGGTACTCCTCCTCGTGTTTCTCTGGCGACGTTGTTGTTCGTCCAAACGAGATAAAGATTTGGGAGACCCAGACAACGAAAGGGCCGAGCGTCTGCAAACTGGGATTGCCAAACTTCACCACGCGAGTCTTCATCGCCCTGTAGATCTTGATAACAGGAGAAGAGCCAATTACTATATGTTTAGACGTGAAGTTTCGTCAAAACCTCTGTTCAGCTGGGCCGATCATCCTTCTGTCGTCGCCGACGCTGTTGAAAATGGATGGTCGCGATTCGCTTTCGCAACCCCTTATGGGTCGTCTCCATCAATCAGATCAACCCTGTTGGGTGCTTGCGCGGCCGGTGATCATGGAAGAGAAATGGAAGTGGAAATAAGTTGGGAAGTATGTCAAGGATCGGCTGATTTCATGCAGAAAATTAGGCTTAATTCGGGTTTAAAGAAGATCAATCCGATTCATTCTTTCATGGCCGCACCCTCTGTAATTAGAACAGCTCTACCATTGCCAGGCCCTCCTTTAGGAAACTCTTCTTTTCCCCAAGAGGCATATTTTGAAATTACAATCTTGTCGTCTCAAGAAGAAGATCATGACCCATTTGGTAATGCGAAGAGAAGGAAGACCGAAGGCGACAAGGCCAAGCTCATCCAAGAGAAATCGAACAAAAGAGCAAATTCAGAATCTCTAGTTCATTTTACGAGTAGCCATGGCAGCGAGAAGTTAGACGAATTGAAGAGCAAAGGCGACGCCGGAATGTTGTCAATGGGGCTTACTAGAGGAGGCTCTCTTCCACTGAAGCATCCTGGCAGCTATCCAGGATCCATTGGTTTCAATTCTGATGGTTCTGTTTGTCTTGATGGTAAGTTCTCTTTGTCCTCGTATTTACAGTAACCATGTTTAAGAATGCCCAAAAAAATCAAAAGTAAAGCTCATCCAAACCTTTGTAGGCTGTAGGCACTGTCGATTAATGGTACAATATTTAGCATTTGTGGGTGTAAATTGTGCATACATAATGTGTAACTGGCACTTGGGCTCCCTTCAAGGTCTTTATTTTCATCTTAGTTGCATCAATTCTATGAAATCATCTTAGGATGTTTAGTCTGGTAATTATTCGATTGTATGAAACGAAGGGACTGCACATATCACAAAATTAGTCAGGTACTTGCAAGCTAACCCGGATAATCAGTTAGCCCTAAAAAAAAATAAAAAAAAGTGGACATGCACACCTGAAAATGATTTATTGTCTCACCTAATAAGCAATAGGGGAGGTCCATCGAACATAGCTTAAAAAAAATACTTCTTTAAGTGACATGATTGTAAAGCTCTATAAACTGAGACCCATTACTTGGTGGACTGTCCTATGTATTTGAGGGTCTGTAGGGAGCACAGATGGACCCTCTCTTGTCAAGCTGTATTAGCTTGTGCTCTCAATTGTTATTTTTTGCTTTTGTTTGTTAAAAATGATTGCACTTAGTAAACTGGTTCTAAAATCTGTTTAACCAACAAAAATTATTTTTTTTAGTTTTTGAAACCCATTTTCATATCATTTTTATTTTTGTATAAAAACAGTGTTTTCGAATTTCTCAACACCTTTGTTCATAAAAACTAAGTACCTATTGTTCTTGTGTTGGAAAATGACTATAAATGAAAATGAAAATGATACCAAATGGGTAATGTTCTTGGGTTTTTAACTTCTTACAGTAGCTTATTAGTAGTTCACTGTGTTGTTTTTGCAGGAATTAAACTTGTCTTCGAATCTGAAAAGAAAGAATGGGGAAAAACAGACAAGGTGGTTGGTTGTGGGTACAATCCAAGCCAGAGAAAGGTCTTTTTCACAGTCGATTCAGAGCTTGTGCATGTATTTAACTGCAAGTCCGAGGAATTCGGGACTCCACTCTATCCAATGCTGGCAGCAAACATTGAGGCCATTTTTCTGATTAACTTTGGGCAAAGCGTATTCAAATACCCACCTGCAAATTCACAAAGAACTCCGAATCCTTGCTTCATTGGCCCTCTTGTACATTCTCCTGTTCTGGGCTATGACGACAGCAAAGAGCTCTTCTCAATGGGAAGAATCGACGCGCAGTGGCTAAATCGATGTTCGACCAGAGGTGGCCACAACAACGGTGGCAACAATAGAGCATTGGATTTTGATGTAGAGTCCGAAGGTGATTTGTTTGAAATAGTGTTGGATAGTTGCAGTAGATCCCCAAACACAGTAGTGCAGTGAGAAGATACATACATACATACATATATATATATATATATATCAGGTACTTACTGATGTCTGATACATGTAAACAGATACAACTCCTTCTGATTCTTCTGAATACTAGAGATTAAAAATATAAAAAAAAAAAATTTGTTTCCACACACTTCTAGCTAGAGGTTTCATTCATCTTTGTCATTTGCCAGAAGACATTTCTTGATTTAGTTACAGAATTTAATTTCTGGCCTTGAATTACTGCAAAATGACACACGGACACAAATCTGGAATAAAAAGCTTACAACTAATATTCAATGCTTACCTCATTGAGATGGAATGGTTGACTGAGGTAGGAGATATAACTTTTGTTGGGAAGAATTCAACATTCAACCACAGAATAATAATATATGGGTATACCGCCAAAATTGACAATGGAACTGCCCCAGAGTAATGGCGTTGTATTAAATTGACAAGCAATCTCAAATAAAAGAGGATAATGGATACACTGTTGGCAGTATATACAATGGGTTCTGATGGCAGTAAATAGGGGTGCATAAAAATCCGAAAGATCGAGAATCGAATCAACTCGAAGGTTTGATTCGGGTCTATCAGGGTTTGATTATGTTTGATTCGGTTATGGGTCTTAAGTCTTGAAATAGTTGATTTGAAAGATTCAGTTTAGTTCTTGAGTTAGAATTTTTTAAGATCTAATCCAACCACCATATAGTCCATAACCAATCTGGGAATCAATTCAAGAACCGATGTATGTATGGTATAAAAGTTTAAATAGTTATATTATATATTTTTTTAATCAGTATTAGTTGTACTTGAATATTATTAATTTGTTTTGAACATTATTTTTTGTACCTTTTAAAAATTGTGATACAAAATTGACTTCTTTTTTTTTGTCTTTTTTCATAAAACGGTTTTATATTCCAGATTCTGGAGCTTTTGAATTCTGTAAGTTCCATTCATACATAAAGTTTTTATGCTTTGTTTGATTTTGAATTTATTAAAAGTTGTTCCAGATATTTTCGAGTAACTAAAATGTCCACATACAGTAAAAATGACACTTGAAGTCTCAAAAGCATAAAATATTCAATGTAATAATGATATTTCGTTGACATGATATCACAAAGAATTCAAATCATGCCAAATGCATGTATTAAAATACAATCACTTAATGTTGTATTGCATCACATATTAAACAGAGTGTGATTTACTTTCTAAACCCGTTAATAAATGTAAGGCTGTAAAACGAACTAAGTTAGAGCTCGTCTCGTATTCGGTTCGTTAAAAACTCATTTGAAATTGACTCGTTATATAAACAAGTTAAGTTTGAACATATTTTAAAACTTTTTAATTTTTTAAGCTTGTTTTGATAAGTTTATATATATTAAAAAATTCAAACTATTTAAACTCTGCTCAATTAAAACTCATTTAAATTAAATATGAAAGTTATACAAGTCAAGCTTAAACAGTCCACTACTCACCTTAGCTCAACTTGTCTACAACCCTAAATATATGTCTCTCTTCTTTTTGCTTTGTGTAACTTTGAGTGCAATATCACACCCGTTATTCTTGCAATTAACATGCTCTCTCTCTCTCTCTCTCTCTCTCTCTCTCTCTCTCTCTCTCTCTCTCTAACTTTGAGCGCAAGATCATACCTGTTATTCTTGCAATTAACATGCTCTCTCTCTCTCATATAAAATGTCGGGATGGAATCTGGGGGTGTGGATGAGGAGGGGCTGTGGTGGGGCTAGGGTGGTGGGAAATGCTCAAGGGTGGACATTGAGTAGGCTCTGGCCAAGTCGTTTTAAAATAAAAATTAAATACTCAAGCTTTCCAAAACAAATTTAGTAAAATAATTTGTCACAAATTGAAGAGATATAATGTTTAATTAAAGTGATTTGTGTGCTTTTTTATTGAATAAAAATCAAGTATTAACTTAAAGTGATTTAAATTTAAAGTTAAAATATATGAATACATTAGTCTATATATATTTTGTGCTTTAATAAAACCGGGCCTAAAAAACATTTTTATGCGCTTAAATTTTATTGAATAAAAATCAAGTATTAAAATTTTGTAACTATTTTTTAATGAGTATTTTTCTTCTCAAAAAATAAAGATAAATAACATAAATTTAAAGTTAAAATATATGAATACATTAGTCTATATATATTTTGGTCCGAACCAAGCAAGATTTAACCAAAATTTCTAAGACTCCCCACTAATAAAACCGGGCCTAAAAAACATTTTTATGCGCTATAAATATTAGGTGAACTTAGTGGGCTATCAAACCATAATCACCCCTTGGCATTGGTAGGGATGGTAAAAGGGGCTGGCTGGGAGGCGGTTGAAGAGGAGGAAGAGAGAGAGAGAGAGGAATAAGGAATAATTAACTTTACTTCTTTTTTTTTTATATAGCAACCCAAGAGTAATCCACAAAAAGATCTAACTTTTATAGGTACTCTACAATCATTGAATACTCATTCACACACCCAAAGTCCCTGATGTGGGACGTCAGCCCAAAACCCAAACCTAACCCCTAGACGTGGACCATAAAACCCCAACTGCACCTATGGGCAACCACACCGTCCTTAACTGAAGTCAGCTCGAGAATGCCCTACACTCGCTGGTAATGGCATTCCCCTAACCAAGTCAAGTCTCTCGCTCGCCTGGTCGTGGTATTTCCCAGACCAGGTTAGGTCTCTCGCCCGCTTTGTCGGCTCCCGATCAAATCATCCCTCGGTCCTGTTAGAATAAATGGGTGTAAACCCATTATTTTGTTGATCTTTGAGCCAATATAAATGTGGGACCCATGCATCCTTTGTGTCGGGTCATTGGTGCGTTGGATTCACCTCCGAGAGGAGATGAATCTAGACTATTTACTTGCTCAAATCCGTGTAGGATTGAATGAGTTATTGGCTTTCAAAGTCACCCCCTTGAATATGGGTTATGTAGTTGAAAGTGGGTTATCCCACATTGATTTCTTATGGGAAATAAGTTGTCCATATATAACCCAAGTTTGGAGTAAGGTTTGGGCCCCAAGGGGCACCCCACTTTTGTGAAAGGGGGAGGACCTATGGAACCCATGGGTTGACCCAATACTCCACACGCGCGCGAGCCGCCGCCGCCGCCCGCCCGTCTGGTCCGGTTCGGGACGGGACGTGGGCGTGGGTCGTGGGTTCAGTTCAAGTCTTTTCTTTTTGGGCTAGGGTCGGAATTAAATTAATTAATTATTTTATTAATTAATTTATATTAATTAATTAATTAATTTCTGACGGTTTGACCGAACAGATGTGACCGTTGACCGAACAGGTGTGACAGTTGACCGAACAGGTGTGTCCCTCCGGTAAGGGACTGTTTGGCTGCTGGTACCTGTTCGAACCAGTGTTTCGAACAGGCACCTGGGCTCTATAAATAGAGCAGCATTCTAGCATTCATAACATTAAGATTAAGATTAGAAAAATTCCGATTGTTGCATACAACGAATTCCTTCTTCCTCCCGTATTTTCCTGTGAGAGTTCAGATCATCTGGTGAAGCCGCCGTGCAGTTTTTATTGAAGTGCTGCCTAAAGACTGCTGAGATCGTTTTATCCTGGGAGTCAGACGCCCATCATCCCGTGAGCACCAACTGTGGGGGGTGAATCTGTCTTTAAGGAGAGAGTGTGAAACACTCGACTCGATCTATCTTTCGATTTCTACATTTTCTATTTTTGTGAACGACAACCGGGTAAGTCGTTACGATTTAGTTTGTTCTTATTCAGATTCTAATTGTCTTCTAGTTAAAATTGCTTCTAGTTGATAATTAGATAATTCGTGTTATTTTATGGTTTGTGATCACTAATTATACACATAGTGATCAAATAGGAATTATTTATCCAAATAGTTGAACAACAATCTTAAAGACAGATTCAATTCCTATTTTTAACTGTGTTAATTAGTGTCGTGTTATATATCATTTCTGGATTAATACTCAAAGTTTGTGTAAAATTGGTTAATCCAGAAATGGCTGATGATACTCCTATTCCTACTCTTACTTCAACTCCTACTGTGATTGGGACACCGGTACCGACAATGACAGTGCCGGTGAATCAAGTGCATACACCAAATGTGCCGGGGTGAATCACGGAGAAAAAGCCAGAAAGTTCAATGGAACTGATTTCAATGTGGGGGGTGAATCTCTTCTTTAAGGAGAGAGTGTGAGAAACTCGACTGCGATCTATCTTTCTCTACATTTTCGTGAACGACAACCGGGTAAGTCGTTACGATTTAGTGTTCATACACACATAATGATGACGACAGATTCAATTCCTATTTTTAACTGTGTTAATTAGTGTCGTGTTATATATCATTTCTGGATTAATACTCAAAGTTTGTGTAAAATTGGTTAATCCAGAAATGGCTGAACTATTCCTACTCTTACTTCAACTCCTACTGTGATTGGGACACCGGTACCGACAATGACAGGCAAACCAAATGTGCCGGTGAATCACGGAGAAAAGCCAGAGAAGTTCAATGGAACTGATTTCTTGTTGTTCTACGACGACTCTGAACTTGGCAAAATTTCTTCGTGAAGATGTTCCTACTCTGAACGAGAATGAGTCCGACCAACAAGTAGTTGCGGCGGTGGAAGCATGGAAACATGCTGACTTCCTATGTAGGAACTATATCCTCAATGGACTGGATAATACACTCTACAACGTGTATTGTGCCGTGCAGATGGCAAAAGAACTGTGGGAATCTTTAGACAAGAAGTATAAGACGGAAGACGCCGGCTCAAAGAAATTTGTGGTCGGTAAGTTCCTTGATTACAAAATGTTTGATTCTAAAACAGTTATTAGCCAGGTCCAGGATCTCCAAGTTATACTTCATGACATCCATGCCGAAGGCATGGTTCTGAGTGAGTCTTTCCAAGTGGCTGCGATAATTGAAAAATTGCCGCCGTCCTGGAAAGAATTCAAGAACTATCTGAAGCATAAGCGCAAGGAGATGAGGCTTGAGGAACTTATCGTCAGGCTAAGAATTGAGGAAGACAATCGAGCTTCTGAGAAGAAGTTTATTAACACCCATATGGTGTCAAAGGCAAATGTGGTGGAGCAAGCCAAATCCAACGACAAAAAGCGAAAGCATGAAGGTCGAGGGTCCTACCAAGGTTCCAAAGGTGGCGATTTCAAAAGGTTCAAAGGGAAATGTTACGTCTGCGGCAGGACTGGTCATACGGCCAAGGAATGTCGCAAGCGTAAGGATCTTGAGAAGAAGGATCCAGAGAACCACAAGAAGAAATCTGCTCAAGCCAATGTGACCGAGGATCTCTGTGCCAATGTGGAAGACCTGAATCTTTCTGCCGTAGTTTCTGAGGTAAACTTGGTTGGCAATACTAAAGAATGGTGGGTGGACACTGGGGCCACTCGTCACATCTGTGCCAACAAGTGGATGTTCACATCTTACCACTCAGTGGACGGTGAACAACTCTACATGGGCAACTCGGCAACCTCAAAGGTTGAAGGTCAAGGGAAGATCGTTCTGAAAATGACTTCCGGCAAAGAACTTACTCTGAATGAGGTGTTCCATGTGCCAGACATTCGCAAGAATTTAGTCTCTGGTTCATTGATGAGTAAGAAGGGCTTTAAGTTGGTGTTTGAGAGTGATAAGTTTGTACTTACTAAGGGGGGAATGTTTGTGGGAAAGGGATATCTGAGCGATGGGCTCTTCAAACTTAATGTAATGACTGTGGCTCCTAAGCCTTCTAGTAATAATACTGCATCTTCTATTTACTTGCTTCAGTCTTCAAATGTATGGCATGGTAGACTAGGTCATGTTAACTTTGATACCATGCGTAGATTAGTTAAATTAGAGTCTTTGCCTAAACTTGATTTTAATGCTAATGATAAATGTGCAACTTGCGTTGAGGCAAAGTTGACTAGAACTCAGTTTAAATCAATTGAAAGAAGTACGGAACCACTTGAACTAATTCATAGTGACGTTTGTGACTTGAAATATGTTCAAACTCGAGGTGGGAAAAAATACTTCATAACTTTCATTGATGATTGCACTCGCTATTGTCACGTCTACTTAATGAGAAGTAAAAATGAAGCAATAGACATGTTTATACAATACAAGAGTGAAGTTGAGAATCAACTTAGCAAAAAGATTAAGGTGTTAAGAAGTGATAGAGGTGGTGAGTATGAATCACCATTTGCACAACTATGTGTTGAACATGGTATCATACATCAAACCACTGCACCTTATTCACCTCAGCAAAATGGAGTTGCTGAGCGAAAGAATCGCACTCTAAAAGAGATGATGAATGCTATGTTGATAAGTTCTGGGGCACCCCAGAATTTGTGGGGGGAAGCGTTGCTATCCGCCAACTATGTTCTCAACAAGATACCCCACAAGAAACTTGGCAAAACCCCTTATGAGATGTGGAAAGGTCGAAAACCTTCCTATAAATACTTGAGAGTATGGGGTTGTTTAGCTAAGGTAGCGGTTCCTTTACCCAAGAAGGTAAAATTAGGACCACAAACAGTTGATTGTATATTTATTGGCTATGCCGAACATAGCAGTGCATATCGATTTCTGGTTCACAAGTCTGAAATATCAGATATTCATGTGAATACAATAATGGAGTCTAGGAATGTATCCTTCTTTGAGGAGGAGTTTCCGTATAAGTCTACACATGGATCAAGTTTGCTTAAACGAACTCATGATACCATTGTAGATAAAGACTATGGGTCAGTGGATAAAGAAAACGACGCTGAACCTAGAAGAGGTAAAAGGACAAAGGTTGCAAAATCATTCGGTCCTGATTTTCTAACATATGTGGTAGAAAATGAACCTCAGAGTTACAAAGAAGCCATGTCCTCTCCGGAAGCACCTTTGTGGAAAGAGGCTATCCATAGTGAAGTTGAGTCAATTCTGCAAAATCATACATGGGAACTAGTGGATCTTCCACCTGGTAATAAACCCCCTTGGATACAAGTGGATATTCAAGAGGAAGATGAAAGCAGATGGCTCAATTGACAAATACAAGGCCAGACTTGTAGTCAAAGGCTACAAGCAGACTGAGGGAGTGGATTATTTCGATACATATTCTCCTGTAACCAGAATAACGTCCATACGTATCTTGATAGCCTTTGCGGCTTTACATAATCTTGAGATTCATCAAATGGATGTTAAAACGGCATTCTTAAATGGAGATTTGAATGAGGAGATTTATATGGAGCAACCTGAAGGATTCATTGTTCCTGGCAAAGAGAAAAAGGTATGCAAACTTGTTAAGTCTTTATATGGACTAAAACAAGCCCCGAAACAATGGCATGAGAAGTTTGATAATGCTATGCTGTCAAACGGCTTCAAGATAAATGAATGCGATAAATGTGTTTATGTTAAGAACACTGCTCATGGTTATGTCCTTGTTTGTCTTTATGTAGATGATATGATTATCATTGGTAGCAATACTGAGGTTATTAAAGCTACTAAGAAATTGTTGAACAGTAAGTTTGACATGAAGGATCTAGGGATTGCAGATGTTATACTTGGTATTAAGATTACTAAAACATCTGAGGGATATGCGTTATCACAGACTCATTATGTCGAGAAGATACTCGATAAGTTTAGTAAGTCTGATAACGGTCTAGCAAACACACCCATAGATTGTTTTCTACATTTATACAAGAACGATGATGAGGGCATATCTCAATTAGAATACTTACGGATAATTGGCAGTTTAATGTATCTCATGAATTGCACACGTCCGGATATTGCTTATACGGTAAGCAGATTGAGCAGATATACGAGTAACCCAGGGTTAAACCACTGGAAGGCCATAGTTAGGGTTCTCAGGTATCTGAGATACACCTTGAATTATGGGCTGCACTATACGAGATATCCAGCTGTTGTAGAAGGTTACACAGACGCAAATTGGATATCTGACACTAGAGACTCTAAATCCACAAGTGGATATGTGTTTACTCTAGGAGGTGCAGCAATATCTTGGAAATCCTCAAAACAAACTTGCATAGCCAGATCCACCATGGAATCTGAGTTTATCGCTTTAGATAAAGCAGGAGAGGAAGCAGAGTGGCTTCGTAACTTTCTGGAGGATATTCCCGTGTGGCCTAAACCAGTCTCTGCTATATGCATACATTGCGATAGTCAATCTGCAATAGCAAGAGCACAAAACCACATGTATAATGGGAAGTCACGACATATACGTCGACGACACAATACTGTGAGGCAAATGCTTTCTAATGGAATTATATCCATTGGTTACATCAAGTCTAAGGACAACATTGCGGATCCGCTTACAAAAGGCTTGACGAAAGATCAAGTAGAGAATTCATCGAGGGGAATGGGCCTTAAGCCTATGACTTAAAAAGTCACCATAATGGCAACCCAACCTAGCTGACTGGAGATCCCAAGATCTAGGTTCAACGGGACAACAAAATTGTGCGTGACTTAGGACAAATCACTGAGGAACTCGTTCCGCTGTCCATTTCTATGATGAAATAGTGATAACCTGTAGACAGTGTTTAGGATGAGCTTAGCTCTTAATGATTCTTATACCTTGGAATTCCAAGTGGAGTATAGCAGGATACTCTTAATAAGAGATCACCTATATGAGTATGAAGGGGCCGCTTCTATGAGAAATTCTTAAGGCTAATTTCTCTAGAGTACTCATGAATCTACCAGGCATTGTTCAGGGCCAAAATGAACACAACCGAATGGATCACTAGATGATTTGAAAGGAACCGTGTGAGTACTATTGTCTTGGTTTATATAAACGGCTGAACAGTTCAAGACATCATGTTCACTGGTTAGCCAAATAAATCCGATGGTATTTCACTAGGGAAGGTTCAAAGCCAAAAGTCACCTTTCCCGATGCGGTAACTTTCTACCTGTCTCTCTCTCTCTCTCTGTGTCAAGTCAGTATTCTCATGTGCATTTTTCATTTCCAGCCAATCTCATTCATGTGGGGGATTGTTAGAATAAATGGGTGTAAACCCATTATTTTGTTGATCTTTGAGCCAATATAAATGTGGGACCCATGCATCCTTTGTGTCGGGTCATTGGTGCGTTGGATTCACCTCCGAGAGGAGATGAATCTAGACTATTTACTTGCTCAAATTCGTGTAGGATTGAATGAGTTATTGGCTTTCAAAGTCACCCCCTTGAATATGGGTTATGTAGTTGAAAGTGGGTTATCCCACATTGATTTCTTATGGGAAATAAGTTGTCCATATATAACCCAAGTTTGGAGTAAGGTTTGGGCCCCAAGGGGCACCCCACTTTTGTGAAAGGGGGAGGACCTATGGAACCCATGGGTTGACCCAATACTCCACACGCGCGCGAGCCGCCGCCGCCGCCCGCCCGTCTGGTCCGGTTCGGGACGGGACGTGGGCGTGGGTCGTGGGTTCAGTTCAAGTCTTTTCTTTTTGGGCTAGGGTCGGAATTAAATTAATTAATTATTTTATTAATTAATTTATATTAATTAATTAATTAATTTCTGACGGTTTGACCGAACAGATGTGACCGTTGACCGAACAGGTGTGACAGTTGACCGAACAGGTGTGTCCCTCCGGTAAGGGACTGTTTGGCTGCTAGTACCTGTTCGAACCAGTGTTTCGAACAGGCACCTGGGCTCTATAAATAGAGCAGCATTCTAGCATTCATAACATTAAGATTAAGATTAGAAAAATTCCGATTGTTGCATACAACGAATTCCTTCTTCCTCCCGTATTTTCCTGTGAGAGTTCAGATCATCTGGTGAAGCCGCCGTGCAGTTTTTATTGAAGTGCTGCCTAAAGACTGCTGAGATCGTTTTATCCTGGGAGTCAGACGCCCATCATCCCGTGAGCACCAACTGTGGGGGGTGAATCTGTCTTTAAGGAGAGAGTGTGAAACACTCGACTCGATCTATCTTTCGATTTCTACATTTTCTATTTTTGTGAACGACAACCGGGTAAGTCGTTACGATTTAGTTTGTTCTTATTCAGATTCTAATTGTCTTCTAGTTAAAATTGCTTCTAGTTGATAATTAGATAATTCGTGTTATTTTATGGTTTGTGATCACTAATTATACACATAGTGATTAAATAGGAATTATTTATCCAACTATTTAAACAACAGGTCCCGAACAGACAACCATCGATGGGTTCCACGACTGACATCGAACACCCTGGCACATATTTAGGGCATGGGCATAGAGTGTACAAGCGACAATCACCTTACCCTTGACACCGTTTTGACACACGCCACTATGGAGCGTGGGGATGACCCTCCCAAGTGTTCTGACACCACTCTAATCCTCCAATTAGAAGTCGCCGCGTGGAGAGACCACCTACCACCCCCATGCAGACATACTAAGGAAAAACTCAACCCTTTCTTTAGGTACGCTAACATACACAACCAGAAAAAAAAACCTTAAGTCCATTCTCTTTCTATGAAATTGATCCATTTGAGTCTAACTTGAATACCGAATGGTCTTTGGCTGCCACCACACCGGTGGGTTTATTATAGGAGATCATCGACTAGTTAGCAGAGAGTTCGTCCTGGACTTGGGGGCAAGACACCACGAGTTTGCTACATCATCACCTACCAAGACATGGCCCATTTGTTTTTTTATTTTTTTATAGCAACCCTAGAGTAACTTACAAAAAAATTCAACTTTTATAGATACTCTAGTACCATTAAATACTCACTCACATACTCAAACGTTTGATATGGGACACCAATTAACTTTACTTTATTGCGTTTAAACTATTCATTAAGGTTATTGCGGTCATTTTATGGTCTTTAAGTGCATTTTCGTCAAATAATATATTTTTGCATGACATTAGCAATATTTAGTTAGAAGGGTCAACTACTACGTAATGGGGAGGAGGATTTGTTGCCAAGTTTGTCTCATGTAGAAAAAGAAATTATTCAATAGGTGCGGAATACTACGTCAATATAATGGTATGATATACTTAATTTATTAAAAATAAGCGTATAAAAAAAATATAATTTCCAAAATCATATTGAGAAGGAGTATTGGTCTGAAATTTTAGAGAAGGTGCATGTAAATCACTCTTACATAAAAATAAAAAAATAAAAATCATGCTGGTTTCGAGCAAGTTAATGATTTCCTTCCACCCGAAATAGAGAGTTTGTAGTTTCCTTAATTAAAAAAAAATTTCTTTAGTTTGGATGTCGATAAATGTTTAGTAACTTGTTGAGATCAATAAAAAAGATTGGGGCCATATAAGGCGATGGTCAAGTGAAGAACATTGAAATACGCTGCCCATTTGTAGTAGCATGCTCTTAGTTTGATCATAGTCCTTAATACTGGATTGGTCAGCACTCTATTTTTACCATTGGTATTGCACGTAATAGTCTCGTTACTGGCGTATTATTGCATACGTTACAAATATTATATATTTACAAAAACAGATTTTTTTATACAAAATATTATATTATAACATTTGACATTACCCATATCAAATATTATTTAATATTAAACTATTTTAACATAATATAAATGAGTTATCCAACCGAAGTATATATTTAAAAATAGTTACATGACATATTAATTGTCTAATATATATTTAACACAAATTTTAATAAACATTTATCATCAAAATGCAATAAAAATAAATTATTTTAAAACAAATTACACAAAATCTAGTACCGTTTAGTAAATGCAGTACTGCCCAATATAGCCCAGGACCGTTACTAGCCGATATTTGCCAGTTTCTTGACTGATATGAAACTCGACCTTCTTAATACTATTCTATATCTTGTATAGTCTGTACCACCAGTATTGATATCTACGAGTTAGACAATTAACCCATAACTATTTTTAATGCTATGTTTAGATTTGAATTTGTTAAAAGAAAAATAAAATTACTAATATATAATCATCTTTTTAAATAACCAAAAAAAACAATAAGTTGTTTTTGGACAAATACTTCTTCATTTCTTCTAATTTTTTTTAAACCAACCAAACAAAAGAAACAATATAATTTTTTTTCTTTCTTTTCATAAATTCAAGATCGAAGAATATCATAAAACTATCTGTCAAATTCCGAAATATAATGTAAAGATCTAAACATAACGTAAAAATATCTGTCGAATCCCACAATTTCCCCTTTTATTCAGTAGGTTTAACAAACAACACACCAATCCTCCGAAAGAGAAAATCTGATGCCAAAAACAATCAGTACGTTTGATTGTTTTGACATGGGTAAACCATCCCGAATAAAAGGGCTAAGTTTAGAAGCTTTTTGGTGAGGCTTCTTTCATGGAATAGAGAAAAAGCTCACATCAACCTCTCTGGTCAGGAGACTTTTCAGCTAAACCCTTCTCTCTCTCTCTCTCTCTCTCTCTCTCTCTCTCTCTCTCTCAAACACAGAGAGACGGCAGAGAAGCCACCATGGGTTCAACAGATGAACAATTCCATGTGGTTTTCCTTCCTTACATGGCACCAGGACACATGATGCCAATGGTGGACATTGCCAGGCAATTTGCCGCACATGGTGTTCAGGTCACCATAATCACCACCACAATGAATGCCCAACGCTTCAAAACCGCCATCGACCGAGACTTTGAAGCCGGCAGGCGCATCGCACTCGAGATCCTCCCTTTCCCTTCTCTCAAAGCCGGCCTCCCCGAAGGCTGCGAAAATTTAAGCGACACCCCAACCCCTGAAATGACCATGAGGCTCTTCCGGGCCATCAACATGCTGCAACCTCAAATCGAAACTATCTTACGTGAAGGCCGCCCCAATTGCATTGTTTCTGATGTCTTGTTCCATTGGACCGTCGACGTTGCCACCGATCTCGGCATTCCGAGGCTTGCCTTCAGCGGCAGCGGTTTCTTCAATCTTTCGGTTGCCTATGCCGTCGAACATTTCGAGCCCCACAAGAATACAGATTCGGAAAGGGAACCTTTTGTTGTCCCGACCCTGCCGGACCAAGTTTTACTCACGAGATCACAACTACCAGATATTGTTAAAACCAGAACTAAATTCTCCGATCTATTTGATAAACTCAAAGAGGCCGAGAAGAGCAGCTTTGGGATGGTGGTGAATAGCTTCCATGGATTAGAGTCAGCTTATGCAGATTACTACAGGAAAGTTATAGGAATAAAGGCATGGCACGTAGGTCCGGTTTCCCTGTTCAACAAAGATGAAGCTGATAAAGCTGAAAGAGGGGACAAGGCCTCCGTCAACAGGCACAGCTGCCTCGGTTGGCTCGATTCTAAAACACCAAACTCAGTTTTATACGTCTGTTTCGGCAGCTTAACCCGATTCAGCAAAACTCAGCTCACTGAGATGGCTAGTGCCCTCGAAGATACAGGTTGTTCTTTCATCTGGGTCGTGCCAAAAGTCCTAAAAACGAACAAAGAAGTGGAGCGGGATGAAGAATGGTGGTTGCCGGATGGGTTCGAGAAGAGGATGGCAGAGGGTGGCAAAGGAATGATCATAAAGGCTTGGGCGCCACAGGTGTTGATTCTTGAACACCCTGCCATTGGAGGGTTCTTGACACACTGCGGATGGAACTCGATCCTTGAAGGGGTCACTGCCGGGGTGCCTCTGATCACCTGGCCTATAATGGCAGACCAATTCTACAACGAGAAGCTCGTGACTCAGGTGTTGAAATTCGGAGTGCCTATAGGCAATGAGGATTGGAAGGTGTGGGCCACCGAGGAGACGCCGCTGATCAGCAGAGGGAAGATTAAAAAAGCAGTGAGCAGGGTGATGGATTGCGGGAAGAAGGCTGAGCAAATGAAAAACATAGCCAGGCAGCTTGGTGAATCGGCAAAGAAGGCAGTTGAAGAAGGGGGTTCTTCCTACAACGACCTGAAGATCCTAATCCAAGACATCAAATCATACAGCCAAAAATAGTGCATCGGCTGATCTGTCTCAAACCCCTTGTGCCCCCCAAGCCTCCAACACTTAGGAAAATTTGGTTATCATCGTAACCAGGTGGTGAAGATTTCTAGGTAATATTCTTAACCCCCAGCTCAATGCTTAGAGAAGCTACTAGTCTGTAATTCCAGAAGAGATGCATGTTTCCTTAGTATTGACAATCAATACATTCCAGTTAACTCTTCCAAAGTGAGAGATACCTATTTGGAAGGGTCGGAAGTTAGGCCTACTTCAGAATTCTGTCTAACCGGCTCTTTATAGTAAAACAAACTCACCACCCATTCTCAACCTTATAATATTCTCTACATTAATCAATGAAAAACATGACAGAACCCTGACACGATGATCACACGCACACACACATATGTATATATAGCCAGCACTGCGTATGAGTCACAATTTAATTTGGTTAACCAAATATTATACATTTTTATTCAGCATCAGAAAACTTCTGTGAAATAAAGGAACCCTGAAACAGACTTCATATAACCGCAGCAATACAAAGCGTACCATGACAAAACATATATATATCTTCATAACTGATATAGGACACCAGGGTTCGAGTGACCCTAAGCTATGTTTGTTTGTTTGTCAATAATAACTACCAAGCAAAAGCAGGTATGGCATTAGACAAGAGGTGGGTACTGCTTAGCCTGTTGCCTCACCCTTCTCTTGTACTCAGCAGGTTCCTGCAAATGCCAGGGGTAAAACTGTTTGGATTAGAAGTAAATTCCACCTCTAAAAACAACACGAAATAATAAAAAGAATCAAGAACCTGCGATTTTGTGAGAGCAGATACCTGCATATAGAGCTGATACCCATCAGTTTGTGCAGGATCAGCAGGATTGGGCTGGTCCAACAAATCCTGGATGCCAACTAAAATTTGTTTCACTGTTATTGCGGGTCTCCATCCCTAGAGAAACCACTACACAAGATGAGTACCTGTAGCTTTCATTGGCAGCTGTATGCACCCAACAGCAAGATCAGTAAAAACATGCAAGAGACGAGTACTTACACTGTCCTCATTGAGGATAGACAAACATACAGTTCCAGAAGGGTAGACATTAGGATGGAAGAAACCTTGAGGGAACTTGCACTTCGGAGGTTTACTAGGGTAGTCTTCACTGAAGTGGAGTGCCAGCGGATAGAAGCCACCATCCCAGTCAGTCTACCGCAATAAAAAGGTCATTAGTCAATTTTCATTTTTAGTTTCCTGCTGTTTTCATGCATGATGCAAGGAGAACATTTATCAAAGTCATTCTACTATCAGTGCATCACACAAATATCAAACCCACAATAGCCAGTCATTCAGTGGTGGACATGATTTATATCAATCAGAAAGTTTTTATATTATTTTACCAGATTGTCCAATACCTCAGCATCTAGTACCCATATATTTTTACTGGCCCTCCCACAATTATTAACCCATTAAATCTTAATAACTCTACAAGGCTAACTTAAACAAAAGAAGAAGTGTGACATCTGAGGATCTTAGTCCAATAATGCCAATCTGACTGTTACCACTCATGCATATATATATATATATATATATGTGCAATCATACAAAATAACAGTTTTCCAAGGTTCTGTTGCCACCCTTCCAGTTGTGCACAAAGGGGAGGGGAGAAATGACTCCGCTACCAGTCCACCTCCGATACCAAAACCCTACCAATGGCCTCAACTCTCACTGCCAAAAACTAACTCCAGCAGTAATCTTCTGGTACCAAAATTATACAGTTTCTCTTCCGCTTTCTCTTCTACTACTAAAGCTAACTGCCACTACCATCATCACTTTCATAGAAAATATATCAACCCAAACAGCAGAAAATTTCAATTCAATTTTGTTTATTTAAATTAACCAAAATCAAATCCATGCCTGTCATCACAGCATACCATAGTGTTCTAAAGAGAGCTACAAATTCCCACTTGGGCTATTTTATGTTTGATATTTGAATTTTTTAAGATCAGATACATCCTTTAAGAAGACTATTACTGGTGCTGACCGAGACCGTCCAACGATTAGTCTGTTATGAGAAAAGCAACATCACACGACACTGCAAAATAAATCTAATGGGTTATGTAGAATTTGGCTCATGCATATCGAACAGAGGTACAATGTAATTCCGTGATAAAGATACTCATAATTAGCAAATGAAGATGCAGTAGAAAATAACACACAAAATGACGGCAAACATTTGCTTTGACCTATTACGGCCACAAATATTCTCTAAACTAAAAGAGATACTCTCCATGACAAAATATGAAATGTATAGAAGTTTTCTCTAGCAAAACAAATTGGATAACTAAACCTGTAACAACTAAGCAAAACCCCCCAAAATCATTGTTGTCCAGAGCTTCCAACACAGTTCTAAAGCCAGAACAACTTCCTGTTGGCCACAACTTTCAAAAGCCAAAACTCATCTATTCCGTCCATAACCACTAAAAACCTTCTACCTAAGAAGCATTAATACGGACCCGGACACGGACGTAGCACGAGCATAGATATGGACACGGGACACGGCTATTTTGAAAAATGGAGGACACGAATACGGTAGGGACACAGTGAAATTTTTATTTTTTTAGGGGATATTTTTATTCTCCATGAAGAAGAAGCAGAAAAAGAAAAAGAAATTCTGTTCTCCATAGAGATTCAGTGAAGCAGAAGAAGAAGAAAAAGAAAAAGAAAATCAAAAGAGAAAAAGAGAAATAGAAGAAGAATAATAGAAATTCTATTTTGGGCAGAGATTCAATGAAAAAGAAGACAAAGAAGAAAAAGAAAAAGAAGAAGAACAAAAATTCTGTTCTAGGAAGAGATTCAGTGATGGTCCTTGTGACCAAGCCTGTCAATGGACTGGGTCTGATCCAGATCCGATTAGATCCGGATCCGATAAGCAGCCGATCTGATCCAAATCCGAATGTCATGACCGGGTTTGGTTGGCACATATCCGATCCGATAAAAACAGGTATCAGACCCAAATATCTGATCCGACCCGTTAACTCTATTTTTTTTTTTTTTTAATTTTTTTTTAAAGGAACTTAAGTTCTATTCTCGCGGCGTTCTGGGATTTAATAGGTAAGGATCCAAATGGAAAACAAAACTTTCTGGGATTTAACAAGTAAAGATCCACATGGAAAACAAAACTAGAATTCATATAAATGTCCAATGCTAACACTTTCAGTCGAGTCTGACTTAGATAACCAACAACTAGAATTCATATAAAAGTGAATCTTCTGCTTTATTGGTGTCTGCCAAAGGCAATAGACCCCAAATAATTAAAGCACCAAATGAGAAATTGAAGACCCAAATATTCACTACTTTTAAATCACCCAAATCAAATTTCCAAAAATTCCAAGCATATCATCACAAATCCAAAAAAGATAAAATCTTTGTCAAAATTGAAAATGGTTTGTCAGTGGGTATCTAAGGAAAAAGCCTCTACAAAACCAAACTCAAAATCAACCGTGACCAAATTCTAGATGACAAAACCTCTTATCAAAACTAAAAATTTTTTTGGCTTTGTGCTTATCTTCACCGACCAAAAAGAGAGACCCAGAAGGGTAGAACATCATCAGCCATGAGGTTCTCCCGATGAAATCCCTTCAACTGGAAGTGGTACATTTGTACTCTCTTTCTCCCTTATTTCCACACACAAAAAATAACATATCGCCACAGCAGAAATGAGAGATCAATGAGAGCTTCTCCCTCCTAAACCCTTCATCAAATTCAGATCTTTTGTAGAAATTGAATACTCAAACACGACGTCACCAGAAAGCGAGGAACCATACCATTCCGGCGTTGGAGTAAGGTTGAAGAGGGACGGAGCTTCAACAAGTATGCAGAACGTACCATAGACCCATCTCCACAACCATTGGCGACGTTGCTTGCTATGGCAGAACCCTGCGTTGCTTCCTATGGCGGCCAACGACAACGGTTGGTGGAGGCGAGACAGATTGGTAGAGGTATGTGGGTGGAGGCAAGACTAGCAACTGGCAAGGATGAAAATTTAGGGCTAAGAAAGTGAGCGGTATGTGCTCAATCGATAGAAAATAAAAGCACAAAATTTCTGCCTAATCAGATTTGGGTCTACTCCCGGATCTATCGGGCCTAACCATATCCGATCCGAAACTAATTAGATCTATCGACTAGGAAGCATTGACACTCCGTTAGGATGCCGTATCCGTGTCGGACACATGTTGGACACACCGGGACACGTGTCGAACACGCCAATTGGCATGTCCAATATTTTTATTAATATTTTTTCTAGTGGACACTTATCGGACACATCGGGGACACGCGTGTCCGACACATTTTGGGACACGCTGGAGTTAAAATGTTATTGTTGAAAGTATTAAATAGAGTCTAATTTATAAATTTCAAAACTTTAAAATACCAAAACATAAAACACCCAAATACAATTCTTCAAATCCTTAACTTGTTAGTAGTTGTATTATAATTGTGAACATATTTAGTTATTTTCATCTTATTTTTGGTGATTTATGAATTTTATATTCACATACATAACAAACAAAAAATGTATAAAAATATTTTTTTTGAAATGTCCCTGCCGTATCCGTGTCTTCATTTTTTTAAAATGTCGTGTCCCGTGTCCGTATCTGTGTCCGTATCCGTATCCGTGTCCGTATCCGTGCTTCTTAGTCTATCGGATTTGGATTAACAGATAAGCGGATAGGGTCTCACAAATCTGGATCATGTCTTAATAGATTGGATTCGGATCGAATCCTCATTCCAGTAGTTAGGGCTCTAACGTTAGGAGTGATTTGTTTTGGTACTTTTTCTTTATGTATTGTGTATTGAAGACATGAAATCTATAAAATTTCCCCCACTTTAAACTTTCAATAATTACAATCTAACCCCTGCCGTATCCCGAACGTGTCACCGCCGTGTCCATCACTAAAAATAATAATAATAAATTGGACACGCCACCTAGCGTGTCTAACACGTATTTTGGTGTGTCCTCAAAGTATCTGTGTCTGTGCTATCCGTGCTTCTTAGCCTTTCATCATTTAGAACCCTAACTCTAGAAGGTTTCCATAACCAAAACCCACCACCATTCCTACTGTAGGCAGCTATTGGCCAAATTTACTAATGTGTCCTATGTCACTGCAAGCGGAGGAGGGCTCGTTTAGGTGGAGGTTAGCTTGCTCGAGCAAGGAAGGATTGAGCATGCCTAGCGCACATTGGGGATTGCCCTTGAGTGCCTTGGCTCCAGACTAAAGCGTCACATGCGCTAGCCTCGACTGGCCAAAGTATTACACACGTTTGCAAGCCTGACCGAAGGAGATGTGGCAATGATGTGGCTGGCCACGTGGCATGTGGGCCCATGTACCCACAACACACGAGTTAACCAAAGTCCCGAGCAGACCACGTAAATATATCTACCCTTTTATGATAACAAATTTTGCAAGGCGATGCAGCAGAAAGAAATTAAGAGGTAAAACTAATAAATTACTAGTCTAATAAATGGAAAGCATTATAGCGGAAATTCTTAATCCATTTGTGCAAAGGGATAAAGAATATGGAACCATTAGTGAGAATGGAATTTATATTGAGACTACTAAAGCACTTCAGAGGCTGTGACTCCATGCTCGGAATTATTCTAAGCTGCCCATGACTACCATGTGATGTATACATGTAGCTGAAAGGTGCTGGTCAACTTCTTCTTGCAGGACACTTTCCTAGAGACCTTTTATGAAAACAACTTTGGAAAAATTGTCTGTTAAACCCAATTGACATAGGATTATACTTGTGATATTCAACTTCACATCAGTCACAAGAGGATGAAAACCTACATTGCTAATAAGCCCAAGAATCTAACAAGATGCCTCTTACCTGAATATTCAACGGTGTGGGACCCTGTATTACCACAAACAAATTTTTTATGACTGTTTCATTAAGCAAACAACAGGCTGAACTTGTATGCAAGAGAAGCATCAAGAGATTAACATAAATTATCAAGTCTAAGAAAATACCAGAACCTTTGCCACCCATATCAAACGTCCAGGAAAATGTGACCTACTATTGAAGCCAGCAATATGCATAACAGGGTAATCGGGTTTACAGTAAATGATTAAGGAGGTTCTTAAAAATGATTCTGACATGGTACACCTACAAAATGGTGACAAGCTTTTAACTAGCACTTGTGACGAGATAGAGTGGTTTGTTGCAGTAGTTCACGCTATGCCGTAGATGAGCGCCATGAGGCCATCAAAAGATGATGGCATGGAATGAAAGGAAAGTATCAATTATTTAGCAGCCTTGAATAATACAGTTGGGCTCAATCCAATAATCAACAACACAAATGCCATCTTTAGTGAACCAATCACAAAGAATAAAGGAGGCACCTTTATAAAGCCAAGGCAACACATCTGCCTCCATGACAAAGAAATTAATCCCTTCAAATCATGTATTCATGCCGGGAGATGAAAACTGCACACTCTCAGTCGTATTGCTCCAATGAGAAACTGAAAGCAATTATTCAACACAAAAGGATGGTCCCATTGCATATGACATAAACCAGAAGATCAATACAAATTCTTGCAATTTCAATTTCAAAAGCCTCATATAACAGCAGGGTCATTACCAATATCTATGGTCCAAGGAGATTAGGGGAACATACTCATTCAACCGCAAAGAAAAGGATAATACTAAATGCATGAAATAACACAAGTTTAAAGTAACTATTTAACCGCTAGCTCTTCAAACACAAGCAATTCACCTTCAAACAGATCCAGACTGTAGGGTACTATATCTTGGTCTATTCTTTAACTAAAAGTAACACCTAAACCAAGGTTCGTCAACTGTAACTGCATTTGAAATTAGAACCGCATGACAAAATTTGAGGACCACAATTAGAGCTTCTTTTTCTGCTGATAGTTAAGCATCAAATCATTACATAAAAAGGTAAAAAAAATTTAAAAAAAAAAAAAAGAATATGTCATTATGAAACACATTTTTTTTTTCCCTTAGAAGCAGATATTCCAAACCAAAAAAAAATACCGAAGACAATCTGCATAGAAGTGGAAGAGGTAGTACGGCCCCAGATTGAAAACCAAATGTGCGAGTACACTGAGAAAATAAACTAGCTTAAAATAATTGTCCTTTTGGTATAGGATTCTTTGTACTGCAATTTCCTCGAGAAAATCCAATAAAAGAACAAAGGAAGAAGAAAGCTTACCCCAGGCTTCCCCGGGATGGTGCAATGCCACACCATCAAATTGACCGACCCATCTGGACCAGTCTCCGGCTTGGCGACGAAACCCTAAAAAATTAAGAAAGCAAAAATAGAGAAAACTAGAAACGTCTGTTTCAGAGAATATTGAACAACTTCAGTGTATATATATCTACACAGATGGAGAGAATATACGTATATATATAAATGCATATACAGATGGAAGAGAAATTGAGGGGTGGAACTGACATGTGGATGGTTCTTACGCCAGGCTTTCCGCTCCTCGGCAAGCCGACCACGCGCGATGCCCCCCGACATGTTTAATCTCCTCTCTCTCTCTCTCTCTCTCTCTCTCCAAACGACTGAGTTTTGGACCAAATTCTATACGCCTCTCAGTTTATAGCTTCCTTTGACAGTAGGGTGAACAGTTTTACTGCCCCATACTTTTACGTGATATTTCACTTATACCCCTTTCTTTTGAAAACTTGTACACTATTTCATCCGGGCTATTCAAAAAATTATCCAACCCAACCGGCTTGACCCGACCCAACCCGATGATGGGTGAATTTCAATCACCAACTATATTCGATTAAGGTGTTGAGCCTTTATTACTCTAATCTAACCTGATCAACCCAACTCAACTCAACATTTTTATATTGAAACTTTGAATTTTTCATCTAACCCGATCAAACCCAATCACCCTATGAGTCGTATGTGGTTCCAAATTCTTCAATCCAATCTGATTGAGTCAGGTGACGAGTGACTTCCTAACCCGACTTGACTCGACGCGTGAACACTACTACAATCTCCTGAACCAGCATTAAGCTGGAAAAAAAAAACAATAAAACATGTAAATAAGCAAAAATAATATTAAAATAAGAATTAGGCACACGTAACACTTGGAGCAGTGCTACAAGAGTCTCTAGCCTTTCAATTGACTAGTTCATCAAGTTTGTGTAAGGTCACCATTCACATAAATTATAAATTTCGTAATAATTGACTACAAGGGATGTGGAAATAAGATGAGTTTACTTCTTCGCTAACTACACTCACTATATAAAAATGAAAACTTAGGCCTTGTTTCGTTGCATCTTATTGGAGTTTTTTTTTTTAAACCTCTTACTTTAAAACGAAGTGTGTGGGGATGCTTAAATTGCTAATATGTTAACTAACCGATAAATGTTCAAGTAAAATCTTACAATATTGTGAAAATGAATACAAATTTTTTACTGTACGTAGCATTGGCAATCGGATATACATGTAGTTATGAAAACTTCTCAAATTAAATCTCATATATAGAGCTTTTTAAACTCGCTGGCCTATGCACGAAATATCAAGTTAGAACTTCTTTTATTTCTTCTACACCCTGCTTATTCTTCTTTCATCGACTTCTTGAACTTATAGATCATTGAATATAGGAACCTCGAGCCCAGGCCCACAAGATGGAGACTCGACCTCTCCTGTCCCATACCGCCAAGGGAGGCTTGAAGAAGCCTGACCTTTGCGGTGGAGGAGCCAGAGATAGTAGTCAGCCTTGTTTTGGTGGTGGGCGGAGTTGACCTTTTTGCTTTGATCCGTCAATTTACATGTGTTTTCTCTTCAACTTTGTTCTCAGCCAATTGGAAGTTTGAAACAATGGAAAATAGTTCTTAGAACTTCCAATCGATCAAGCCATTAAGGGCAATATTATAACTCAAAAGGCCAATAACCTAGCAAGGAAAAGCGTAAATTATGTCTCCTAAACCTCAAGGGGATGCTAATGAGAAAATTTATTAAAAAAAAAAAAAAGCTTGAGCGAAAATTTTTAAAATTATAATAATGTGTAGCACCAGTTTCCACTAGAAGAATCCTACAGAAGTCAAATGAATTGCAAATTGAGCGTGGCAATCAAGCTATGATGTGCCCACACACACACACACTTAATTGACGACTCAAACCCCACTGGTCACGCCTGCATTCACATTCACATGTGCATGAGTTGGAAACTTGGGATGCTTTTTGGGGTATTTACATAATCCTCCACTAGGCCAAGCCAAGCTTTACTTTTTCCAACTCGTTTACGTTTCACACAAATTAGATAAGTTTTATATATTGCATAAGTGATACCGCGCATGAATATATAAGTTTTATATATTGCATGAGTGATACCACACATGAATATGGATTAAACTTAAGACCTTACTCTTATCATAAAAATCAGCTAATCATTGGACCATCACTTACTGTATGTTCATTATGCCAAACTGATAAAATAAAAAAGTACTCTTCAAAGTAATTCCTAATAGGAAGCTATAATTAATCCCCACAAAAAAAAGGGCTGACATTTGAATTCCCCTTCGAACAAATCATGGTTAGAGTAATGTTTTGTTCTCTCACGCTTTGGTTGGTTTTGGGATTTGTTGAGTGAAAGAAGAAAGAAATGAAAAATAAAGTGAAAAAAAAAAAAATTTCTTTTGCTTTTGTTTGATAGGACTAAGAAAATTAAAAAAAAAATGAAATTGGCATTATTAAAAAAATTATAATTTATCTAATTATTTGTAAAAAAAAATATGAACAAGTACAAATAATTTTATTTCCTCTTTCCCTCAACAAATTCATAACATCAATATAATGGAATAATAGAAATCCATGTAGTAGAGTTGTTGCCACAAAATTGCTACATAACTCTTTTTGTTTATTATTGTGACAACTAAAACAATTGGATAGGATCAGTTTTTTTAACGGCTTTTTAAAATACTTTTTTTTTTATCTTACTACTTTTTTTCAATCGAAATTTAATTTTTTATTTTTTTTATGAGTTCTTAGTTTAGGCTTTTTCACCTAAAAACTGAAAACCAAAACTAAAATGTAATATAACAAAAGAAAAATCTAGTTAAACAAAATGATAAAAGGTTAATCCAAACGAGCTTGCCTGATGGAGGAAGGTTGCGTGCTTTCTGGGTGCGCTCGGCCTACATGAACTCTACACCAGATTTAAGGGCAAAAACCATTGGCCCAATTTCCCTTTTAGGCCCAGGGAGAGCCATGAGTTTTAGGTTCTATTTTTTAGATCAATTGATCCAAAAATCATTAAGTTTATCAATTACTTTAGCCACAGCTCTGTCTGCCTGTGCATATAAGGTTGGAAAAATAGGAGGAGAGAAAGAAACTACAATTTTACTCTTGCTTCTCCTTTCACAATGCAATAAATCTCTGTTATTAAGTGGGTTTCAGATACACTCATCTGACTTACCTAACAAAGGAATGACCCGTTATGAGAAGATAAGCAATGGTGATATGATGCTCTAAGGGTACTGAATAATTTATTCGAAGGTAAGACTTATTACATGGATGCTATATATCCACTCCATGTGTAAGGCCATCATTAGAGATGAATCACAACTTCCCTTTCCCTGTCTAGAGAGATTAATTAATAATATGATATACTTGTAGACAATTCACAAAATTAATCTTATGATATGGACTATATACCTCCATAAATCAAGAGGAGCCAATCCCCCATTTGTCATTTACCCACAATCCATCTATAGGTACAGGTCCAGTACTGGTTGATGCTTATAATGAGCACTTGCAGTGGTGCACATGATGTGTCTCCGCTGTTTCTCATGCTTAGAGCCCAAAATAAGGGAAGATGAAAAGAGCTATAAAGGTATTGCATGCAGTTTTTGTCCAAGACAATGTATGATGGAAGACAAAAACTAAAAGAAGCACAATTAGATTGCTTATGCGCGCTTTGAGGATGACAAGAGGGCCACACTCATATGATTACACTGCAGGAATCATATAAATATATGTATATATATCCTCAATAAACCATAATGTGTGGTTTAATGTACTTAAAATGAGTGCACTGGTTAGCAGAACTAAGCCATTATATTGGACCGAAATACCGTCTGAGAGTAGTTTTGATTATGGGATTAACAATTCTTGCAAATAAAAGAAGGGTACATTACACTTTATATCGAATCTCGCTTCAAAACTTATATTTCATGTACTTTTAATTTATTACAATGTTACCTTTTCTTAAACTTGTGGCCAAAAGCCTCACCTGGCCATTTTTTAAAGATAAAAATATGTTTTCACATCATTTTGATGCTCAAACGCCCTCATTTCTCACCAATTTTTTTAAAAACCTCTAAAAATGAAGTCATTCTATATATGAATTAAAATTAAGGTAACAAAACCCCCTAATTGTGTCATGTGAGGGAGGGTTGAACGCATTTGAGAGTTGAAAAAATACATTTTTGCCTTGAAAAAAGGGCTCGTAAGAGGCACAAGACTTTTTGGCCATCAATTGCACAAATAGAAGTTTAAGAGAGGGCAACATTGCAAGAAATTAAAAGTATAATAACTTAATTGCTATAATTAAAAGTACATATCTCAAAGTGACATTAAGTATAAAATACAAGGGTACAAAATATAATTTACACATAAAATAAGGGTTGCTTGCGGGATTGGTCCAATAAAAGAGGACAGAAAGATAAGAATTGTGCTGAAAAAGAAGAATAGAGAGCATGTGATGTGAAGCTCCACATGGGTAGAAAGCACAAGGAAAAAGGTGGGGAGGGAGGAGGGTGGGGGGTGGGGGGGGGTGGGAATAAAGTATATGCACAAAATGCAGCACAAGTAGCTATCCCCCTCTGAAATTTGAGAGGGGAAAAAAGCCACTGCATCATGTGGGTTTGTCCTCAGGGTTTAATGAGAATGTTGTGTTGATTTTTACAGTGATTGTAAGCATGCATTTGGATGGCCTAAAGCTGTAAACGTCTCGTGGCCAACTAGAAAGGGGATTAAATAAAAGGGGGAAAAGCACATAGCTAGAAAATCATCAATGGTCATCTGCATTTACTAATCAGAATAGAATCTAGCGGTTCTTTTGAGTGGGATTTTGTTATATTATTGTAATTGCCGAATGTAAACAAATGCGGATGCATAATTCGGACTTAACTTTTTGGTGTCAAATGGGAAGAGAACTTGAGATCTCTGTCCGAAGATTTTTTACTTGCAATTTGCAAATTATCCTGCGTATTACTGGCGATCGAGTGTAAGACATAGTGGGAGAGGGCGGGCGGAGGCCACGACTTTTCTTAAATATCCAAAATTCTCTAAACAAAAATTCTGTGCATGGCACTGACTAAAAAATGAGTAGTTTCTATAATTATGAATCATGGGATTTGGGGCATACCCATAAGTGTCTAAACCCGACCTAAATACTATAGTTAATCTCATTCTAAGACAACAGCTGAGTTGGGTGATTTGGTTGCAGTTTGCCCATCAAAACATGGAGCTTTGTTTATTGTATTGGTTGGTTAAGTTGATGAATTATTTTTTGAAAGCTTAAACATTCAAGAGAGAGAGAGAGAGAGAGAGAGGTTAAGCCCTCAAACACAACGTCTCAACATAAATAAACTTCAACTAAGTAACTTAAACATAGGATTTGTCAGCTTGAACTTCATGATTTCATTCGGTTAGCCACTAGCACTGCTTTTCGATGCCCTTTTCTCCTGTTGTGGTAGACTCCAAGTTAAGCAAACTGCCCCCACATACACCAACAATTTTCCGTTCTTCCCACTTCTTGATTCACAAGGCATAATGGGAAGAGGATGGATGAAAGCTGACAGAAAATTATTTTAACCCTGAAGTTTTCCTTTTCCCCAACCTAACTCTCTTTTCATTGGATTTTCCCAATCCTACCGTTAGCTTGGATGCAAAACCTGTACCTACAACCTGCAAGGAGGCCCACCCAATTTTCTTGGATCAGTTTGTTGTGACAATTAATGTAGTATTGTTCCATGGTAGTAATTAAAATTGCTTTCTATATTTGAATTTGAATATAACTCACCAACCTAAAAACAGCTCAAAACATTATTACGGTGATGTTGCAACGAATAATGAGTTCTTAACTAAAAGCATAACACCAAACGCCTTGTTAATGAGCTCATTTGGATTCAGTTTTTTTTTTTTTTTTTTTCATTTATAGACTTTTGACTTCTATGCAAAAAAATCCATAAAAATGTTATATCCAAACGTGACTTAAGCTTGCTAAAATAAGATGCATAGAGGTATTGGATATAAAACAAGGGAGTTACTATTATTCTTTGTTTTTGTGTTTTGTTTTCTTCTTAAGTTATGATTAAGATACTGAGATTTGAACTACTTTCACAACAGCCTCACGTTAACATTAGACCAAAAACCAAACTAATTAACATGCTAGCGATTGATTGAAGTTATTATGATCAACTGGCTTGGGCAGCTTAATTAACTTTTTTTTTTTTTTTTGGTACAATAATTAACTAATTCTTTGAAGTACTGGTCCTCAAGCTGTAGTGTTAGGAGAAAAAGGACAGGAGCGCTCAAGTCATTTGTTTCAGAGACATTTATGGTTCTTTGCATACCTTTTACGGCCACCGGCAAGGGACAAAAAAATTTTAAAAAGTAGAAAAAACCCATCGAAATCAAGATTGAGCCAGGGTAGCTAAAAACCTGTCCTACCAAAAGACACCCGTTAAAGCATTATGGGTAGGATATATTTGGTGAAAGACTTTTCTTTCTCTCTCTATATATATACACATGTATATATGATATATCTATATCCATTAATAAGATAAAATGAGAAAGATGTTGGATTCACTACAAACTTCAATGGAGCACAAGGTTTCTTGTCGTAGCAGGGGTGGTTGTACTTGCTTATATGAAAACCCTCAACCCAAAATATTATACAAACATAATAATATACATAATTTTTATATATAACAATAATTTTTAATTACAAAACATTAACATTGTTTGTCTTTTTTAATCACGGTACTAAAAATTATTTGTCTATGCTTAAATTTTAAAAATTTAAACACTTAAATACAAGTTCGACAAAATAGCAGTTAAAATAACTGAATAAGAATAGGTTTGATTCACAGGGAACAGAGTTCTAAATTATATGAAATGTCACATGGTAGGTGTCAGAATTCACCACAGGTAATGGGTTAGATACCGATTAAGTCATGCTAGACAAAGAAGCATCATAGACAGTTTAAGTTGAAAGCTAAACCAACCGGTTCAAGTTTCAGCTTTTGCTGACAAAATTTGGACAACAATTGTAGAAATAGTAATCAAAAGAAAAATATTTTGTTTTTAAGAAGTTTGATGATTGTTAAATTAGACTGTAAAATAAACAGATTAAAAACGATCTTAGATCCAATTGATCCGATCACGTGACTTTCTTGGGATTGAATAATATATGTTTACTATCTGTCAATCGTTTAATCCCCTTAAGCCTAGTAAACCAACAAATGAAAATATTAAATAATAATTAAATACTAGAATATTACGTTAAAATCATGAACCCTCACCATCGACTCATAAACACTAGGTAATATTTTGTCAGAGCTTAAGTGTAACAAACATAATTAAAGACACATGTTTTTAAAGGTTATAGCTAGATACTTATTAAATTATTATCAAAGACACTCACCATTGATTTGTACATACTGTCTACTTTGTCAAGCTAGAAAATATTACAAACATAATTAAAAATCTAAATTTTTAAAAAAATCTAGATTTTAATTATTAAGAATATAAAAGCAATTCATTCTAGATTAAGATTAAGAGCCTTAGATTCTTATCAGAGGTTTGGACGTAAAAACATATCAAACAAACGATCGGCATAAAATATACAAGTCTCTGAAAAGTGATAAATAAATTAGCATTTACTTTACTTTACACTACTCCTATATTTCTTACGATACTCCTAAACTTAAATTTGTTTACAAAATACAAAACTATTACATTCATAAATTATATGTGCCCGTGTATGCAATATATTGAACGTGTATAAAAATACTAAATTTTTAAATAAATCTGAAATGAAAAGACAAATCTTAATTGGTCATTCAAATACTGTTATATGTTCTTCACAATTTGTTTCAAGAATAAAATTAGCTAATCCTGATAATAAAAAGATATAATTTGAAATAAAATGATTTCATTACTAAAAAAATTTATTACAACATAATAACAATAAAGAAATAACTGAAAACATTAACAATCTAACTGAAAATCTACACTTAAAAGATGAAAACAGAAAAATAAAGCAATGGAGCTCTTTGGCCTTTGCCTCTTGATTGGCTCTCTGCCTCCTTTCATAGTTTTTTTTATAGGCCTACAAAGTTTTTTTTTATTTAATAAAATTTATTATTATTTTATTATTATTATTATTATTATTTTTGTAGTGAAAAACAATGACTCGACCACTTCAATTTTTTTATCTTTTTTTATATTATTATATTGTTTTAATATTTATTTTTTATTATAGTAAAAGACAGGCACTTACAATTTTTTTTATTTTTTCTTTATTATGTTTTTATTATTATATTTATATTATTATTATTATTATTTTTTCAATGTGTTCTAGTCATTTCTTTCACTTTAATACTTTTTAACCATTCTTTCACTTCACATTCGAATAAATATCTATGTACCTGTCGATCTCATTTTGTTCGATTTTAACTTTAAGTCTGTACAAGATACTAAAAATATAAAAAATATTAAAATTATGTTAAAAATAATAAATAATATATAAATAAGTATAAATAATAACTTATAATCAGATACTTTAATTATACTCTAAAACCTATAATCAAACACCTTATCATTTTAATGAATAATTATGTATAAAATTTTCATGATTAAAATGATGTCCTTCCTTTTCTTGAAAATAAATATATACATGTGTTTAACTTTTTAAGGCTGCTATAGGCCAAAGGTCTAGGCATTCAGAAGGGCCATTTAGTCAAATCTAGGGACCATACATGATTAGATGCTGCAATTCCCACATTATTGTATTAACAAAGCTGAGCTGGTTTTAGTACTCAAAACTCAAAGATTAACTCTCTGATAAACTGATTGACTGCCACAAATTCTGTGAAAGGTGGGCCCAATCCTTCTGGGTCCTTGACTGAGTGAACTTGAGGAGGATCCACCAGATTATAAAGACTAAAACGGCCATGTGAGGTGGGGAGACCGCCAGCTGGCTAAGCCTAAATATGTGGGTCTCCTTTCTCTCTCCCTGACCTCTCCCTCGACTGCTTCCCCCACCCTCCATCTTCAAACCCACCCCCCGGCACCCTTTCTTCATCCCCCTTCACCTCCCAAAGCTTCGCTTCTATCCTGTCTCTACCATATAAAGCATTTGCTATACCTATACTTACTTAGTAAAGCTATATGTACATCTTCCTCCTCAAGGAAGTGAGTCACTATTGAAAAACAGAAAAACAAAACTCAAATCCCACGCTATATTTAAAAGGGTCCAACTTGTGAAAGAGTGACCACAATTTTTAAGTTCTGAGATGTGGCCCTTCCACTTATCAAATAAAAAAATAACAAATAATAGTACTAGTAATAGTTGATATGTTGATTTGAAATAAAAAAACAAAATCGCAAACAGTTATATTATTTTATATAATTTTTTTATTTTTGTAGTATTATTCGAATAATTGAGAGTTTAAGCACTACCCTTTTTTCCTAGAGTGGTGGTTAATGGGAATTAAATATCTAATTCGTAAACCATATGGGTGGTCCAATGGTGTAGCCTGTAGGGGTTTGTTGGTTAATGGGAATTAAATATCTAAATCGTACACCGTATGGGTGGTCCAATGGTGTGGCCTGTAGGGTATGTATTGGGTTGAATAAAGTATTTTTTTATTTTTTTATAACAAGATCTTTGAATTAATTTGTACGCTTCTCAACTAATTTCAAAATATGTGTAGTCCCTCATTCTACATAAATTGAGTAATTATTCGTCAAAGACTCTAGGAGTGATTCTAAGGAATTGATAGTACTTAAAAAATTTCGAACTTGAAAGCTTGAAGGAAACAGACCCCTCAACTCTCAACTCTTAACTACAGGGTCATCCCCTTAAGCTTGGTTTGGATCGAGTCTGTGATAAACTTAAAATTGACCCCATATTAATTAGTTCTAAATTTTTTAACCAAAAATTGAATTGATCATTTCATGAAATTTAATTGAACCAATCAGAGTTGACTTGATCTGTTTGGTTTCATAACCGTTTATTGTACAAAGCATAACTTATTTACTCAAAGTCTAAAAAAATATAATTAAGTGCCTCCACAATTTTTGTTAACAAAATAGAACACATAAAAACATAAATTAACAATAATTAAGTATAAATAATAATAATTTAACGAAATATATACACTACTTATAGACTTTTATAACATATTTAAGAGAGGGTTTAAATTCATTTTAGTTTTAGAAAACACGAATTCCAAGAACCGAATCAAATTAATTTGTTTGATTTTTTCTAGATTCAGAATCAAATAGAACTATTGTTCACCCTTAATCAATTAGTCCTTATATTAATTATGAGGTCTAAAGTTTAATTCTTTTTTACATTTATTTGTGACCGGCTATTATTTACCATGCATAAATTTTATTTATTTAATGTGAAAAAGAAAAAAGAAAGCCCAATTCGTATATGGGTCCTTGCAGAGGCGCCAAACAAAAAGTAAAATGATCAAAGATTGGATTTGTCACTATCAAAGAGTACTTATGGAAAATAAAGCTAAATAGATATTAGTCAGCTTTTGTGCCAAGTGGCCTCAGCATATGGTGGTGGATGATAGCTATCGCGTAGACCCCAACAATCTATCGTAGTTGTACGTCCTACGAACCCCTCTCTCTCTCTCCTCATATTTTCTGTCTGTTTTTTCCTTTTTCCCACCACATTTTACGGGCAAACAAACACCAAAGGCATATACATACGTGGAAGCGTCGCACGGGGGGCAAAGTCGTAATAACGATCGAAACGGGAGAGCCGTTGAGAGGGGCAAAAGGGGAAAGAGTGCTGCGTAAGATTTGATATCACCAGATTCACCGCTAAGCTCTCTGGACTGGTGTGCAGTGGAGACGAAGGGAAAATGATAGTGGTTGTTGTTGTCGTTGCAGTTATATACGTATACCTGTACTCTCTTTACATTCACAGTCCCCCCTCCATTGCCACTATTCCTCCAACTACCCTTCTGTCTCCTCTCTCTCTCTCTCTCTAACATTGTCTGAAACTATCTGTGTCTCCTCTTCTTTCCTTTCCTTTCCTTTATGTGGTTACTGCATCACTTTCTATGTCCTAAAATTCTCTAATTCTGTGAAAAATATATAGATTCCTCTTTCTGTTTTCGCACACGCAAGCATTCTCTCGCAATTACTGTTTTCTCGCTCTTTCTTTCGTGCTTTCTCTGCTTCCAATGGAAGCGTCCGCGACGGAGGATTGCTGTGTAAAAGTTGCCGTTCACATCCGTCCGCTCATCGGCGATGAGCGGCTTCAAGGTTGTAAAGATTGTGTCACTGTCGTCCCTGGAAAGCCTCAGGTAACAGTCACACTATCGCTAAGGTTTTCTCTGTGAAAGAATCGTAGATTTTCGTCGAGGTTTGGTTCGGTGCTTGTTAATAATTAACTTTTAGGGTCGCCATTTCAACTATGGTGAGCTCTTGGAGATCTAGATCTCGAGATGATTACTTGAAATTCAAGATTTTGTTTTCGTTATTGAGAAATCCTACAGTCATGCATCTTTGACTGGAACAAGTACAGTTCTCATCCTCTGTTTTTTAATCTGAATTTTAATCATTTTCTGATACTTCCATTATTGAATTGTTAGAAGTAAATGGGAACAACCAGCTTAATTCTCTCTAACCTTCGGCCACTTTTTTTTTTGACTAGCAATTTTACAATTCTTTGAGGTTTATATATATTTTGTATACAGTATATATCAGTGTCTATATGATGTTCTTTCGGAATATGCTTGAAGCATCAAATTGGTTCACAGATAGCCTTCTGGAACGGAACCGTAGCGTCTCGGTGCTCTCTAGAGTCTAGGCATGATGCGTACGCCGTGTCTGTAATGTTCTTTGCTTAATTTGGATAGGATTTTCAATTTTAACTGGGCCAAAGGGTCTTCTCCAATTTGGGATTATGCGTGCTGCATATTTGTCTAGCTTGTCTTGAATTTTGCAATAACTAGCAAATATACTATATTATTACGGTATCTAGCAATGTTATTCCTCTTAGTTCATTTTTTGGGTGGCTTGCTTTCTTCAGCTTATTGCTTCTTGATTTATAATGTGCTAGGTCATCTTTCATGGACGGAAATTGCTCAAACTACAAAAGGAGAAGAATAAAAACAACAATTCTAGGAAAGCAACAAGAATAAGAATGACAGATTAAGCACCGTGATTTGTCTTTGTTATTTTTTCTTTAAAAACCAAAATTATATTTTCAACTTCACCATTATAGATATCATATAATTATTGTTGCTTCTTACATAGTTAATATAATACTCAGTCGACTTGCCCTTATTTATTTATTTGTACAATTTTGTAAGGCAATCGAGGCATATCATTTTGATTCCCTTTGGATAATGTGGATTGTGTGCAGGTGCAAATCAGCATGCATTCTTTTACTTTTGATCATGTCTATGGGAATACTGGTTCTCGCCCATCTGCCATGTTTGAAGAGTGCGTTGCTCCACTCGTTGATGGTTTGTTCCAAGGATATAATGCTACTGTTCTTGCTTATGGTCAGGTAAAGCTTTAATTGTTGATGTGAAAATGATATTTTCTGTATTGCAGATCAATTCCCTCACAATTTGTGGTAGTTGACGTTTCAATGTGCTGCAGACAGGTTCAGGCAAAACCTACACAATGGGTACTAGCTTCAAAGATGGCTGCCCAACAGGATTGATTCCGCAAGTTATGAATGCTTTGTTCAGCAAGATTGAAACTTTGAAGCATCAAACAGAATTCCAATTGCATGTTTCCTTTATTGAGGTTCATTCAATTGTTTCTTGTTCTTGTTTCTAGCATAAACATATTTCTTCATTCATGCATTATGGTATTCTTGGCATATTTCTTGAAGCTGTTGGTATTTTGCTTGAAAAACTACTTTGAACACTAAAGAAAAATGATAATGACATTAACATTATAACAATGATAATAATATTAATACCAAGCAACGCGACATTTGTCTGGATTTGGACTATGTGAACAAATTTCTATTTTGACGGCAAGAATTATTATGCAGCATGCATCTGTATCCTAAATGATGGAAAACCAGATAAGTATTTGAGTTTTATCCATAGAGTTTGTTTCTCCATCATTTTATTTCTACTAAAAACTCAGCCGAGATCTCTTTTAAATTTTGTGCACTCATTTGTTGTTGTCAACATAGGGTTTCTCAAGCAATGGTGCAAAATTTTAAATTTATATCAGCAAATGACATTGATATCTGAATTTTCTGTTCATTTGTCTCCTATAATTTCCTATCTTCATTTGTGGTTTTGCAATTTTACCAGTACTTTGCATTGCTGTTTTTGTCCACCAACTCTTCCTGCCTGGAGATTTCCCCTTTTTTTTTTGTTTTTTTGGTATAGCACTCATGATTAATATTCTGTCATCCATTCCCATAGCAAGTGTGTGACTGAAAAATTTGATGTGAAGATCCTAAAAGAAGAAGTACTAGACTTGCTGGATCCCACGTCCGGGAATAAATCAGAAACTACAAGTGGTCATGTGGGGAAAGTAGCTGTTCCTGGGAAACCACCAATACAGATTCGTGAGACATCAAATGGTGTTATTACACTGTCAGGATCCACTGAAGTCAATGTCAGAACACTAAAAGAAATGGCTAGCTACCTGGAGCAAGGATCTTTGAACAGGGCAACAGGGAGTACAAACATGAATAATCAGTCAAGGTTAACTTCGCGTTTCTATATTTCATTTTACAATAACTCATAGGATTTCTATATTTCATTTTACAATAACTCATAGGAGACATGCCATGTAAGGATGTCATTGTCTATTATCCGGGTGTGTATGATGAAGAGGTTGTATTTTAAATTTCCATTCTTCAAACTCGAAGAACTAGTTTATGTGTACTGTTGTCTATTTCAGTGTTCCAAATTTCAAAGTTACGATTTTTGTGTTATGTACTCATTGTCTGATGGAGTTGGCTTTCCTTGACGGGTGTGCAACTGCAACCATCATTAACCGATGAATTATTTTCTGATAGCAGTGTTTTTTAAACTGAACTCTTGCTGTTAAATCTGCAGTAGTGACAAATCACTAAAATGACAACTTCCATTGCTTGTTTTTTTTGTTTTTGCAGTCGATCGCATGCCATCTTCACCATCACCTTAGAGCAAATGCGTAAGCTCAATCGAGCTTTTTCTGGTGATAGCAGTCTTAACGAGAGTATAAACGAAGAATATCTATCTGCCAAATTGCATTTGGTGGATCTTGCTGGATCAGAGCGAGCCAAAAGAACCGGTTCTGATGGCCTGCGATTTAAGGAAGGTATGGAACCTGTTTGCCAGTTGTTGCATTTAAAGGCTCTTTTGGTCATGAAAGAATTATGTAACATGATTTTCCTTTGAACAGGAGTTCACATTAACAAGGGCCTTCTTGCACTTGGTAATGTTATCAGTGCACTTGGTGATGAAAAAAAGCGGAAAGAAGGTGTTCATGTTCCTTATCGAGACAGTAAACTTACTAGGCTTTTGCAGGTTCCATACTCTTCTAATATTTAATGGTTGCATTATTGTAAGATATTTTTCTGTGTTGGTTTGGTAAGAAGATGACCTATTTCAGTCTCCGCTAGAGTGGATTTCGTCCCTTAATGTTTTCTTTCATTTTTAAATTTCTGTTTGATACTCTACAAAAGCATATTTGACCTTCTAAAAACTAAGAGAGGCGACAACTTATCATCTAGTATCACTAATGAGATAATGTGTTATCAATTCAACTGTCAATGTCCTTACGGTTTGTTAAGACTTGAGAGACGTAAGCCTTCTGTTGTACACCTTCTCTTCAGCTATATATATTTCTCACATTGGGTGGAACCATCTTCCTTTTAAATTACTTCTTTTCTTCACGGTGACCAACATCCTTTATAGCATCTCAGACAATAAAACTGCAAAGATTCATAAAGCAAATCACAATGTTAAATAATTCACTATTTAGAATCTCAAATGTGACAACGGTGGAGATGAACCAAGGTCAATAGGTGTTGTTCACATAATTGAAGAGGAGATGGAAGCTCACCAAATGAGGTTGATTCAAGTTTTCTATTGATCACTTTGCTGGGATTATATGCTAATTGTGGAAATTAGGTTATTAATCAATCTAATAATGACCACACAATTGATAGGATTTTAAATGAATCATCTGATAACACAAACATAGATTGCTTGTCGGTTTCACCAGATAATTGTTGAATTATATCTTGTTATTTGATACTTGGTTGCAGGACTTGACATTAAATTGTGCTATGAATTTGTTGTTAAATGATGACAGTTACTTTTCTAGGAAGTACCCAATGGCTTAGAAAACTCTGGAGTTTCTTCTTACTCTTTTCCTCCTTATTTGTCTGTCTGTCTGTTTTTTATTTTCTTGCTTGTTTATTTTTGCATTTAATTCTTAAGTTTTGGGATTTCGGCAGGATTCCCTTGGTGGTAACAGCAGAACTGTCATGATAGGTAACTTTTCTTTCCTTTTTTCTATCCCTTTGAAATCCGTTTGAAATTGGTTCTACGGATGTACAGCATGTGATGTTAGTTATGGCAATGTTGTTAGACTATCACATTGTATCTTGCATAGATGTTTGAATTAGGATTTGTTTGTAGTTATAGACTTTGTTTAACATGAAGCCAATATATGCATATGCCAATATGCCTCTGATTTTTTCTGCTGGATACACCTCTGATTTGCAACTTTGTCCTCACAATTTCCTGCAAAATGCTTGGTTGATTTGTGATTCAGTATCTCTTTTGTTTCTCGATGTCCGTATAAATTTAGTGAAATATGAATTCAAGACCCAAATGAATTGGGATACTGCATTAGGTTTATATAGCTGGCTAAAAACTAGTGGTCCTTGGAGAGAAGGTGAACTGCAACATTAACTTGTGCTTATTATGAGACCCACTTTATTCTGTGCGAGCACTAACATGTCCAGTGCTCAATTAGATAAATATTTAACATCATTTATATACTCTTTGAAAACTCATCTTTTATTCCTTTTTTTTGTTTTTGCTTTCCTATTCTCAAACTGATATTGCCTGGAATAAATACACATTATATAATCTTTATATATATATATATATTCTTTTCTTTTTCCTGCTGTTTTCTGAATCAACCATTTGATCTGTGCCTTAGTAGTGTCTCCAGTAGTGCATCAATATCTTTTATATGTCATCACTCATCACAATGGCCTTATTGACATTTTGACAAGGATTCTGTCCCCAGTCGTGAAGTCATATTGCTTTCATTTCTCTCAATTCCTCAAAGGCATTCTCTTTGACATAGTCTTTGGCTTTGCATTGCCTTCAAAGCAAACCTTTTGTCACGTTTTTAGTTTTATTTTTATATTCTTGCAACAATAAGAATGAGTGATGATTTTCAACCTCATAAGAATTATGTATGCAGGGAAATCTTTGTCCCTTACATAGTGAATAATCTGAGAAACTATGTCTTCTACTCTCGATCCCTTCATTTTTCACCGAAATGCTTTCATTGTCACTTAACTTGTGTCTAAGCTTCTAATTTTCTCTTCCTTGATTTTTTTGTATACATCTTCTTCCACATCCTGACATCCTTAAGATCACTAACACATAATACATGCAACATATGTTTGTTGCTTCTAGATTCCTTTATAGAACATTCTCAACTTTCTAATCTCTCTCTGGTTCTTCATGTTCTCCTGACTTCGTAAATTCTTATTTGAACATAGAACGATCTTGACGTGGCTTTGAAAAATGGCTTTTCTTGGTGTAAATGCCAAGTTGATAATTGATTAGTTTTTTGAATGGATGACAAATCACAGCACAACAAGTGGGAAATCATTAGTTTTCTAAGCTTCTTGTGCAAGACATTTTACAAAGTAAACTTTCACTTTTAGCATACTTTGGCTCATCACAAGTAATCACTACCTCTGATTTTGATGCTCAAGTTTTAACTTTCTAGGATTTTCTTTTGTCTCCTTAGTCCTCACTTGAACACACGCACTCAACACACACATTTTGCATCTGTGGAATTCTTTTGTGCAAATTATGATTCCATAGTGAGATGTAACACTCAGAACAACACCTGTATGTTCTCGTGTGTTTCGTGTTTCTTATGTATTCCAAATTTCCAATTAATCTTTTTGTTCTTCCTTATCATTATTATGTGCATTTTGTTTTTAGGAATAGTTTGTGGGACCTTTTTCATGCTTTTGCTTATGCCTATTAAATTACTTCTTTTCCAGCTTGCATTAGTCCTGCTGATATAAATGCTGAAGAAACTCTCAACACACTAAAGTATGCAAATCGTGCTCGCAACATCCAGAATAAGCCAGTTGTGAGTTCTACAAATTTCTCACCCCCCCCACCGCCCCCCCCCCCCCCCCCCCCCCCCCCAATTTTCTTCTTCTCTCCCTACCTCCCTTGTCTGCCACATTCAGGTAGAGACTCTTTGCCTTGCCTGTTAAAGAATTGTCTAAGCAAGGATTATTTTAATGGTTGAACAGGTCAACAGAGATCCATTATCCAATGAGATGTTGAAGATGCGCCAACAGTTGGAATTCTTGCAGGCAGAACTTTGTGCACGTGGGGGAGGAGCTTCATCTGATCAAATACGGGTACTTATATTTGAACCTACATCATTGTTGATTGCTAGATTAAACTTTTGGTCATTCCTAGTTTTTTTCCCTGTTGAAAGAATTCATATGGGATTAGTTACATACAAAAAGAAAGTAGTAAAAGTGTTTTTTACTCTTTAGGTTCTAAAGGAAAGAATTGCTTGGCTTGAAGCTACTAATGAAGATCTTTGTCGGGAACTTCATGAATACCGTAGCAGACGTGCTGCTACAGAGCAATGTGAAACAGATGTGCAAGTATGTGATAGACCTGGACTTATAATATACTTGATTTCTTACTGCATGATATTTTTTGTTTATGGAACAGTTTCTTCAAAATGAGAGTGAGTTAAATACTTAAATGCATCAGTTCGATTGGCTGCTGCACATTTTTTTCCTTTGCTTGTTTTTGTTGTTTGGGTTTTTTTTTTTTTTTTTTTTTTGGGGGGGGGGGGGGGGGGAGGGGTTGAATTGGGGGAGTGATGGGGACCGTACAAAATTTTTATTATGAATGTTTGAACCCTGTCATACTCACACATGAAATTTCATTTTTGAGGTTGGTGGCACCTGTTCTGTGAAAAGTGAAGGGTTTAAGAGGGGCTTGCAAAGTATCGACTCATCTGATTATCAAATGGGTGAGAATACAACTGGTATGACTTCCACAAGAATCCTATTTTGCAATCAGATGAGCTTTTATGTTTGTTTAAGAAATTTTTTGTTCCAAGCATTTCCTCTGTTTACTTCTTCTTTCCTCATTCTCTAAGAAATACATTTTTTGGTTATTTATTCATTCTTTTATTTAAGTTAGAAATGCCATTTTTGCAGGTGATTCTGGGGAAATTGATGAAGAAGCAGCAAAAGAGTGGGAACATACACTTCTGCAAAATTCTATGGATAAAGAGTTGAATGAGTTAAATAGACGTTTAGAGCAGAAAGAGGTACAGTTTTGGATTCCTAATCACATTTTGATTTATGCATAAATGGGGATTCAGGAATCATTGTTTATTATATAAATTTGAAAATCTTGTTTTGCAATTAAATCACGTTTACTTTAATTCTGAATAGAATTCCTGGAAGATGCTTTATGTAGAAAATTTGAAGTTATGAAATCAAGCAACAGAATGTGGGCGTGCGGCAGGATCATGAAATAATGTTATGCCTGAACTAAGATCAGAATTTTGTAGAAGTATAGCAAGCATAGTTTTATTGCTGAGGTTGGAAGGCCATGACAAAATATTTTATCTTTTGTGATCAATATTGGCTGGGAATTTGACACTATAAAGGGGAGAAACTATAAATAGAGTAGTGTTGGATTGTTACCAAATAAAAATTGGTATTGACAATACCTGTATATTTTTTTATCAATACGTTTCTGTTATTTTCAAGGCATGCTTCCTGTATAGTTTGAGGTTTAGCAATATGTATCAGAACACTAGCAGTCATATGTTGCCACTTGTCACACATTCTTATTATGTTCATATGTTTCAAGATGATGTCCATTATACTTATGACCGGTAAAATGTTTGCTTCTTTTATTTTAAAATGTGCTATTTCGTGGCATCATTATGTGCATTCTTGAATGTGACTTCTGCACATGGTTGGTCTTCTTTCTTCTCACTTGCATTTTTGCATTTAATGTCTGTGCAGTCGGAGATGAAACTTTTTGGAGGATTTGACACAGTGGCCCTTAAGCAGCACTTTGGAAAGAAAATTGTGGAACTTGAGGATGAGAAAAGAATTGTTCAGGTTAATACAAGTTGTTTTTATACATTATTAAGTATTCATACCCTTGAAAGGTGATGTTCACTTTTTCAGCTGTTTTATTAATGCAGCAAGAGAGGGATCGTTTGTTGGAAGAAGTTGAAAATCTTGCTGCTAATTCTGATGGACAAACACAGAAATCGCAAGATATCCATGCCCAGAAATTAAAAGCACTTGAGGCACAGGTGATATTTTAGCCAAGATGCTGCTATTTCTGGATTAGAAGCATGTCTCTTCTCATAGTTTATTCTAATCCAAAAACTTTCCACAATTTATACACTTTAGATTCAGGATCTTAAGAAGAAACAAGAGAACCAAGTACAGCTTTTAAAGCAAAAACAGAAGAGTGATGAAGCAGCAAAACGATTGCAAGAAGAAATACAATTCATCAAGGCACAAAAGGTTGGATTATGTCTTGCTTTCATCACCTTCATATTCTTTATCTTATTTCTAGTGCATGCTGCTAATATATATATATATATATATTTTGAGTTTCTAGGTTCAATTGCAAAATAAGATAAAACAAGAGGCAGAACAATTTCGACAATGGAAGGCCTGTCGAGAGAAGGAAGTGCTGCAGGTACATGTTTTTCTTTATTTATTAATTGTTTACATTTTGGGTTATCATTTTTTTGGATCAGAATGTTATGCCACCAACTTATACCCTTCATGGCACCATTTAAGAGTTCCTCTCATTCAAAATTGCCGAAAAAGAATTGAAATAGTTGAGCCCGCAAAATCGTTAGAGAAGGCTATGCTTTTTAAAATTAATTCTGCATGAAGACTCTCTTTTGGCATCAAATTCTTAACTTGTTATTCATTGATATCCTTAATGGACAACTGTTGTAGATTGGGAGTTCTTGGTGGTGATCGTTGTAAGTATTTGAGGTGATCAATCTAGTTTGTAAGACCTTTCTAAATGAGAACCAAGACAGTTCATTGATTGATGTGTGCTTTTGAGATAATAGCAGGCTTAGCAGCCTATTTTTTTATGCTACTAAAGCAGACTCCCTTTGAGATGCATGATTAGTCTTTGAACTTATTTGCATTTTCATTCTCTTTTAAATTTTATTGGATGAGTTGTATTTTATTCATATTTTGTACTTTAATGTGTTGATTTTGTATTTGTTAATGCAGTTACGGAAGGAGGGAAGGAAGAATGAGTATGAAAGGCATAAATTGCAAGCTCTAAATCAGCGCCAGAAAATGGTGAGCATTTCTCTTTTGATCGTTTGTCTATTCCTTTCCCTTGTCTGTGAAGCAAACTCTAAAATAACTATAATGCTTTAGGCAAAGCTCATCGTATTAGAATATGAGTTTTCTTCTTTATTGTTATTTTCTACCTTAAAAAACTACAAGTTTAGTGGCCAGTCAATCACTGATCAAAGATCGAGCAGTCCCAAGTTTATCTTAGGTACACTACTTCCGTAAATTTGGGAATTAACGAAACTTACTGCCCCAAATCTTGATCAGAAGTATTGTCACTTATAAACTTGCTCAATCCTGTTTATTTTCCTTTCGAGAGCATTTCTTTGATGAGTTCATTTATCTGGCATTCCTACAGCTGCCAACAAGATTAGGGATGCTTCACTTTCAGCAGTTAGAAACCCAATGAAATGATGGTGTTTTTTTGAGTTGTATGAGCCATGGTCTATCTGAAAGGGCTGGATATTCAGTACCTATTGACTTTGGAGTTGATGAATCAATAAATTTTCCGAGTTGGATAACATGATTTGTTTATGAAACAGTATATTCTTTCTGCGGACTCAATCTGTAGTTTGTTCACCACGTACTATTTTTACACAAGGCTTTAGTACTTGCAAGTTCCCCTGCAAAAAGCTCTCCACGCTATATTATGCAAAGAACAAAATTTGGAAATAAGAAGCATTATTGACTTACACTATATTTAAAAAAGTGACTTTCTGATTCTGAAAATTTTGTTTCAGGTGCTTCAAAGAAAAACAGAAGAGGCTGCAATGGCCACGAAGAGGCTAAAAGAATTGCTAGAAGCACGCAAGTCTGCATCACGTGACAACTCAGGTGTGTATTTGCATTTGAATTTTACATAATGCCTTTCAAAATAATGCTGCTTGTTTTGAACCCCCATTTTTTATTGAGATGTACACCTCTTCTTTAACATGGCATTAAAATTCAAAGATCTCCGACGTAATCTCTTCAATGTAGTTTATTCGGACATTTGCATACAATCGAGCTATCTTCTTTATTGAAAACAAGGGGGGGTGATGTGATGTGCCCCTCCTTACTATTATTTTCCTGCTTTCTGATAATATGGTTTCTTCCAGTAACTACCTATGCAAATGGAGCAAATGGTCAGGTAATCAGCTATGCCTCCTCTTCTTACAAGATGTTAATCATGCTGCACGATTGATTGAAAAACCAGTTTAACCTAAGTTCATTCTCAGAGCAACGAGAAATCCTTGCAACGTTGGCTTGATCATGAGCTTGAAGTCATGGTGAATGTTCATGAAGTACGCTATGAATATGAGAAGCAAAGCCAAGTGTATGTAGTACTTCGTTCAAACTTGTTTTACTCAACAAGCTGTGCATGAGCTAGTTTGGTATATTTTCTAAACAATTGTTCTGCCATCCCAGACGAGCTGCCCTGGCAGAGGAGCTAGCTGTAATGAAACAAGTTGATGAATTTGCAGCAAAGGGGCTTAGCCCTCCAAGAGGAAAGAACGGTTTTGCCAGGTGAACCTGGGTTTCCTTGTATATCTCATTTGATTCAAACACTTTATTCTTCTCTTTTTTGGTACTAGATAATAAGGTAGCATGAAACATTACCGCTGAGAGATATAAGTACCCTGCATCACTTTAGTTAATTTACAAGCATTTCTGTTGCCGGTTTTTTCATTGTTCAGGGTGTCCTCCATGTCACCAAATGCCAGAATGGCGAGAATATCTTCTCTTGAGAGCATGTTAAGCATTTCATCAAGTTCACTTGTAGCAATGGCTTCACAACTTTCAGAAGCAGAAGAACGAGAGCGTGCCTTCAGTAATCGTGGACGGTGGAACCAGTTGCGTTCCATGGGAGATGCGAAGAGCCTGCTTCAATATATGTTCAATTCCCTTGCAGATGCAAGGTGTTTCCTTCAACCTACTGACACTATTGAAGAATTTCGTCTCTGTTTCTTCTTATAGCTCTTACATGGACAGGATATGTTTCCTCAGAAGGGGAGGAAAAAAAATGAATGAAAGAAAGACGATTATAGCATGAAGTACCTTAGCACACACAATTTTAGAGTTAACTAGTTAGTTGAGTTAACTAAATAGTGAGATGGGTTTGGTTTTGATTCCCCAGTTTGTGAATAAGGAAGGTGAGTAGGAGGATGAGGTTGTCAGGGATCAGACTCAAAATACACCGAAGCTGAAAATAACACTTGGAACTTTTTTGTATGTAGAGGTGGGGACACATACAAACATACCAGTGTTTAGGACTCAAAAACTGTTAAGCTTGCTATCTTTTTTCGATAAGGATAATGGGAAGGGGAAGGATAAACCCAACCACAGAGCGACTGAGCACTGAATAGAGCCCGACACAGTTTATGACCCTCTCCTCTGCTTCTCGTTTGACGGGTTGCATGGGTCTGGGTTAAGCTTGCTATCTTGAAAGAATTAAAATATTACCATCCCAATCCACTTACCTCTACGTGATGCTAAGTCAGTTACTTAAAGTTTCATGGTTATAGTTGTGGTGATTGTGCAAGTTAACTTGCTGATGCTAGTACTTATTGTTCTTGTACTGGATCAGTATGCATAGGTAGTACAGTAGCTACAGTGTGTTGATAGTTGTGCTGATAGATATTTTTCTTGCAAAACATACAAGAAGCTTGGATCTTTAGTCATCAAATTTCTAAGATGTTTGTGGCTTAGGAGGGAAAAAAATGTGCTAGTTGACCATAACTGATCTTGTCATCATCTGCAATGATCAATTTGTAATTGTGGATTAGAATTTTCTTCTGAACTATGGTAGTTCTTAAAGTTTCCTTGATATGGTCAAAATGCAAAATATCAGTGTCTGTGCTGCAACAGGTGCCAGTTGTGGGAGAGAGAAATTGACATTAAGGAGATGAAAGAACAACTGAAAGAACTTGTAGGTCTGCTAAGACAGAGTGAGTCACGAAGAAAGGAAGTTGAGAAGGAGCTAAAACTGAGAGAGCAAGATGATGCAATTGCATTGGCTACTTCAGCTTCGGTGAGATTGCTTGTTCCTACTTTTTGTTTTAATGCATCATATAACTATCTAATACTCATTCAGAGAGCATACAGCTTAACACTGTCAAGCCATTTGAAAGCAAACATATTGATAAACTTGAGTTTGGGCAATGAACATTCAATATTAAATTCTAGTAAGGGTCTTTTGATGGAGTTCTGTGTGGTGAGGCAACCTTTGGAGCTCCAGTTTGTCCACCTGAGTCGGGAAAGTATGTGTATAATGGAGTTCTAGAGGTTACAAAACTGTTATGGGTGTTCTTGTGTTCCTTTCAATATGATGCTACAAATCTCTCTCTCTCTCTCTCTCTCTCTCTCTCTCTCTCTCTCTCTCCTTTTGATATTTTTTTTTCTTATTAACTTTTAAGACTGTCAAACAGGGGAACTCTCACAATTCGCTGAAACACTTTGCTGATGACATGAGTGATCCCTTGTCTCCATTGTCTGTGCCGGCACAGAAACAGCTCAAGTATACACCAGGCATTGCAAATGGCTCAGTCAAAGAGTCGGCAGTCTTCATGGATCAGACGCGGAAGGTTGATTTCCTTTTCATGGTTGCTTAATTTTGGTTAGCTATTAACCTATTTGGCCGAATAACTTGTCCGATCTCCTGTGGGTGCAGATGGTGCCAATTGGGCAATTGTCAATGAAGAAGTTAGCAGTTGTAGGGCAAGCTGGAAAACTATGGAGGTGGAAGAGAAGTCATCACCAGTGGCTATTGCAGTTCAAATGGAAGTGGCAGAAGCCTTGGAGACTCTCAGAATGGATTAGGCACAGCGATGAAACAATCGTGAGGGCAAGGCCTCGTCCACAGGCTCTCCCGGATGTAAAGTATCACAAGCGTTAACCATTAGTTTCTCCTGTATATTCATCTACGACCCCAACATAATAGCCCCAACACACGACACAGTGAAGAGCAAAGAAGTAATTACAGGTGATTCTCATTAACTTCAATGAAATTGGTCTTCCTTATGAACTGTTAGTTTATAATGTTTAATGTAACCTGTCTAAATGCGTCTAAATAATTTCCTAGTCTCAAGCCAACTTACTTCTGTGACCTTTTTACAAGCTAGTTCAGCTTATTTAGCATCAACTAACCTTCCACACATTCATGAAACTCACATATCTTTGGTTTTCTTGTTGCTTTTTTGTTTTTGTGTTAATCTTTATTTTAATAAATTCTATGCTAGCAGTCTTGAGAATCGATGTTGTTGGGGATCTCTGCCTATAGCTGTCCTGGACAAATTAAATTTTGGGTTGTATTCCTGTAATTCTAGAGCTGTGGTTACTATATCGGGAGCATCTTTTGTAAAGCAGTCTGATGCTATCGATGGGTAACCCGAGTAGTGAAGGAAAATGCTAGTCAGATGGTGCAAATAGCGATTCAGTGAGGAAAGAAGATCGTGCTTGTGCTGGTGGACTCCACTGTTCTTGTATACATTTTTTGCCAATAACAAGGGGAGAAAATACTTTCATCAGCCCACGGTTGTGCATTCAGTGAAGCTCTTTGAAATTTTTTTTTTTTTTTTCTTTTTGCTTCTTTTTGTGATTAATTTGAGTTATGGCGTTCATTGTGTGTAAAGTTGTAAACGCAATAATGATTTTGGTTAAAGAATTGAATTCTACAGCAATTTTCGCTACAGGAAAATGTTAATTCGTTGGATGATGTCAATAGTTCATGTTTCTCGTGTGTAATCACATTGATTGTAATGTAAGAGGCTCCACCCCTAAAGACACAGAATAGAAGAAAACATGCATTGGACTGTAAAGTAGACATCGAAGAAAGCTAGATATTGAACTTCCAGCATCTGAAAAATAAATATGTATCAATACTCTGAAAAGGAAATACTGAGTTTACCATGTGATCATAATTCTCTTGAAACAATTTCATTGTTTGAATAAACTAAGGGAATTTGCATATATGCTAGAGAAAGATAAAACCAGGCCATGTTAAGCAGGAGCAAAGACGATATTATTACAATAATACAATCTAAAACCCAAGTTTGAAACACCAACGCTCTCCCAAGAAGTTGTTGCCCGTATTCTTCTAGTACCAATTTAATCACTATATAGGTACATGATTCTGAGATACAAGGGAACAAATTTTGCAAATCACTCCACTAAAAGTGGCACGATACTCAGATCATATGCATAACATTCAAGATTTTGCTCGTATATGATGAAGTCTGCCAAACACTGAACTGATAGAAAGATTGAAAGTTAGAAGGCAGTCAACCGTATTACAGGTATGATTGTGCAAACCATGCATCATGAGTACGATGGAACACCTGCATCAAACCGAAGAAGGTATCCCGTTCAAGTACCTGACATGGTCAGATTTTGCAACACCAGAATGCATAGTGTTCCTCTTTCCGATGATTACTGACTAAACCCCCACACTGTAAGCATACAAAGCTGCTTCCATCTGAGAAGGCATCCAGCACAATTTGCTTCCTACCAGTCTCTGCCAGGATAGAAGTTCCATCAGCATCTGGTTCAATAGATGCGCCCACCATTCTATGTTCAGATTGTTCAGATTTCAAAGGCAAGGCTTCAGCAATTGCACACTCAGCAAATATAGAAGCCAACTCATCAGCAGCTGAACTTGCTTGCAATTTGTTTCTGTACAGCTCACTTGCACGGTTCATAGTCTGGAATACGGCCTCATCTCCACCTTTGGTTTTCATTGCCATCACCACCTATTACCAAGAGACGATAAGTAATGGAGGTGTAGAAATCCTCTTAGAGACATCTCAACTGTATTCCAACCAACTTTTTCCTTTTCCATTTTTTATTTTTAAATATGTTACATTCTAGCTTAGTGAAAATGAAATTTTATCATATGCTCCTAAGAATTTGACATCCCGAAAGCCTTTACAATAATAAAAAAAGTGAAGTTCTTATTCCAAAAAGAAATAGCAAAACATATTACAAGAATTGAAGAAGATTTAACCACTAAGTTTGGGGGTGCACAACAGTATCACCAAAGCTTGTAGAAGTAACACAAGACAGACTGAAGTTAGATTGAAATTAACTACATAATGTCCAAAGCTGCTCCATATGAATTCCATTGGTTGTCGTATTAATCACATCCAACCATTAATTCTTTTATCCCAAAATTCAAGTTCATTAACCTCTAATCCTCTTCTTATCCCTTTGACATTTGGTTTAATATCCAAAACTCTGAAATACTTGTCACTTCACAATCAACTACTTGGACCTTGATTCGAATTAGGTAATATCATAATAATGGCAGATTTTCGTTTTGATTTTCTGCAGAAAATCTAAGCCTAAATGGCACAATTTCTAGGATTGCTCACCAATTCCCCTCCATTTGCATCTATTGCAAATTCCGATTTGAGCAAAAATTCTTTGAAGCCCTCCACTCATACAGATTCTATACATGCTATTCCATATAGAGAGAAAGCAAAAATTTCATGTGTTACAGTAAATAGCACATAAAAACCATTATTGCAAGATCATTTATATGATTTGATAAAGAGAGAAAATAATAGGATAAATATAAAATGCTTGGGATGGAAATAAGGGAACATCTACAATACCTGGGTTTAACCATATACATCATTTGATGGATTTTGTAGGTTCATTGATCAGGGCTTTATAGAAGAACTTTATAAGCTTCCAAAAATTGAAGATGATCAAGAAATTGACTTCCAATTATTTATGGAAACATATCAAATGGTGGAACTGTTGATAAAAGAAAGAGATGCTATGCATGAATAGATCACATAATCTTCTAAATTACATTTATCCGTAAGATTAACTTGAAACCTACCAATAACCTACAGAATTTGATAATAGATGGAATATACGGAATTGCAAAAAATCAAATATTGCAAAGCCCCAACATTTATTACCCAGTTAGAATTTGACTATAACAGAATTTCAGTCTATAATAACCACAACGTTGGATTGGGAAAGAAGACCAGAACACAAAATTGACTAGAAAGCAAGGATATGCGTTCATGTGCGTAGGAAACTAAAAAAAAATCTATTCTAGTTCCATCATTAACTATGTTGTCAAATCTAAGAGAAATTATAGCAAATGTTTGCTACTCTGAACTTCTGGCTAAGAAGAAAACGCAATTTTTGGAGAAAGGAATTACAAAGGAAATTCTTTCAATAAAGAGTTATTAGGAATGATTGCTAGACTTTTGTTACCACAAGATCTATTGGCTACTGTAGATCAACTGACTATAATAAAAATAAGAATTGGTCCTTTACGATACGAATCACTTAGAAAATAAAAGTATTGCTCCCCAGTAGTTCTTTTACAATGTTCAATCTGGATTGGCTCTAGTTCGTGAAGAAAATGTCATTCAAGAAACTATATGTGGAGAATTAGGCATAAATTGATACCAACTCCTCTAAATTTCGTAGCTTCAACTCCATTAACAACTACTCATGAATCTTCTACAGCTTAAACCCGTTATCTCAAGTTTTGGATCAAACTAATTCATAGACACATGTAGTTCCTAAAAAAAGAAAGAGTTATTTGAGCCTTGGATGATTGAAAGAGAGAATTGCTTGTTTTCAGATACATGATAACCATGCTACTTGCAGTGCGTGGAAATATTCGCCCAACTGAAACACCTTAAGGACCCAACGTTGGATGTACTGGATCCGTAGCATTCATGATAGGATTGGTCTCTGGAGATTCTAGAAAGCCCTTCATCTTCTTCTCTTATTTTTTTCCTTCTTCCTCTTCTTCTCAGCACAAGAAAACCAGCAAACTATTTACAACCCCAGAACAGTCTTAATTTCATCCCCAAAACTCTCTTCAATCAAGCTCTTAACCAAGCCAAGGAAATAAAGGAATGGCCTATTTATGTTTCGTCTAAGAAAAATATAAATAATCTAAACAAAAAAATAATTTCTAAGTTGAAGCAATGGAAAATTGGAAATGATATTCAAAATCCACAGATCAAGTACCAAGGTCAACTAATTTGAAGACCAGAAAAAAGAAGACACTCCAGTGTCAACCCTGAGCTCCAACAAGAAAAGGAGGGTGCATCAACGCGCATCAAGTACCTTATTGCTATACATAATCAAACCAACCCACTAAACAAAGTGAATTGAAGAACACGAAAACAAGACCTGAAAACACGCAAATGATACATAGAATACTTGAAACAGAGAGGTCGAGAATGTTTCAAGAATTGAGTGGAAAAACTGAATTGCAAGAGAAGAAAAGAAAAAAACTGATTCCAGAGGGAAATTAAAAGTTTACCGCTTGGAGAGCCTGGGAAGGCTTGGCCTGATCGACGAGCTGGCGAGCCAATGCAAGTAAACTTCCGACGACGTCGCCGCCGCCTTGGTCGGAGTTTGATGTCTGCTCCCGCGGCGGCGTCGCCGTCTCCGTCTCGGTCTCCATCATATCAGTGTCCGTACTGTCCATGGCGTCATCTGGCATTTCCACGGCCTGGGTTTCCTCCTCTTCTCTCTTCTCCTTACATATACATGTGTGTGTATAAAAATTTATATATATCTTTGCGTATCAATATATATATATATATGTGACTGAAATGAAAAAGAGGGAGATACTGTTTTAGGTTTTCACCCGATTTGGATGTCTCTCGTCACATCTCTGAAGATGGGGAAAATTATTAATACTTTTGGAGCACTGAATAATTTTATCCCTGAGAATCGTATATGGATTTCTGCGGTGGGACATTTTGGAAGATCACAGAAACCTTTGGGCCTTGTTCCAAACTTTTTGTAATTTCTTTTGTGGGCTGGACTCAGGCTCTTAGTTTATTGGGGAGATGTTGGCCCAATGCCTCAGAATTGGAATTCCAAATGTTTTATTCTGAAGATTTTGATAAATAAGTCTGAAATTTCATTTCACAACCAAATTTAGTTTTGGATCTTGCTAATATATAATTTTAGAACACGTTTTAAGCACATTTTGTATATGCTCAAAAAATACCCAAGAGCACATGTTAGAATTTAATTTTAGTTTTACCAGACATCCAAATATAGTACGAGGCGACGCTTGACTGTTTATTTATTTACTTATTTTTTTAAAAAAAAGTCAGTTCTGATAATACAAGTGACCATTGCAGATCAACTACGTGGCCATTTTAACGCAGTCAGAAATGTTGAATTTAATGATATGTCCTATGAGTATTTGGCTGAATGCAAAAAAAAAAAAAGCCATCTACACTGCCTCCATATAAAGAAAACAATAAAGAATTTTTCTCTAAGTTGGTAATTAAGCATTCCTTGTCATTTATCCTGGTTGGCCTTTTAAATAATGTCATTGAAGAAATTGGGTCCCAATCTTTTTAATTAAACTGGGGGTACAATTAAGGAAAAATGCTTGCATTCTTGGCCACTTGATCATTATTAATAAAGTATGCAGCTACCACCATTTTGATCTCCTCTGGATTTGTCTTCTAGCAAGTTACAACCACCATAATGCAGTATCCATCTCTAAGCAACATAAAACATGTGCAGACAATGCAGTACTATCGACTGGTTCGTTAAATGGGTAACAATTAAAATTTTTTTGTTCAATGCTTAGTTTGAGCCTCTATAATTGCTTAGTTGGACTAAAGATACTCTTTACCATTCAGAGTATATGGTGAAATTTAAGTTTTGAGCTTGACGTAAGTGATGTAGGATCTTTCATAAATAGCTATATGATAACGCAATTAGGGATGGAAATAAGGTGGGTTTGGGTTAGAGGATTGCTACCCATCTCGGCCCCACTTAAACTCTCCCTACACCACTTCGCCTTCTTTATGTTAATAATTTTTTCAAATACATTATAAAAAAAATAAGCGATAAAATCATAATAATCATATTTTAATAATATGCATATAAATATAAAAATAAGAGCATTACTAGGAGTCATAGTTATAAAAATTGTACCGAACCGGCCGATTGAACCAGAAATCGGACTATGAACCGATACGGTTTAATTAGTTTATCAAAAATGTATATGAATCGAATTGAACCGAACGAACCGGCCGGTATTTTGAAAAAACAGGTGAACTGGCCGGTATTTAGTGAACCGGCCATTTTAAAAAAAAATTAAAATATCAAAATTTTCATAAGATTTAAAATTATTTATTTATTTTAATAATAAAAGAGTATGTTTTAACTAATTTATAGTTTTTTTAATAATTATTTTTATTTAAATATATATTTATTATTATTTTATTATATAACTAGTTGAACCGATTAAATCATGATTGAACCAATAAATCGTTAAACCGATAGTGTGACCGATTCAACCACCGATTCGATTTTGATAACTTTGCTAGGAGTAATCACGTTTGTGCGACCACCCTTAACTAATATAAAGCACATCAATTGAGATCCATCTATTACAGTTAGTTGATGTGGAGCACATCAACTGGGTGGTCCTGGAGACGCGACTGCCCCGAGACTTTCTCTAAAAATAGTATTTATATTACATTATAGATTCATGTTTTTTAAAATGTCTATGAAATACATTTGTATGCAATGGTCAGCATTCACTTTGGTTGAAATTGTACGGTTAAGATCATTTGCTGCACATCTTCCCATCTTCAACGCCCGCCCAAAACCGTCGCTCTCAAACAGGTACAATGGATCAGAAAACTTTATAAAGATAAAGAGCACTCTGTCCTCTGTACATTGTTCTGGATAAAGGGGGCTGCAAACCAAAGCGAAAAAGAGTACACTTTCTGAATCCTTCTCTCCTCCATTTCAAAATTTCAAATTCAAAGTAAAAACCGGTTGGGATTATTTCATGCTTGAATCGTACGGCCGAGAAGATTTTTCATCCAACTCCCATTCCACTTTCCTTCAGCGTCTCTCCCTCTTTATATTTTTGTTTACAGTTGTTCCCCTCTCTTCATTAGTGCTCCACTTTGTTTTTTTTTTTTTTCTTTTATTAGCACTTATTTGTTTATGGTAAGTTTTTTTTCCCGCATCTATTTATTTATGAAAAGTAATATTTTTATGAATAAATTTATACAAAAATTGAATACAAACTGCTGTAATAGTAGTTGTTTTATAATTAAAAACTATTATGATTTGTATTTATTTTGAAATGAAATACTCTTATTAAAATATATTATTTTGTATAAAAATTTTGTATGAATTTTTTATCTGTATAACATTACCCTTTATTTATTTACGATTTAAGTTTACTTTATCAAGTATTTATTTGTTTTATTTTGTTTCAAAATTTTGTAGGTTTTTTTCAACATGGGTAGAAGAAGAAGTGGTTGGGACAGGTAAGAAGAATGAGCAGAGGATACGGCCATGATGATGCTTCGGTGGTGGAGGAGGAGAAGGTGGTTGTGTGCTTCGGGTGGTGGTGGACAGGCCGGCTCAATAGCTAGGCGATAGAAGCTATCGCCTAAGGCCCAATTTTTTTTAAAATATGTATATTATATATATAGTATAAAATAATTATTGTATGTTTTCTTTTGTAAAAATCTAGATGAGGAGAAAAAATAATTATCAGATTTTTTAAGATAAGGTTCTATTTTAGATGGTTCTTTTCCTATATAAAGTGATTTAAAATAAGTTATAATCCTACCAAACTTTCTCTCTCTCTTCTCTCTATCGCTCTCTCTCAACTCCGGAGAATTAATTTCATACTCATCTAGTACAATAGTGTATTAGTATGGAGGTAATATTTGTTTTACGTATTTTGTTTTTGTTTAGTATCTTTCTCTATTTTATTTTCGTATTTTTATTGTCAAAAATATACTCATCTAGTTATAATATTGATTATTTTCTTGTAAAGTTGTATCAAACTCAAGCTCTCATATTTATCTGCAATTTTTATTGTCAACAGTCGTAAACCAGGTGCCATTATTATGCATTTCTAGTTTTCTAATATTATTTAAATTCTAATATTATTATTATTATTTTTTGTGATAAAGAGTTTGTTTTATACTATAACTAGTAAATATATCTGAAAATATGAATCTGGATACGCAAAACTTAAAAAAAAAAAAAATAGAAAATTTAATTCAAAATGTATATATTGCAATCTTTATAAAAACATTAGATTCTTTTCTGAATGCATGCATTGCTTGTAGAATATTATTGACTATACCAATAATAGTTGCTTTTGTAAAAAGAAATTTTTTAAAGTTACAATTGATAAAGTCTTATTTAAGATCGGCTATGTCACAAAAAAAATTAACTAAATTAGCTGTCCTATTAATTGAAAAAAATATGTTAGTAAATCTTGAATATAAAGATTTAATTAATAAATTTGCATCTCAAAAGAAAGACAAATAAATTTTAAATAACAATTGTTGATAATATTAAAAATTTTAGAAGCCTCATTCAAATGTTTTGCCTTAGCGCCGTTAGTCTTGAGCCGGCCAAGGTGGTGGAGTGAAGATGATGGTCGGTAATGTGCTGCCGGAGATGGAGAAGAAAAAATAGGAGCATCTAGCGGTTGTAATTTTCCAAAGCTCTGCAATGAAGGAAACAAAGCACTTCAATTCTTCTGATTTTCTCTTACTAGTGGTGGCAGCCACCTACAGCGACACCAGACCACCACTTTTTTCTCTATAGGGGAGAACAGTTGAATGATTCACTCTCTCTCTCTCTCTCTCTCTCCATACAGGTTACCTCCGTTTCTTTTATTTTCTTCTCGTTCAACACATCCCTTTGCAATACCCAAGCCACTATCCGGTTCTTCACTATAGATGCCCATTGAGAGGCACCCTCTCACACACTTCCGCTTTATACACATCTCACCGTTACTGCCACTAACCCAAACAGACTGTTTCTAGAAAAACATCTCTAGCCATTGGTTGCCTGGAATGCTGCTTAATATTGCTTTTTATTTTTTTTCTATTTTGTTCCCATGTTTTTATTTTTTTTTTCCTATTTTATTGGTGTGGATTGTTTTGTATCATTGTCTTTGCATTTTTTTTTTTTTTTTCCCCTATTTTGTATCGTATAATGTTCTTTCTTTTTATTTGATGAAGTTCTCTACACTATGCTATGCTTAGACTAAACTCGGCTACTTACTATTATGCTCCCAAGTCAATGCATGCTTGGTAAATCACTTTTATAAAACAGTAGGGCCGTTTGGTAATGCTATAAATTTTTATTTTTTATTATGTGCTTTTATTACGTGTTTTCGTTGTGTATTTTTTTATAGTTTGGTGATGGACATTTATAGGTTATCGTTGTACTAACAGTACCAGACTAATGTTTTAGAAACAGAGAACACAGTCATTTTAGTGTTTTTTATTTTCTTTTTTTAAATTTTGTAAATAACTAAAAATAAAAAAATATAAAGCAAACACTATTTTTTTTTCTAAAAAAAATAAAAAAGAAAAAATGTTTACCAAATATACCCGTACGTGCTCTAATATATGGGGAATTGCATCTCTCTCTCTCTCTCTCTCTCTCTCTCTCTTTTTGCTTTTGTATATTATTTTGGTCCATTAATTCATGTCAAGGACTCAGGGTAGAAGATGTGAGTGCTTTCGCCTTTGAGTTAGAGCTATTATTTGAATAGCAATCTAAACAAAAATTGAGTTTTGCGTTGCTCCAATTTTTTTTTTTTTTTTTTCTTTTTCGGAGTGATGTGTTGTTTTCCTTTTTTTTGTTTGGAATTAATTTGCTTAGCTATGTGGTAGTAGGTTGTTGCAAATGAGAAATATGATATTTCTAAATGATTTTAAATAGGCTTGCAAGTCCTATTTAGAAAGAATTATACGCAATGAATATCTTTATTAATTGTTTCATATTTATTGATGACGGGGATTTCCCGACCAGGCCGGAAGCCCCTCTCGTACCGCCTAGTCGTTCCCCGACCAGGTCACCACTCCATCCGTCCACGAACTTTCTGATCTGAAGGGTCGCTCGCAACGGTCCCCTGATCGGGTCGGCGCTCGACCGTATCCGCGGGGCCCACTTCTGACACTGGCCTCTCTGGACTGCATCAGGGACGTGGATGTGGCATGCACCTGCAACAACCGCCACGCCCCTAACACCGCTCTGAGCACACGCCACCCTGGAGTGTGAAGATGGCGCTCTCGAGTGCTCTGACATAGTTCTGACCTTCCAACTAGAAGCCGCCACGTGGAAGGACCACCTACCTCCACTATGCAAGCATACAAGGAAAAACTTCGGCCCCTAAAAAGGTATGGATACACAGTCAACCCCTGGATATCTAACCTCCTCTCCCACGTCGGAATCACCTTGAATCTAACTTGCACACCGGAGGGTCATTGGCTCCCATCACACCGGTGGGTTTTGGTGCGGGAGATCACCGTCCGACCATTTTGCCGTTCATCCCGGACCTGGGGGCAAGCCCGCACGAGATAGCTGCATCATCACTTATATAGGTATGTATGAGTTGACTATTTGGGATTATAGGTAAAACCTCTAATTCGCTAAGGCCACTCATTAATGACAATGAGCTAAGTATCATTGAAATTATGTACATGCTTTATTTTTCATGTTAACTATATAAAATAAAGGTCTTGCTATATATGTCCTAAAAACACATATTAGCATTTGCCATAGAATAAATTCACTGTCAATGCGTACATAAATGTCTACCATGTTTCCTTGTGTTTGGACTATATTAACATAAAAACATTTTTTTTTGTAGTAAAATACATGAGATACCATGTGTAAAATAAAATCAAATGGAACTCACAACTTAACTCATACACTACAAGAGTTATGTCGAATAGTGTTGTAGGCATGAATTATATCTAGTGTATGGATAAATGGAAAGGGTTCAGGTTGGAGCAGGTTATTGCGCTTTGTTTCTAAATCCGTCTACTCCGATTAGAATTGTCCCATACCTATCCCGATAAGAACTGGTTTGAATAGAACCTAAGGTGTCAATTTATTTTGCCATTCCTAACTACTATATTTGTGAAGTAGTCTGCATATCCATTTTAGCACCAAAAAGAAAAATTAACACGTACAGTTCCTATGAATCTAGCTAACTAGTATAATTCAAATTTAAATTCAAAAGCATGATATATATGGCAAAAACAAAAACAAAATGTAGAATTAAACGGCAACGAGAGCAGCATTGCCTTCGATATATATTTTGATCCCCTTCTTTTGTTTTGGGCATTACTCATAGTGTCCTAGTAAAATAATGACTCGCTAGGACTTCCCAGTAGGTGGATCGTATTCACCATCCTCCATTATAACAGCCTCTTTAATCTCCTGTATCATCTTCAACACTTGCCACATCGTCGGTCTCTGCTCCGGCGACGTTGCACTACAAGCTATAGCCAACTCAAGAAGCATCCCCAACCGGCTGTCTTCGCCTCCATTATCTGCCCTGGCGGACCTGACCCAACTGATCGGGTCACTCGGCATCAGATATGGGTGCTGTGACGGAGGTTTGCCCGTTAGAAGCTCGAGCAAAAGAACCCCAAATGAGTAGACGTCGGACTTGGACGTGGCTTCGTGATTTGACTTTCGGGTCTCCGGCGCTCTGTGACTGCCTATATTGAGGTCGTCGTCATCGTCGATGGAGGAGGATGAGGAATTGGCGAGGACGGCGAGGCAGTAGTCGGTGAGGCAGGCCTCGAAGTCGGAGCCGAGGAGGACGTTGGAGGACTTGAGATTGCCGTGGACAAGCCGCCATGCTTGGTGGATGTAGGCGAGGCCTTGCGCTACGTCCTCAGCTATTTTCAAGCATGAGGTCCAGTGGATTGGCTTTGCTCTTGTTGATTTTGAACCTGCCCCCGTTCACGTAACTTTGATTGAATAAGTGAACAAAAATTATAAAAAAAAAATGATGCAAAAAACAATGTCATTTTGGTGGAACCTACAAACATTGCCATGGGTCTAGGATTAAAAAGAGAAAATTGTATGTACCGTTTTCTATAAATAAAAAAAACCAAACACGACTATTTAAAAAGTGGCACCCACGTCAAATTTAGATTCAAAATTAGTAGTAATGTAAAACGAAAATTTTCATACTAATGCCTGGCAAATAAATTTTTTTTTTTTTGTGACAATAAGACCCCAATCAAGCATTGGGAATCATAATTCAGTTCCAATCATAGACTTTTTTGCGGCAATGACCAATCAACATCAAATTTATCATAAAACAAAATAAATGAAAAGAGAACGGTGGATATCTTAAAAGGTCAACTACAAACACACCATCAACTTGACATAGTATTTTTATATTTTTTTAAATTTTAAAACGTAACAAATTAATTTCTTAAATTACTAATTTATATTAATTAATTATTTTATTAGTAATATATTAGAAATTAATTAAGAAAAAAATTAACATATAACTTGCACATGTTTTCAAAATTTCATTTTATACCTAAATTATATATTTTATAATAATTGTTTAATAACTAAAATACTCTTTATATTGTTTCTATATTTACATATCATTTTAATAAATATTTTAGTCATTAGATAATTATTATAACAAGAAAAGATTAAATAACAAAATTTCATCTATTTTTTTAACGAATTGCTAATAGAAGAAATTGATTTATACAAATTGGTAGTTTAAGGAATCGACTTGTTACGTTTTAGAGTTTAAGGAGTATAGTGATACTGAGTTATAATTGAATGGTGTGTTTGTAATTAACCCAATCTTAAAATCACTAAAACACTCACCACTAGGCTTATAATTCAAAAACATGTCATTCTCAAATCATTCTTTGAAGTCTTATAAAAATTACATTTTAGAAAAAAAAATTGTAACAAATTAACCCCTTAAATTACTAATTTGTATCAATCAACTATTTCTATTAATAATATATTAGCAATTGATTAGGAGAAAAATTAACATGTAACTTGCATATGTTCTTAAAAGTTCATTTTATATCTAAATTACATATTTTATAATAATTATTTAATAACTGAAATACTTTTTATATTGTCTTTATATTTACATATCATTTTAATAAATATTTCAGTTATTAGATAATTATTATAACAAGAAAAGATTAAATAACAAAATTTTATCTATTTTTTTAACGAATTGCAAATAGAAGAAATTGATTTATACAAATTGATAATTTAAGGAATCGACTTATTACGTTTTAGAGTTTAAGAAGTATAGTGATATTGAGTTATAGTTGAAGGGTATGTTTATAATTAAACCTATCTTAAAATCACTAAAACACTCACCATTTGACTTATAATTCAAAAACATGTCATTATCAAATCATTCTTTAAAGTTTCATAAAAATTACATTTTAAAAAAAATTTTGTACAAAAAAATTGCACTAATATAATATGGCAATGGATATTTTGGCATTAGGATAAAGAATTTGGATTTTTACAGCAATACTTTCAAAAACTAATAAAATAATAGAATTTTTCTTTTTTAAATTAACACCTAAGCGATAATTCTCAATGCGGGGAGGTGAGGCACGAAATTATCGGTGGCGGTGGAAAAGTTTTAGATACTACCAACTCTAAACTGAAATAATATCTGGTTCGTTTGTTCTTTGAGAAATTATAATATGTGAGCTATAACTTTTGCGGTTAACTTTTTTTCTCATTACGTGGCCGTTTGTGATTGGCTATCCTAAATTTTTCTAAATAAATATATTGGTCAAGCTTAACCATGAAGCGGACTGAGTCCTCAGCGAGCTGACCCAGCGATTAACGAGTTACAATTAGTGAGCTCACCGTGGATGAGAGAGAAGAGGCTGCCGTTGGGCTGGTAATCGTAGACGAGAAGCCTCTCTTCTTTGGCCTGAAAGTAAGCCCTGAGTGGGACCAGATTTGGGTGGCGAAGCCCGCCAACTGATTCCATGTGTCGCTCGAAACCCTCTTTACTCGTTCCCGCCAATTTACCGGCATCGAGTCGCTTCACGGTGACGATCATACGGTTATCAAGCATGGCTTTGTAAGTGGTCCCGACGGTTCCCTTTCCCAACAGCTCGGCTGAAGCCCTCATCAGCTGGTCCAGCGTACAAAGCTGCGCCTCGCCCGCACAGAACACCAAACTACCACTCTTCACGTACTGTAGCCCTTGCATCTTCTTCACCTTTTCCTCCAACTCGTTCTCTTCCTCGATTCTCATCACAGCGGCGGCGTGGGCAGTAGCAGAGGAGTCGGCAGCTATGGCTGGCGTCGGGTCCTTTTGGTTCATCTGCTTCTTTATGGCCATTGCAAAGCAGAGGATTGAACCAATGAGTACGAAAACCCCTGATGAGAACCCAACAATGACGGCGGTTCTTCTGTGCTTCTTCGGACTCGGCTGAGTCAACTCAACGCTTTGTTGTTGCTGCTCGTTCTGCCCAAGCGGAGCCACCTCGGGCGGCGCAGGCGCCACTGCTGCTGACGGACCGAAAAAAGGTTCCGGTGGACTACATTCTCTATCTATGACCTTACCGCAGAGTCCAGGGTTCCATGAAAACGACGACGTGCCGAAGCGGAGTAGAGTCGGAGTCGCTGGTACAGCACCGGTTAAGTTGTTTCTAGAAACATTGAAGACTTCGAGAGTGGACTGATTCAGCGGAGGAATCAGACCGTTTAGCCGGTTTGAATCGACGCGAAAGTAGTACAACCGGTCGAGGTTGTTTAACGAAAGAGGTATTGGACCGGTGAGATTGTTGTAAGAGAGATCTAGAGTTCGGAGACGATGGAGGGTCGAGATTGAAGATGGGATAGAACCAGTGAACGAGTTGTGGTCGAGAAAGAGAGATTTAAGGTTGAATAGACCGGAAAGATCAGGGATGGGTCCGGCGAGCGAGTTGTTCTGCAGACTCAGGACCCTGATTTGGTCGAGACGAGTCAATGTGTCCGGACCAAAAACGCCCCCAAGACTCAGCCCTTCGAGCACGACTCGGACGACTTTGCCTTGGACACATTCCACCCCTTGCCATTTGCAGTAAGCGAAGCTCTTGTTCGGAGAGAATCGAAGCTTATCACCCAAATCGGCTTTGGATTTGAATGCTGATAGAGCCAAAGCATCATGCGGTGGTAGTAAGCTCTCGGAAGGCGAATGAGCAGCTGGAGGATGAGAAACGGCGTCAACTGACTTGTACAGAGATAGCAAAAGAAGAGCATTTTGGAGCAACCTTAAGCTCATCTTGGTGAGTTAAACAGAGACGAAGAGAAACAATCAAATATCGACGCAAAATAAGTATTTGGTAAAGCCCTTTTCTTGATCTTTCTTCTCTCTGCTGTGATCTGTATTGTGTCTGTCTCGTCAACAGGTTCTACATGACCCATCCATTTTATTCCAAAAGCCTGTCTGAGCTGCGGAGCAGCTGTTGGGGGGACTGCAAGCACAGTCAGAATCACGTGAAGGTAAGAACTGGAAAGAAGAGGTGGGGAATTCTGGCCTCTCTCTCTCTCTCTCTCTCTCTCTCTCTCTCTCATGTGTACATACTGTTATATCGAATGTATATATTGGTACTGTTTTTGGTTTCTTCCATGCAAGGTTTAACTGTTGCTGTTCATAACTTCATTCACGGTCTCCTATAGGAGTATTACACACATGTATGGGTAGGAAATGTAAATGGTTGGTCGGTGAAATGGTGATTTCAGAGTTTCAAAGTTTTATAATAGACAATTTTTTTAAAACTAATTTTGGGTTATTTTATGTTTAGGAGTTCTAAAGTTAGAAAGCTTTAATTGGTCATGTTTGATTGATGAAACTTAGAAAACTCTTAGCAGTTCTTTTTTCTCTTTTTTTTTTTTTTCTTTTTCTTTTTTGGGTGTCGCAAACAGAAACAAACCGGACCTAACGTTAAACAAAGAGATAGATATTGGATAGTAGCTCAACAAAGGATGAAACTACCTTGAATCTTAGAAGGTTGGCTACCCAAATTATCTCTGCACCATTCTCCTGTAGATAAGCAAAGATGGATTTGGGCCCCAAAATGGGGTGTTTCCTCACTCTTTTATTTTGGTGTCGATGAGTTCAATTTCATTGGCCTTGTGGCCCTTTGATAAAATTATCCTTTTCTCTCGCTTTTTTTTAGTCATTTTATCCTATATTTTTAAGAATTTTCAGAACGTTCCTTCAAAATTTCCACAGAGTTCCAAATCCGTACTTAAAGCTCACACCCTTCGTCCTTTCAAATTGAGTTTCCTAGCAACTATAAGGTAGGCAGTAGACAGACAACAGTTGAGAAGGAAGAAGTAAAAGAGGGAGAGTTAGTTACAAGATTATTATACAATAAATACTACTTACTCTGAGTTGAAACCTTCCAAGCTGGGAACAGAGGTATGTGGTTAAGATTGATTGTGAGTGGTGTGAAGTGGTGGTGAGGAGTCTCTCAGTGCACTAAAAGGTAAAGCATGCCCCAAGGGACTGCCTCACTACCAGCTCACAACGGCAACACATAAGCCATTCCACTGAACCTTCCCTTTAGTTTGCTTGAATGTCTTTTCAATGTGGTATACCCTTCACTATGAGGATGTCCAATTTATTTAAGCAAGGTCACAAGAGAGTCTCGAGTGGGTTAGGTGTATAAGCTATGGAGCACAGAAGAGTATCTTCCTTTGAAAACCCCACCTGTTCCCCCATGTTTCCATTCCAGATAAACTTAGAAAGAACATATGCCACCCTTATCACAACGTTGTGAGAGCCTTTAGGACCTCCCTTTTTGACCATAAAGAGAGATTCCCTGTTCTAGATTGGTCCAAATTATGCAGCAGTGCCCCCAATTTGTGTGATGGACCTCGTCTTTGGGCCTTTGATTTCTTGGGTGGTTAATCTTCCAAATGAAGATTGGAATTGATTCACTACCAAAGTTAGATCAGGTCCTAATTACAACTCTTCCAATAGTTTAAGTCCTCATGTAGGTCTCCATGAATTAAGCCCTGACAATGGCGTTCAATCTGTTGTGACAGCCATTACTCAATACCTTAACATAGGCACCAAGGTAGGTTTCAATTCTGCTTTTGTCACATTAAAATCACTTGGAATTATGCACATTGAGATATTCCTGCACCTGCCTGAAAGACGGAACTGACCAAAAGGTTAGCTAAATGTCCTGGCAACAGAACTGGCTATCGAGGCTGTTATGTTTGAAAATTTTCTTTACTTCAAATCGTTGTCAAAACTTGGGAGATCACTTGATCAAGCCCGGTTGAGACGCGGGAATTGGGTAGCTGAAGACCTTACGAATTGATTACAGATTTTCACCGAAGAAAGTATTGAACGTTCAAAAGGCTAAGGCAATTTTCTAACGAAATTTAGTGAAAAATTTTTTTTACGCTGTTTGCCCTATAAACTAAAGGCCAATTTTATGTTCATCATAGATAAATGAGAGTCTGCACTTTTGAAGTGAGGTTGATTCATCACTGCATCTGTCACGATTGCTTGTATCTCTGTCCACGTTTCATGCTTTCTTTGGCCAACTTTAGTTGCTTTCTTCTGCCTGATGATCAATTAGGAGGGTCTCTGCTTTTGTAGATGGGCCAATGGAAATGGGTGGTCCTGTCCCCTTCATGTCTTTTTCTCCTGGATTTATGCAAAATATTTGATGTCCTTTAAAAATTGAGATTGATTGTAATTAACTAAAGATCAGCCTAAATAATTATTACAAATTACATATGATACGGTGTTCGAAATAGTTATCTTGATTCTTGATGTATAAACTGTGTTTTTCCCCAAGCAATCACTCAACTTCCGTAGTCAAACAGAGCAATATCTGAAACATTCCAGTTGAATACACATAGTCTTGCCACTAAAATTGCAAGAAGTTGTTGGTAATTACGTAAATTACCACATTTAAAAGACTAGAACTTGTAGAAATATAGTGGCACGGAAGCATCCATTTGCAATCCCCGCATTTTCAGTTCAGAATTGTAAACCACGTGGAAGCTTTTTTCTCTCATCTTTTTTCTTTTTGGCTGATTTGATTGAATAATAAGCAGACATGCTCTCTAGAAAACTTATAGTGCATATATACGAGGGTGTTCCTGGTACTTGCAGAAGAATAAATCCCCAAATTTTGCTCTTCTTCCTTTGAGTTGTGACACTAGTTTTCTCTGTTTATCAGGCCTTGCAGTGCATCACACGGGAGGATGATCTAATCGTTTCACGGATGATAAAACAGCTGAATTATAAAGGTACATAACACGCTTTTACTTCTTTTGTAAAGCATTCAGTAGTATCATTACAATGACATAATACACTGTTTGGAAGTAAGGAGATGCTAATCCACACCATTCATTCTTGTGGTAGACGAGATCGTAATTCTCATTCAGATCATCATTAATTGTCCCAACTTACATAGGAGGCTATGCTTGTTTCATACATGAAGCTGACTATTGAAAGTCTCAAATCTCATGGTCAAGAACTCTCATTACAAAGAAATAAGTGAACAAATGAGTGGTCATGCTTGCATATTCAACAAGAAATAAACTTAATTACTAATATAATATCCAAATCAATGCTTATGAGCAGATTAAGAAGGCGAAGGAGCAGGCAGTAGTAATGATGCGTTGTTGCCGGCATTGAACACTACAGTCTCTTTGAGAGACCCTATCTCATATGGAAGGCAACTATTTCACACATTGTTTAGGAACCGAACCTCAAGTTAGAGTGGACAAGGCTTTAGAAATGCTTCATGGGAGAGGACCGATGACTTTGTAGTTGGCTAAGGTAAGATGAAGAACATGACTGAAAACTTCTTCTTGTTACTTTTGTCAAGATTAATGTTATGTGAGTTGACAAAAAACCCCTTCTCCGATGTACCAAAGTGAGCTCGAACAATGGGCATTTTTGTCATTTCATTAGGATTTGCCTTGGCCATAGGACCGAGGACCACCCTCTTACCTGGGATTACAGAGGCTTCTTGTTCCCTAGCCTAGATTTTGGAACTAGAATATGTAACAGGGAGTGATTGTACTCTTTTTTTTTTGGGTTGGTAAATATAACCTTTTGTATCAATAGTATTCCAATGTGACAATTTCTCTAATTTGATAAGCTAATAGGGTTTGTACATCCTGCAAATTCACAGCAGTTTTTGCACGGATAGTGCTAAGTGGACAATTAACAGATGTAATAAACCCCAGTTTATGTTGGAGATTGGATAACTGGCGCGGCCTGATCAATTACGAGGATGGCAGTTGTTTCGGTGGGAAAGATTGAAAGCTTTTTCTATTGTGTTTATTTTTTTAGTAGTTGGGCCCTACACGACCTTAAGCCCAGTCCATGGGCCACCAATTCAACAACCCAACGCAGAATGCCTGAGCGTGTGATCAACTACTCTTTTCGAAGCATTGGGAAAATGAATCGTAGGTCATTGCTAAAGCTGAAGTCTCAAATTAATAAACTTGGTTTTCCAGTAAGACTTCTTGTATGGCAGAAAATTTGTTTGCAAATTACATACAATGAACATGCCTCTCATAATTATTATTGTTAATCTTTCCTATTTGGCTCTTACTTAAAGAAAAAATTGAAGTTCCCATGCTTGCACTATTAATGTCATGTTTGAAAGAGAATTCAAAAAGGAATAAGAAATGAAAAAGGCCAAAAAAAAAAAAGATATTTCAAGTTCTTACTTATTTTTTTATATTATTTTATTTTCCACTTTCTCAATTTTTTCATAGAATTTAATTTCATATATATATATATTTTACCTCACTAAATCTTTAATCTAAACACAGTAAATATATCTCAAGGAATGGAAAACAATGTGCAGACTTGTTGGTAAACATGGGTGTGTACCAACAGGAACACTTTAAGTGATCTTGGCAGAACTCGTAGCTCGAGTTGAACCTCTTTTGAAAGGGTTTAGTCGTGTTTGTTTAACTTTCGATGAATGGAAAAAAAAAAAAAAAACCCTAAACTAAAGCTTACTTGACTTTTTTTGGTCCAGGTGTCGTTATGCGTGCCTGATATATACTCCTAATAATCAAAAACCATAAATCCAAGTCAAATTGAGCACAGGAATTCTGTTGGATGTGCCTTTCGGCAACCTAAAAACACAATATTTCAAGAAGACTAACAGGTCATTGAAGATTTCTCTCATGGAGCTATGTTGCAAATCAGTTTGTTGAATGGTCGCTTTCTCTACCAAAATGAAAAGGATAACGCACCTTTTCTTTTGCCAATTTGAACGTTTGGCTGAAAGTTGACTCCCAACACGGGGGATATCAAATTGGGAAGTGCGAAACCCATTGTTCGATTTCATTTGGTTACATATACAATAATTGCATAAAATTTTTTGCAGGTTTCATATGATCTTTTTAGTACACCAAGGATTTCCCGAAATCAGTCAATTTTTGGAACTCTCGATTTGTTCAATATAACCCTATCATCTTGTAGTTGTCTTTTTTTTTTTTTTCTTCTTCTTTTTTATGACTCGTAAGGCAGGAACAAACCATTTTTTTTTTATGACTTGTAAGGTAGGAGCTAACCAACCAATTTCTATCAAGTAAACTTTTTTGAAATTGACAAACACTTACAATTCACTAACTAATGAAATTCTACGGATCTTCAACAGAGAAGCACAACGCATTAATTCAACAACAGCTAATACTTTTTTTAATTATTATTTTTGTCATGCCTTCCATAACATCAACAGTCTCACCTTTCATTTGGACAACAGCTGCCATTTGTTGTTGTTGCTTGTTACGATGTCAAGGAAAGGAATTAAACTGTCGTTTGGGTTGATGTTTGACTAATTACCCTAATTTTGTGGCAAGTATGAAAGGAAGAAAATGTTCGATGAGACGGCTTTTACTTGATGAAACATAGGATTCACCTCTTCATACGCATGGTCAAAGGGATCATCGATCTAACGCCAAAGATTCCAAATCCATCCGAGGTTTGAGTCTAGGGGATGGCTCTCCTCACTTGCCTTACAGATTCCATTTAATTTTCCTTCCTTTTCTCTTTCCTTCCCCATTCCCCACCAAATGACTGATTCAGCCTCCATCCTCCCCCCTCCCTCCTCTTCCTATCCAATTTTCCTTCATCTCCTTTTTCTGTCCTATCAAACAAGTCAGCATAAAAAATAATAAAAAAAAGAAGGTTAAGCAAAGGACGAGGTTATTTTCACGACTTTTTTTAAAAATTATATACACTTTCAGAAAATTTATATAAAAATTCTCTATCAAAATGATGTAGACATCTTTATAATTTATTGTGACCATGAATGTTTTATTTTAAAGTTTAAAAGTTGTCAAGTAAAACGCCAAGAGTTATTGGATTTGAATTCCTAAGGTGAGAACAAAGAATAAGAATTAAAGCCCAAGTTAGGAATGGGGATCTCCAATCCTCTGGTGAAGATATGCTAATTTCCAGTCTGTGTGTCTTCTTGGATAAAGATAATGCTAAAATGGTGATGAACGATTTTTATTTTAGAATGATGCGTTTAAATTGCAAGCATTTTAATGGATGAAAAAGGTATAAAAATTCTGAAAGAATAACATTTTCCTTTGTGGATTAGGATTGGTAGGTTTCGGAGTGTGTAACTTTCGTTTATTATTGTGTAGTTCTTGCTCACTAGCCAGAAATATATACATGCATAATGTGTGTATATAATGGCTGTCCGTCCAGGGAACCCCAATTCACAGCCTCGTGTTCGTGGATCTTGGGAGCTACAAACCCCAAGGATTTCAATTACCTCCTTTTCAAATCTCTAGAGTATGGAGGTTGGGCAACTGTGATGGTAATTACATAGGATGCTTTTACCCAGAGACCATTCTTTCTTTTTAACCAGACAGAGAAAGAAAACAAAAGAAAAGTTTGGCAGCCCCAGCAGTAACCCCCACGTCATGGCGCATGTGCCCCCCTAGCTAGTTTAAAATGACAAGGGTCAAATAGCATGCTCTTATTATTCTCCAATGAATAATGATAATGCAAAACATAAAAAAACCACATTTTTACTTGGTTGGAATTAAAGAATTAAAGACAGGAGTAGCTATAGTAGTATGGTACCATCATCAACCCCACCGCCTCTTTTGACTTTCTGATCTAAGGCAGGGTCTTATACAGCTTTCAAAAAAGTCGTCCAAACCAACGTCTCTGGATTCCCATACTATTCCCAAATCCAACCATAATCCCAACCTCCCATCATCCTCTGCATAAACAATTCATATACAATCGAAACACACAAGCTGGCACCAACTAAAGTCCACCCCTCTCTCTCTCTCTCTCTCTCTCTCTCTCTCTCTCTCTCTCTCTCTCTCTCTATATATATATATATATATATATATATTAACAGGCTCCACCCACCCATATAACTCATGTCATCACTACTAAAGTTAGTAGGCTTAATCGTCAACCATCCCATGCACGACAAGTTGTCATTAAATTATCAAAAGTTAGACAATTCTTTACTTTCGATTCCCCTTCCCATTGACTACTCTCCCACCATTTGAGTGGAAATTGGAACAAGTAATAGTGGGAATCCTGTTGAGGAACCACTACTATATATAATATTATACACCCATCTATATATATAATTCAAGACTTAGAAAATGAAAGAAAAAGAAAATCACCACTTGCACGATTCAAATCCCCACCAAATCCACAACAAGTTCTCTTTTCTATTCTTTTGTAAACAAAAGAAAAAGTTTTTCAACGGGTGAGAGGGAGGGAGAGAGAGAGAGAGGAAGAAAGAAAGAGAGAGAAGAAGTAAACAAATGGACCCCCGTCTTGTGATTTTCTTGGGCAGCTGACGTACCCCCACTAATTTTCTTGGAGAGAGAGCCAATCCTCAGCGTTGACCATTGGCAGCACAATCTTTACTTTTTTTTTTCTCTGCGACAGACGGCTGTGATCTAGACTTGTTCCTTTCACTTTTTTTCAAACCTGTTTGGGCCGTTGGATAATGATGATGGAGATGATCAAGATTCAAGATGATTCGAGGACGAGAGCTGCGGTTCCCTCCGTGGCGGTGTGCGAGTGGTTGTGTTCAGCCTCGTACGTGACGATCAGCATCGTTGAATCGTCAAGTGCTCTCTCCACGTGTTTGCGTGCTGGGCAACCCCTCACGCTACTGCATTTGTAATACCCCCTGATCAAAATTGCGTCAACGGTTAGATTTCAATACAGTCAAGAATGAACTCAACACAGAACGCAAAAAGACCAAGAACCCCCCGAACAAATCACCGTAACTACAACTATACCCACTCAATTGGAGTTTGGTCAACTCACACCCCAATAGTCAACGAGTTGGTTTATACTATCGCTATTTGAGTACTCAGCTCATAAATTATAATTTATTTTTTAAAAATTATCTTTAAAAATAAAATTTTAAAAAATATATAATTAAATATAATAATTTTTTAAATTACCCACTCAAATACATTTTAAAAAATCACATTACTAAATAAGATAAGCCATTACTAAATAAGATAGGTTCAAACATCCCTAACAAATAACTGAGTCAACCCAACCGAGTCCGAAGCAGAGTGAACGAACGATACAAACTAGAACAAAGAACAAGGACCACACCTTGGATGTGGAGAGCCTTTAATGGGCTTTTGACCGTACTTTCTCCAGGAGAAATCATCCGGTGGTATGTCGGCCATCTTCAGGCTTATAGCGGGGACTCTCACCACCCTCTTCACCCTTGATTTCCTGGTTAAAAAGTCAACAAAAACAATCAATTCAATAACCTAATCTGTAAAAGCTGATGATTATGATAGTGATGAACGGTCATGATGCATTGATGATGGAGACGAGGGTGGTTGCCTACCTTTTCTTGGAACAATGGCACCGCCCCGAGGACCCACCGCACTTAACAGCCGAATCATCCATCGAGCTGCACTTCCTCTTCAACGTCGACGACGACAGCGGCGGCCTACCTGCCGACGACACCTGCGATAGATTGGTAATCTGAAATCCCGACGACATCGAAGGCTGAAGGCTGTCGGTGTCGCCCGTCAGCGACGACATGAACGAATTCGCCGCCGATATAGGCGGAGACGCGGCAAAATTAATCGTCGTCGTCGATTCCTTCCTGTCGGTAGACCCGTTTTTCACCAGCTGATGGTGATTGTGAGGAAGTGGAGGCAAACGCTGAATCGGGGTCGGACAATAAACCCTAGAAACCGAACCCTGCTTAACCTCCGCCGTTTGATGATGATTGGCCGCTTGAACGACCGGCTCTGGTTCTTGGGTTTTCTGTAATTGCTGCTTTTGCTGTTGAATAGGAGTCGCTGGACCTCTTCTGAAGCGAGCGTGACCGGTTCTGGATCGATCGAGCAACGAGATGAACTTCTTGAACTTGTTCACGGCGACATCCGCAACAGCCCTGTAATCCATTTGGCCGTCTCCGGCGGCTTTCTGGGTGTTGTTCGAAGAACCCTCCTGGTACTGCTGTGGTTGTTGGGTCTGGTGAGAAAGCATTCTTATCAGCTTCTCAACGCTCTGAAGCCCAGCGGTCGCTGCCTCTTGCGCCGCACTCTCCTCCATCTTTGCTCCAAAACTGTCGCTTCTGTAACTCATGAGCTCAACGGCCATCTCCGCATGCAACAGCATTCAATAACACAAGATTTGAAACCAAATAGTCCCAGATGTGTATCAGTGTATGTGCATATACTTTTAGAGAGAGAGAGAGAGAGATGGGTGGATGAAACTTGGAAGAAGCTCAAGATTATAAAAGGGGGGCCAAGGAGCGGAGAGTCAAACTGCAAATGCTGGGATGTCGCTTCTGTCCATGTGCCGTCAAACCCTACTGCCAATAGGTTCCCCCCACGTGGCCTATTCTTCATAGAAAAGGAGAGCCGTTCTGGGGTCATTTGCATTTGACCCGTATCTTTAATTGTGGGCCCGAGTAACGGGTAAACCGGTAATGATGAAGAGAGATAGAAAGTCAAAAGGTGGTAACGAGCCGTTGGATTAAAATCAAAGAGTAGGGGATGGTGTGGGTTAGGTTGGAGCCAGTGAGGCAGAGTTGACTTTCAATAGCCTCTTAATGTAAAAGTCCCCAAATTTGCGTTGTGGGACCCGAAGGGCGTTTTCTTTACCGGACACCGGAAGCTCTGTTTGCGTCAAAGTTTTTGAATTGAAAACCCAACACAGAGTCACATGGGATTCTTCTCTCGTCGAGAAAGAAGACGACTTCTCTTCCTCTATATTTGTTCTCTTATTGCCAATGGCGCGGGGTTGGCGTACCTATCAGGATCATGCACGTATTATGTAATTATATAAAGCAAATGATCCGGCAAAGATCTGTTTACAGCCGTGCGATATTTTTAAATTGATTTATCGAGATGTGATCTAATCCAATCTTGTCCAGAGGAGTCACGTCGCTCATTGGATCTATTTGACTTGAGAATAGAGATCATAAAAAATAAAAATAAAAAAAAACAATTCACACTCGGAGAAATTATTCGATGTGTACTCATAGAGCGCTTCTCGGGTTTACCCTTCTACCCACTTAGTGGTTGGATTGTCCAAAAAAAAAATATGGTGCTTTAAACGTACTGAATATTTTTTTTCACGCTCGTGGAAGGTCTCTTTCAACAGTGATCAATCTCTTCATAAAAATAGTGAGTGGAGATTGTTTTTGAATGCTCAAATTTAGAAAATTATTCAGCAGTGTTTCATATGGATTGTTGCTTCTATCATATGACATGGATTCTCAGTGGTGGAAAAATTATCACATGTAACGGTCACAATTATATAATTTGCAGTGTAATATTAGTAACTGTGTTACATAGCAGGGTTATATTATGAGATGGTACCAGCTACAGCCGCCCATGACGGGCCTCAATTAAGTTAGCAGTTACTAGTCCATGATTAACCATCATTCGCGATTGTGGTTAGTATTTTTTCTACCACAAATACTCAGACCTAAAGTCATGGCGTGTAAGGATCGTTTTAAATAATTTCTATAAGTGGGTGTGCACCCAACGAACAATTGCAGGTCTTGCAAGTTACGTAAGAATGCCGATTAAGGTCACATGGTGCCGGAAGGCAAATTCAGTTTTTTTTTTTTTTGTGAATTCATAAAAATATCGAAGTCAAACTTACATTATAAATTTGAAAGAGTATTTTTATCTTTTCATATATCGTCGGCTGTGCAAAAACTAATAAGGGTATTCTGGCAATTGGCCCACCCTTTTAGTCCATGTAAAACCTCATGTAACAAATTTCTTGATCATAATTGAGAACATTTTTGTGAATTAATATAAATAAACATTCAAAATTTTGAAAGCTGATAATGACAAAGTCAGAAAGTGTTGATGTCACAAAACATTTTTTGTGCTTTGTTTTAAGTGATGAAAGTTAAAATAGAGTGAAAGCAACAAATTCTTTCGTGGCAATAGCATCACCCAACTCTAAAGTGGGAAGTTCATAAAAACATATTACTTTTTATTCACTAATACTATATCCAAAGCAATTTTGAGATTTTTTTAGAAAACATGATATTGACAAGAATTAATTAGAAAGAATGATGCACTTTAAAAAAAACTACGTATTAAGTTTCGAAACCAAACAAAAATTAAAAATCAAGGAAAAGATTGTGCTAACTGTTTCAAGAAGAAACAAAAAATTAAAAAAAACTGCAGTTTGTGCAAATTGCATTGGTCCCATATGTAAAATTAGAGAACAAAGTTAACAATGATAAAGCACCTCTAATCTTAGGAATCCTAAGAATATTGTATTTGCTTAATGTCTAATGATCCCATAAATTCTGAGAGGATGAATGGAAAAAAAAGAAAAAAAAAAGCCATTCACATCTGAAATGGAATGTTGGGTTAAATACTCTATTTCAACCGTTTTATAATCATACCAATGATATTATTGTAAGGAGATGTAGTCAAAAGTCCCCCACAAGAAACTATAAAATATTTGTAAAACCAAAAAAGCAATGCAAATAAAGCCATCGAAACAGTCCATCCATAATATGTAAGAAAAATACCCCCTGCAGCCGGTGCTCTAACGTGTAATCGTGCTGTCATTTTCTTTCAAAAATATATCTTTTTAAGAAACCCAACAGAGACAGAGAAGAAAATTTTTATTTTTTACAGACAAAAAAACTCCACTATAATGATGTTATTATAGTATTTTTTTTAATTATGAGCTAAAATATTGGGTCTTTTAATTTAAAATGAAAGGATCACAAATATTCACATCATTCTATGAAGAAATTTTATTAAAATATATTTTTTGTTCGTATAGCATAACTCAGCAAATGAAAGCCTATTCTTTAGATAAATAAAAAAAATCAGTCAAAAAAAGAAAAAAAAAGAAAAAAGAGCCAAATAGGGATTACAAAAGTTTTGATAATTGTGCATGTATTGTGGCCACCTTCTGAAGTTTGTTGATAAAACATAGATCTCCTCTCTCACCACCACCTATTAGAAAAAAAGTGAACTAGAATGCAATCTCCCACTAGCTTGTCATTTGTCTATTCTTGCGTACTGTCTTGTGGCATGGTAGTGCATTGTTATAGCCTTGTGAATACATATTCTGATTAATGAATTGAGATCTCTTTGCTTCCAATGGTGTCTTCACTTGCCCACAGTGATTTGAGAACAAATCAAATGGTCCTAACTATCCAATTACTTATGGAAATGGAATAATGACAAAAGCATATGCACATATGAATGGAGTATTGCTCAGCTTAGAAAGATTTCAGACAATAAAACAAAAAGTGATGCAATGTTTTCCATTAATCTAGTAGATTAGTAATAGGAGGATTGTCTTGCTTTGAGATCTGTGAAGATATGGTGGAAGGCACCCAAAGACACAAGAAGATACAGATGGATTCCCATACCAATTTGTCTTTTTGATTCCCATTTGCACACCTAATGGATCAAAGTCAAAGCTACAAACATAAACTCTAGTATGGGTGCTAGATATGAGTATATGCCTAAGTATGTATAATTCGTATAATTCTTAGAGATAACAAAATATTTATATTTTATAATATAATGGTTTTATTTCTGAGGATAATTTATAATGTGCTATAGAGTATTTCATACATAATATGTGAATTTTATGCATATTTATATAATAAACTCAGATTACTAAATATTTTTCTTAGGTAAATATTCAATAATACAAATAGATCCATACGCAGACCCATACGCATACGTTTTCCTGAGCCTAGAATTCAAAGTCTCGATTTCCGACACGTGTACTTCATATATTTTAAAAGAGTCCGATTAAGTCAATTAAGACCCCATTATTGGAGGGAATTGAACAAAGAAAATGGCAAATTAATCAAGGGTCTAACGGAAATTGGAGAAGGGCTCATTTGATTAACAGGGCCATACTTGATAAAGCCCAAATAAAAAGGTGTCGCAGTTGTTTATGAATGTCCAAGCTCCTAGCAAGGCCTGGCCCTCAAGTTTTGTCTTACAAGAGAAATGAATTTTGGCCCATAAAGGTTTTCCTTCTTCTCCCTATGGAGTAGATTCTCCCTCTCGCGAAATCTTTTGCCAATTAATCACAGTACCCATTGTTATTTTCAAAGTCCTAAACTCTCTCAATGTTCATAAATCCTTCACCAACGATAAAAAAATGACCATGTGAAGACTTTACCAGTAACATTAACTAGAACATTCTTCATTTTGAAAATTCATTTATATTGCCTATAAGCTGAAAACATGACCCAAGAGCTTCTTTGGCCTTTAAAATTCCTAGTTTCTCCATCGGTTGTTTTCCATGACAGCTTAATGTAAACTCAAAAGAGGATGATTTCCATGTTGAATAGCACGTATGTACAAGTTTGTGTCTTTTATAAGTAGCTGGTGGAGTTTGTTGAACCAAGGCTTTCCTTGCATTGATATTGCCCTTGGTTGAGTAAGATGAATTTATTATGATTGTTCACTTGTATGATTGAAACATTGAAACATGAGTTTCGTGCATCCATGCGGTTCACGTAACTTATGTAGGTGGGATATTTTTCCTCTTTCTATCTGACACGGGATCAGTACCGGTCTTATTCCACAAAAAAAAAAAAAAAAAAAAATTACAATAGAATCCAATCATTTATTATTAAAAAAAAACATTTATTTCGCTAAATACAAAAGTCTTTATGGATAAATTCCGGATCACCGACAAACTACGCGTATCAGGTGAACCCGAGTATTTTTATACCTTTTTAAAATTAAATTCATGACGTTTGAGTTTACGTAATTGACAATACTTATAGATTTTTACACTTGCAGAAAAGTAAAATCCAAATGAAAATATTTGAGGAATGAGGGACTGAGGCTGAAAGAGAAAAATAAGTTGGATACTTGTATTGCAATACCCCATCATTGTCATATCTGCTTAGAAGACGTGGGCAAGAACACTTCTGCAAATAGACAAACCAAGAGATTCCTATTGTCGTGGCAGGAATCACATTTTACGTTTTTTTATTATTAAATACATATATACACATGTATATTCAAATTTCTCTTTTCTTTTGTCAATTGTGGGTAAAGGTAGACTATGGCCACCAGATTAACTTCAACCAAAGCTGTTGTAGGTAAAGATGAACTACACCATTCAGTGAAGCTGCAAATGAACTTATAAAATTTGTTCAAACTTTAACTTGTTTATCTTTGGAGGTGTGTCTGTGTCTGGGACAGCTCGAGTAGTTTAGTTTTTTTACACAATTTCAAAGGTTTGGTTCTCTGATCAATTGTCAAGCTCAGAAAATTAACGAATTTAAAAATATGTTTGAGCTTCACTAAAAAATATTACGTGCAATCTTGAATGATCTTTTAACAGATCGAACACAATGGAGCTCAGACAACTAAATTATTTTGCAATCATATAAAATTGGAAAATGAAATTATGTCAAAAAATTTGAAAATGAATTGGTCAAAACACTGCATGCCTTTGCAAAAGAAGGTGGGAAAATCAATATATATATATATATATAAAGAGAGAATTAATTAGGGTTATGCAAACATACTCATGATGGGGAAGTGGTAAGTCGTATTTCTCTTGTTACTTCTGCAGTTAATTATATAAGGACAACAAGCCTCAATCAATATCCATCTAACCAACCAAGGGATTCCAATCTTAACCGTCTATACCTAACTTGATCAACGCCCAACTAGTTCTTTCAACGGTATACTACAAGCTCGTGGGGGCTCAAAGTTAACGACAGGAAAATTTAAAAGTGGTGGAGCGCTTCTGGGCCCGCCCCAACCTCGCAGCCACGCTCCATATCGGGATTCGCCATCCAGAGTCACATGTGCAGCTGTGTCCAAATCTGTGCAAAACTCAGTGGCCCAAATCCGAGACTTTGGTTGGTTTTATTTTTTTTGTGAAGAAAAGAAACTCTTGATATCTTCAGGTATGATATAAACGAATCAAGTTAAATACAGTAGTGAGTTGTTTAAATTTATTTTGATAATTTTAATGAGCTTAAAATTGTGCTTAAGTTTAATTTTTGAACTCATCTCAAATGAGTTTTAATTAAGTTGATTACGAGTCGAGTTCGAGTAATTTAAATTTTTTAGTATATTTTTGTTTATCAAATTATACTCAGAAAATTAAAGAGTTCTGAAATATGTTCAAACTTAACTTATTTATATTACAAGCGAATCTTAAACAAATTTTTAATAAGTCAAACACGAGTCGAATTCGAATAACGTAATTTATTTTACAGTTCTAGCACTAATCAACAACTGTTTTTGATGTCCCAGTACCTGTTATTGGGCCGTGATGCCCGTGACCTCGTTGTTGCTTTTCACGTGGAGTCTGGAAAAATAATATTTTCTTTTCTTTTCTTTTTTTTTTCATCTGTTTATATATTTTGAAAAAAAAAAATTTTTTTTTAAATTTTTATAAAAATTTTACTTTTTTTTTTCATCTGTTTATATATTTTGAAAAAAAAATTTATAAAATTTTACGAGCTCACGGTTCCCAACTCGGCTCTACTCAACAAACAAGCTAAGAAATGCTTTATGTGGAACACGTGTTGCAAATCTGTGAATGTAAATGTAGAGATCCTAATAAATAAAATATAAATGTTACAAAATTTTTATTAGACACAATCAAGTGAGTTGCATTAGTATTTATGAATCTGAGCCCATTATCTTGTTTTTAGTCGACAACAAATAGATTTACTCTAAATAAAGATTCGATCCGACTAGGTCTATAAAGTAAGGTAAAAGTTAGAAAAGGTGAGTTATTTTTGTACTCATTTTTAATATGATACCATATGTACGTACTAACTTGAGTCAAATGATTAATAAATAATAAAAAGGATTGAGGAAATTACAAACCAAGTATTAGATGTTAATGTTGGGGAACACAGACGACCATTTAGGGCTCAGCTTGTTTACTAAATGAGCTTTAACAGAAATTCGGGTTCCGCTTGTATAATAAATAGAAAATGCCAAACGAGCCTAATACCGAACCGAGTTTAAGCGGTTCATGAATAGCTTAACTTCTAGGTAGAAGCATAAAGGGAAAAAAAATCCTCTTTTTTTAATCCTAAAAACTGAAATCATCCCATTCCCAAATATTTTCATACCTTACAAAACCAAACCCATAAATATAAATAGAAGTAATTATACTTCACTCCCCTGTACTTTAAAATCAAATAAGAGTAATTATTCTATTGTGATTTAAAAGTGAACACATAACCCCTTTTAGTTTGAATTTATCTGTAAAAAAGATAAAAGCATTTAGATTTAATATTGTGATTTAAAATGTTTGAGAATAGACAAATAAACACAATAGAGCTCAGACAACTAAATTATTTTGCAATCGTGAGTCCCCTTATGCAAACATACTTCATGATGGGGAAGTGGTAAACAACTTCTGCATTAATTTATATAAGGACAACCCTTAATCATTTCTAACTTTGAATTTATCTGTAAAATTAAAAAGTCATTAGGATTTAAACATCAAAAAAATGACGGGTATTTTTGTTATTTTATTTTTTTAAATTAAAACATCAAAAAGACGATTTGATAAAATAACAAAAAAAAATCTCGATAGACAAGCCTTTATTTTGGTATAAAAGGGCCAAATAATCTTTTTGATGCTCTAATTTAAAGAGATAAAATGACAAAAATATCCATATGATAGAATTTTTGTTAAATCTAACGATTTTTTTTTAATTTTATAAATAAGTTTAAATCACAAAAAGTCATATGTTTACTTTTAAATCACAAAAAAATCGTCTAATTTGATTTTAACCACAAAAGAATAAAATATAATTACCTCGTATAAATGTGTATATACACACAAAAATAGTGATATAACCTCTAGCTTTCCAAACCCGTCTACTACTCCTTGCAAGAACCTGCAAACGCAAGGAATTAAAATTCGTAGAATCTTCACAGGTCTTGATAATGTTGGTCTAACTCACATCCAATTAACCAATGAAACACCAAGGCTGAAGTAAACCCACCAAAATAGCCTTATCAGCCGATACATTAGACCTTTTAAGCTTTTTTTTAAATTTTTTATTACACAAGAAAGCTGCTACAATAATGTACAATTGGACGTGGCCAGCTTTGCTTCTTTTAACATAAAAGCAAATATCTTATGTTCAAAGAAAAATATCTGTGTGTTGATAACTTTATTAGATGTATCTAACTTTGAAAACTGACCCACCGAAAGAAAAACTTGGTAAAGTTAAATTGGAATTGATGTGATTTCTAAAGCGATTAAATCACAGATATGAGGGATATGAACCTTATTTAACTGAGGGTTGTTATCAAATGCCATCACAACTTTTGTCCATTATACATTAATGGATGCATATATATATAGATTCATGTTGATTCCACCTGTCACTTTTAAAGCTTTTGGTTGAAGGAAGAAGAAAACTAAAAAATTTCCAACTAAAAAATGTTAGTAATTCTAAAAACTGATTTCACATTGCCTTGAAAAGTTGGCTCCTCTCTAATTCTGGTAAGAACAGAAGATTTTCAATTTAATGTATAAAATAATTAATGGCTATAAAAGTGTTACGTCACTAAAAACTCGTTAACTTTTTTCAAGCTTATGATATATTTTAGTACAATGCGTTAATATCTTTAAACTCATAATTGGAGGCGAATTAACGCTTGACCGAGCGGTGTCGGCCGCTTTCACTAGAATTTGAAAAGAAAAAAAAAAATTTTTATCCAACCCAATTAAAATGAACTTTGTTTTACTAAACGTAGTACTCATTTCAAATGTAAAGTCATAAAATCAATCGCTTTAAGTTCTCAATTTTGTAAAGGCTTTAAGTTTTAAAAATCTTACTCATTATAATTAAAATTCTATATAATTTTGATTATTTTTTATAAAAAAACCTAAATTTTAATAAAAAAAGGCACATAAAAAAATAAAAATATACCTCAGTATAAATGAGAAAAGCTTTATAAGAAAAGAAAGAAAAAACTTACATCAAATTAAAAAATTATCCCATAAGAAAAAAAAAAAAGCTCCTAGGTAAACCACTATAATTACATAAACTTTTATCAATACAAGAAAATTAAAGGTCTAACTTATACAATTCTCTTTCTCTCTCTTACATACATATTTAGAAGTTTAAATTCTCATAACACATACAGTCTCTCTCTCTCTCTCTCTCTCTCTCTCTCACACACACACACACACACACACACACACATACACACAAAGACAAAATTTTCAAACTGAAAAATAAATTAGTAAATCTTACCGATAACATCATCAAACTACTTGTTGATGTATTTTTATATTTTTATATAAATAGATGTTTGTTTTTGAACTAAGTGTAAATTTTTTTTATTGTTTGTGGTTCTACAAGTAGCTATTGTGGTGAAATTAAAAAGTAAATTATGTACTTTATTAGTTAAATCAGCAATTTTGTATTATGCTGGTCGAATTATTTGGTGAATACTTTACCAAAAATTAATTTTTATTGAATAGTTAAATCTATTATATTTTCTAACTCTACTAAAAAAAATTTCTGAGTCTGCCACTGCTCATAATGACATAATAATTTGCAATCATTAAATTTAGATTATGCTGAGTGTCTTAGTTTTATGAACCACAGATTACACAAATCATTTAGGACTAATATAGGTTTGTCATCTAAGTTAAGATGGGCATTGCGGTAATTTCAATTTGTAGATATTATAATACAAAACACCTGACACGAAAACATTTGCAATATCAATGAAAGTTGTATTGTATTACTTTATGTTAGTTTGATTAATTTGTTTTGACCTTTTGTTACTAATATATATCTTGGATTCTTGGTATCTCCGTCAGTATTTGGAAATTAGAAGATGTGAGCCAACAATAACCTTTTTATTATTTCCATCTACGCATGATTAATTGAAGTGTTCAACTCCAAAGGTACCATAAACGAACACAATCATGGACCTCAATAGACATCTATACTTTTCAGTCACGCATTAATCTAACAATTAATTCAAAATAATAGAGATAAGGCTTAACAATGTTAGCATTAACAAGTTTTGTACTTTTGTAGTATTGGGTGCATTAACATTAGATCAATATCATTAACCCCAAATATGCATTATTGGTCCCAAACACAAAGGGAAAACCTTTTTATTTTATTTTATAGCAGATGTGATTCAAATCCTACTTTCCGCTCCGTAGAAGATTCCAAACGTACCACTAGGCTCTTATTCCAATCTAGATTTCGACAGTAGATCCCTGATTGAATATAAGTGCGCACACCCTCCTCTATTTTTTTGTTTAATATTTAAAAATTCAAAAGAATAATCCAAAATCCTTTTAAAAAACTAAAAAAAATTAAAATTTAGTTAAAAAGTAATTAATAAAGGAAAATTTAGTTGAATAAGCTAATAAATCAGTTGATTCAAGCGCACGAGCTTATAGAATCCACATATAAATGGCTGCAAATTGCAGTATAATTTTTTTTTTTTTTAATTTTCTTTCATTGATCCAAGTTGCAAAACTTGTGTGCCGGGATATAACTGGAAATTCCATTTTTTGGAGGGTGAAAGTAATAATAATTTTCAGACTAATTTAATAGCTAGGAGGTATATTATTTATTTATTTTCAGCAAAAATTAATGTTCAAAAAGACAAAAAAGTCGAAGTGACTGAATGATAAGACAGAGGGAGAGAGCGAAATGAGAGCGGGCGTAATAATTGATGCATGAAGGGAAAAGGACCACCCGGCATTTTATGGGTCCCACCACAGGCAAGCGAATTCTGTGTCTCCTTCTTCTTTACTCCACCAATAAAAACATGCAACGTGGCTCGTCTAGATTCCTTACATAAGTATGTCCATCCTATTGTCCTTTTTTTTTTTTTGACGTAAGGAAATTTTAATAAAACTTCAAGAATTCAATTTTTTTTGTTTGTTTTTCTTTATGAGAAAACAAATGAGGGTGTAAACGAAGAGAGCCGAGCCACGAAATAAGTTAAAAGTTTAGTTATATAATAAAAAGCTTCAAATTGTAATTGAATTAGATTTTTTTTTTTAATCTTTTGAGTGGACCTCAAACAAGTTTCAAGTAGATACATGGATCAAAAGTAAAGTAAACTAACTTGAATTTTTTTTATATAGTCTCATAATATGTGTATAAGTATTTTTATATAAAAATTTATTAATGAGAACTCAAAAAAAAAAAATAAAGAGCTACTCATTCCCATTAAATTATAACATGTAACATTTTTATTACGCAACATTAAGTAATTATAAATGGAGTTTTTTAAAGAAATAAATGTTGGATTTTACTAGCATCAAGCGACACCTACTGCTAGCAATGCTCATAAATATTACATGAAAAAAATTGATAAATGTAAATATTAAAAAATTTGTAGGACTACTAGATTTTTTTCCCCTCTCAACCATCACATCTCATCCGCATGGTCCTCATTTGGGATCTCAGCTGATGCTATTTCACATATTAATGATAATTATATTATCTATTTTTACCACATTTTTATTTATTATATACAAAGTAATAGAGCTTATATTAATAAATATATTAACAATTATATATATTTAGGATCCACTTATTTGTACCTCACTAGGTAAGATAATACTGTAGGAAAAGACAATTATAGTCATAACATTTTTGTATATTTAAATTCTTAAAAACAATGTTAACCATAGTGAATTTTATCGTTTGAATGTGCAACTATTTAAATGCTCAAAAAAGTATATTACAACCCTTTTCACTGTTGGATTTATATTTTTTCTATATAAGTCTAGTTTATAAATATTTTTACTAATGTGAATGAATAAAAAATACATATAATATTTTGACATAAACCCACTCCACTCCTTCGCCTTTATAAGACCACCCTCCCCATCCCACCTTTGACAACACTAAGCCATCACCAATACCAATCTCTCTCTTCAGACAGACAGAGAGAGAGAGAGAGAGAGAGAGAGAAAACATGGGTTTGTCGAGATCCTCTGTCTCCATGGCCGTCCTCTTGTTTTTCATGCTCTTCGTGTTATCATCAACGTTGGACATGTCGATCGTCAGCTACGATGAAAAGCACGGCGAGTCGGGCTGGAGGTCCGACGAGGAAGTGACGGCTATGTACGAGTCGTGGCTTGTCAAGCACGGCAAGTCCTACAACGCCCTGGGTGAGAAGGAGAGGAGATTTCAGATCTTCAAGGACAACCTCAGGTTCATCGACGACCACAACGCCGAGAACCGGACCTACAAGGTGGGTCTGAACCGGTTCGCTGACCTGACCAACGAGGAGTACCGGTCCATCTACCTGGGAACCAAGACCGGCTCTAGGCGGAGGCTTTCTACGCCCAAGAAGAGCGACCGATATTCTCCCCGCGTCGGTGAGGCCTTGCCGGACTCCGTCGACTGGAGGGAGAAAGGCGCCGTCGTCGACGTCAAAGACCAGGGTAGCTGTGGTATGTTTGATTCTCTCTCTGATCTTTCTTTTTTCAAATTGACATTAGTACCTTCTTTTTTTTTTTTTTTTTTAATTCTGCTTTCTTCGATGCTATGGAGGTCAAGTTTAGTGCAGGGTTGGATCAATTTATAAGTTGGTTTTTATTTTCCGTACATATTCTTTATTGTCAGAAAAAAAAATAAAAGCATAACTTATAAGTTTACAAAAAAATGGAGAAAATTAAATTTTAGTTATACAATTAAGAATGAAAAAAATGTGTTTTAACTTTTCACAAAGGGGTTTGTGATGATTGGACCGTTAAGTCCCTCTGATTAGTAGTAGATTCAAGGATATTTTGGTAATATTAATAGATTCAATGCATTTGTTTGTGAATAATTGCGTATCTGTAATATTTATGATTGTATCGCCAGTTATTATGGGTGAATCCATTGCCAAAAAGGTTTTGGCTGTCTCTTTGCGTTTCACAGTTGACAAAATAACAAATATACCATGGAAGGGATAAAACCAAAATCAGCATTTGTTTAGGAGTAGAAAAGAATAGAATTCAGCTTTTCTCCATTTCTAATCACCTTTTTTGAGTTTACTAGATTTTGAACCCACAAGTCAAGCTTTAAATTTCCATATGGGTGACAAGAGAAAACTCAGCAATCACTGTTCCAGACCATTAATGGGTTATTACTACTCTCTGGCTTCTTTTTAGTATGTAGTTGTCGATCTTTACCTTTACTGAGTTCAGTAAAGTTGTCTATTTTTGAAACCACAATCAGCTAGTTCTCATGCTTAGCATGAGGTCTTAAATTTGATCCCTTCTTACTCCTTTTTGTAACCAGCTATACTTTATATAATTCATGAAGTACTTGGTTTGTGTGTATTGTATCCTTACACGAGTTTAAAAGAATAGTCGTTGAAAGTTTGGACTATGAATACTCTGTAGCAAAATGAAAAAATTGTCTATGTTTGGTTACGGTGGCCGTTTCCACGATCATTGCCCACCTATATTCGTATTTTCTTTGCCTTTTGGTCGGTCCTTTTATTGGAGTTGGTCCCATTCCTAATAATAAAAGAAGTACAAAGTATAATCTAAATTAGAAGCTCACAAGTCTGGTGTATTGGGAAGGAAAAAAGACACGGAAAAACACAGTTCTACTATATTTGGATTATAGATTTATGGAGAAAAGGGTAAAGAAAAGGAAAAAATAAGAAAAGAGAATGAAGTGAACTATGCTAAAAAAAAAATTCTTTTGTTTGGTTGGATGAGGAAAATAAGAATAAAATTAATAGGAATTCATTAAAATATTTATTTATTTTTGGTTTGGTAACCTACAAAAATACTTACTATAAGTATGTAAAGTACTTTTGTTTTATTTTCCTTTCCTTGTCAATATCCAAACATAGTTTTGAGCCAAGTTTAAGCATTCAAGCATTGTGTGTAATGTGTATTGATTGATCGGAAATGAAGGGAGTTGCTGGGCCTTTTCAACAATTGCTGCCGTGGAAGGGATCAACAAGATAGTCACTGGCGATTTGATCTCGTTATCAGAACAAGAACTTGTGGACTGTGATACATCTTATAACGATGGATGCAACGGGGGTCTCATGGACTATGCCTTCGAGTTCATCATCAACAATGGTGGCATTGATTCTGAGGATGATTACCCTTATAAAGCCAGAGATAGCAAATGCGACCAATACAGGGTCGGTATTGGCTTCTTTAAATGACTGATCAAGTTAAAGATACAATGAGAACAGAAACAAGAATTAATTCACCTCATTCTTTGGTAATTACTGTTGGTTACAGAAAAATGCGAAGGTGGTTGCGATTGATGATTATGAAGACGTTCCTGAAAACGACGAGAAGGCATTGCAGAAGGCAGTGGCAAATCAGCCAGTGGCCGTCGCCATTGAAGGCGGTGGCATGGCATTCCAATTCTATGACTCGGTAAATATGCCATCTTGGTTCTTGTTTGGAAGTTTAGATTAAGCTGACGACAAATCCTTTATTATTATAAAGTTGTTCTAGTTTCTTTCATAGTAATCCAATTCTCTTTTATTTCCTATCTATTTTCAGGGTATATTCGCAGGAAAATGTGGGACAGACCTAGACCATGGTGTTACTGCTGTTGGATATGGCACAGAAAATGGTGTGGATTACTGGATTGTGAAGAACTCATGGGGTCGAAGCTGGGGAGAGAGTGGCTATATCAGGATGGAGCGTAATGCGGCTTACACCGGCAAATGTGGAATTGCAATGGAGGCCTCTTACCCTGTCAAGAAGGGTCAAAATCCACCCAACCCCGGCCCATCTCCTCCATCTCCAATAAAGCCTCCCTCTGTTTGCGACGAATACTATGCTTGTCCCGAGAGCAGCACCTGCTGCTGCGTCTATGAATACGCCAACTATTGCTTCGACTGGGGATGCTGCCCGCTCGAGGGTGCCAGCTGCTGTGAAGACCATTATAGTTGCTGCCCTCATGATTATCCAGTATGCGATGTATACTCGGGGACGTGTTTTATGGTAAGAACTAGACCTTGTTTGATGCTAATTTTTAAAGTTTTCAAAAGATGTGTTTTTGCTTAACGTTCTTGAATGGCACAGAGCAAGGACAATCCTCTGGGAGTGAAGGCAATGATGCGCGTTCATGCTAAGCCTCAATGGGCCTATGCCAATGTGGAAACAGTAGCAGTGCCCAAGAAAGCTTTGGAGAGCGTTTGAGCTTTAGAATGAGGAAAGCAGCAGATGGAGGTTGAAAGACTTCTACATAGCAGCATGCTTGATGTTATGGTCAATCAATGATCATCAGATTTGTATATAATGCTTTATATTTCTGTTGCATCTGAAGAAGAAACAGATTATTGTCGGTTCATATTATGTATATACTGCTTTAAATTCTAATGTTTCATGTAATAGTAATAGCACTGTTTCCTATACTACAAGTAATGGTAATGACATTGTGCTTAGTTCTCTTTGAAGTTCCTATTGATCAGAGTTTATTGTACCCTTCACAACAAATGGGAAAAAGCTGTGTAAATAACATTTTCCTGAGCTATCAAGATCTCTTAATATCAAGATTTCAGATTGGTTTGGTAATTATGGGTTTGGCTCCATTGTCATCTTCTAACGAGAGGTATGGTTGCATAGTCCTGAACCTGTGAATTAACTGGCGTAGCGACTGTCTTTATTTTCTTACCTAAGCCATAGATTCAGTAGAGACACTTGTTAAAAATCTAACTGAAGAGTATGCAATTGTTACTTGTTGGCTGGTTTCAAATTTCTTGGTACTTTGCCTCAAAAATATCCTAGGTTGGGTCTGGGGACCAATTCCATTCTGTGCAGCAAGTTGATCTTAAGTTCCATAACTCTCAATTAGATTTCTCTCACTTTTATCTCTTATTTTGGATTCTAGCTCATGAAACAGAATTAGACTAGTTTTATCGCTAGCAGTTAAACCCAAACCCAACAATTAGTAGAAATGAAGCTTGGTGCACAACTACAGGGTCTGGGAGAGTTGGACCCAACAATTAGTATCATCTCTGCAATGTTGGAACCAAAATGAGATTTGGATTAGCCATTGGTTTGGGCTGCTCGTAACTTTTTGTATAGAAGTGATTACTTCTGATGTTTTCGTTCATTTGGTAGAAACCATATTTTGGGATTATAAGAACTTCAGAAAACTTATCCTGTACTCTATTTTTGGACAAAAATTACATTGCATCAAGAGGATTTTTGCTTTTTCTAATTATGTATTTATGTGGTACTTAGGTGACACTCTCTATGCTTTTATATTTTTAAAATGACATATCACAAAAGTAATAAATATGCTTATTAGTAATCCATTAAGTTCTCCATTTATGGTTATACAAATAGATATGTATTAAGTTTCCTAAGTGAATAAATCAGGACTCTTTCAGCTAATTATCTAATCTTGGAATAAAATTTTTAAAAATTTTTTTTGGAGATAAAGGTTAGATTATGCATATATTAGTTTCATTAAATAAGATGAATATCGGATGGAGAGTTTGTGAGATAAACCCTAGCCGCTCCTTTCAATTTCCTTCTGAAAAACCCTATTCTCTCTATGTTCGATCATCTGTTGCAGGGTTCTTGGAATGCAAAAGAATAGTTAGCTGTCGAAATGGCTTTCTGCAATAGTTTTGGAAGTCTCATGAGGCAGACGACTCCTCAGAACAGGGCGCCTACGCTCAATTCGATTCGTTGCACGTCATTTTCAAAGCTTTTCATTGGAGGTCTTTCTTATGGAAACTGATGACCAGTCTCTCAGGGATATGCGTTTTCTGGCTTTGACGATGTTAAGGACGGTGAGCTTAAAACTACTTTGAATGCATTTACTCATTATTAGAATGCAAAGCACGTTAAGTTGTTCAAGTGCATAATGCACAACATGTATGAGAATAAATGGTGGATTTGTCAGTATATTTTGTTTTCCAAAAATAAGATGAATATCATATTTTAATAAGTTGAGATATATACTATTGATAAATTATTTATTTTTAACGTTATGAATATACAAACGGAATTTAAAATAAAAAATAAAATAATAGTTGATATCAATAATAAAATATGATATCATGGGGTATAAAAATGCTTATTACTAATCCCATTAAGTTTCTCATTTACTACACAAGTCTTGTTAAAAAAAAAAAAACTATATACAATGAAAATCCTAATTATTTGTTTTATACCTATAAGTATGTATCAGTTTTCTATTTGGGTTTATACATTTGTATTAAGTTACCTAAGTGAAGAAGTCAGAACTCTTCAACTAATTGGAGGGACTAATATATTTTGACCAAAATAAGAACGGTTGATTTTTTTAGAGATAATAAGAATATCTACTCTTGGACTAAAATTATAATTTTTTTTTTTTTGAGATAAAGGTTAGATTATGCATATATTAGTTCCATTAAATAAGATAAATATCATATTTCAATAACTTGAGACAAGAGCGGTATTGAGTTAAAATTTTGACTATCAATAAATTATTTCTTTTTATCGTTATGGATATATAAACGGGCATCACTGAAACATACATAGTATTCTAAATAAATAAATAATAGTTATATTTGACTTTTATCCATAAAATAAAGCTCACTGAAATTTAACAACTTAAAAATCTCTTAACCGAATAGAGCTCTAAAGTTACATATACTATCTATATGGAGAAAACCAATGCAGTTCCTTTTTCACTAAAAGCAGTCTATTTTTCAGGTAAACTTAAATGGACAGAGCTTTTCTATATATTATATTATATATAGATATATAAAAATTGATATAAACTCTATACTCTATATTGCAGCATCGAAGAACAAGTGAAATATTAAATGTACTCTCTCCCTCTTGGTTATGATATATTATGTTATTATTGTTACATACAGACTATGTCATAATATTATTTAATGGTATGCTATAACAATATTTATGTTTTAATTTTTTCTTTCATGTAGAGTATTGAAAAAGAATGTGCAGGTGATACCTATGCAAAACTCTATAGCTTTTACAAGTTTTTTTTATTTTTTTAGTACATTTTATTACCATAAAATAAATTAGGATTGTCAATTTTGAATTGTATTCTTAATTATTATGGATTTTAAATTAATTATTTATAACATTTTTATTGTGCCCCTATGTTTTGTCTTTTTTTTACGTGGCGCTTTAAATAATCTTATATTTTTAAAATGCCACGTCACAGGAGTAATTGATAGATAGTTATTGATTTTGTTTGGCTACTTCCGAAAAACAATTGAGTAATCTTATTTAAATAAGATAAGATTGTGATTGACAACTATGTAGTAATCTTATTTGGGTTAGATAACTATTAAATAAAATACTTTAAAAAAAAAATGTATGGAAGAAGATATTTGAACAACATCTGTAGTTGATTAAAATAAAATGCCTAGGATTATGTCCAACAAAAGAAGAACTTACTCACATGACTACAACTACATAAATTACCATATATATACTTTAACTTTTCACACTACAATATATAGTAATATGTTATTCACGCAGTAACTCTCTTCACTAACAAAAGTAATCTTTATTATTCATAAGGTTTACTAATAAAACTCCATTATTGGTAATCTTCATTATCTGTAATCATGCTCTCTTGATTGATTGTTTTGTTTTTTTTTTGATCATAGGAGAAGTCAATCCAATTCAGTTATGATATTTTATGTTATTTTTGTTATATACAAACTATGTCATAATATTATCCCAATGATTTGCTATAACAATATTCATGTTTCTTTTTTTTTTCTTTTTCCTTTCTTTCATGTAAAATGTGAAGATGATATCAATACAAAATTCTATTGCAATTAACTCAACCAAGCAAGGTTCTTTTGTTTTTCTGAACTTTTGTTTACTATAAAAGAAAATGGAATTATCAATTTTGGATTGTACACTTAATGATTATGGATTTTGACTTATATTTCTAATGTATATTTGAAGACCCTTACTTCCCGTGCATTACACAGTTGACACTCAGTGGAACTAATTTTGGAAGTCCTAAAAATATGAAAGACATTTTCCTTTACTTGGGTGGAGATAGATAAAGGATTGTGCCGAGGATCGGCTTCTTGCTCCACAGCATCGCCCTCGTTATCGTACACGTGGGCACGGTCTCCTTTGATCTCGACGGTTCATTTAGCGACATTTTGGAGAAAAATTCATCATGATGTGTCTAAACATTCTTAATACCCATTAGCAGTGCATCAAGGATTCAAGAGGGTCTAGGAACTATGAAAATCATCTATTCATGAGGCAGAGAAAGTGTTTGAAAGAAACAGGAACACCAATCAAAGGCCTGTAACGTATATATGTGACAAATGATAAAATGCAGAACGCAAATGGCAGCCAAACTCAACCTTCTCCAAGGAAGGTCACACATTCAAAAAGGAACTTGAATCAAATAGAAAAGGAAAAAAAAAACAAAAATGCATTAGGATGTCTAAAGTAGGTACACTGCACAGGGCAATTCAGCATTTACAGTAAACCAGAATCGAATAACTGTTTTCCAATGCAAAGGGCAACTGAGTTAACAAGTATCAGGGAATTAGGAATGCCCCATTTTCATCACCCCAAAAGAACCCAATGAGGAATTTTCCAGATAAAGCTTGAAAATTTCATACATGCATCTCAAATTAATTGCTTCTGCACATCCTCAGAAGCCCTCTCAACTTGGAAAATATGATCCTTTAAACAAACTTGTAACCTAGACGTGTTTCCGGCATTAAGTAGTTCAATCTACATGAAGCCTTACGCCCTTGCAATGTCCGTATCATCAGTTGAAGCTACTCTCTTTCCAGCTCTCTTTCCAGTGTACCGCTGGGAAAAATGGAAAAAAGAAAAGAGGAAGAAAAAGACAGGAATCACTTCATAAGTCTTAAGGTCATAGTAACAACTTCAAAGATTTTATATAGACATCCTAATAAATAATTAATCTGGGTAATAATGTCCTAAATACCTGCTTGCCGAAGGAGAATGGGATGTATTTGTATTTGATCATGTGCATTATCTGCCTGTTCATTGTGGAAACGAACAGCACCACCCAATAGAACAATAGAATTGGCCAAAATACAGGCACATCAAACGCACTGAAGAATGTCAGCACAAAGGCAAAGCAGAAGGCTTTTGTGATGGAATGCCTGCCACAGAGAAGTAAATGATGGAAACCAATTGCATGTAACAAGCTCAAAACAAGCATTTACAAGAATTATAACCAATAACAGAAACCGTGGGATCATCTGCCAATGGGAAAGGAAAATATGAAGAGCAACTTCCTTCAACATGAAATAGGACTTGAAGAGAAAGAGAGAAAATCTTCAGTGGTAAATTTTAGAATTCAAACAATAAACCATGGATATGGAATCTCTTTATGTGCAATTAACACAACCGTTAGCAATATTGGAGACCCTAATTAACGCAACAATAAAAAAGAACCAGGAAACTCTATAAATCTATGATAAAGCCATTGCAAATTAATGCTATGTTTGGTAGAGAGGATGGAAAAGAGGAGGGAAGGAAAGCAACCACCTAGGGAAAGGATTGGGTTTTCTTCCTTTTGTGTTGGTTGAGAGGAAGGGCGGGAGGAAAGGAGGAGGTTTTAAGAAATATTTGGCCATTAAACCCTTAATGAATAAAAGGCTATTGTACAAAATGGAGGAGATAAAAGTAAATTGAAACATTTAAAAACTCAGCTCACCTTTTCTCTCTCCTCTCCCTCTCTTTTTCTCTCCTTGTCCACCCACTTCTGGCCAAATTGTATTTTGTGGGCCAAGAGGGAAAATGCTCCCTCCTTCCTCTCCTCCTATGTACCAAACAAAGGAAATCCTCCCCTTTTTTCCTTTTTCCCCTGTCCACCCTACCAAACATAACATTAATTTTTTAAGATCATCATTTTTTGTAAGTATGGCACAATTATACAGGTCAGTAGCGGAAGATGATCACCTACACTTGGACTGAGTTATGGCAGAGTCTCCTATAAGAGGAAGCAGTGGGAATTTCTCACAAGGGGGAAATGCCAGAGGAGCAATGCCAAAAAGGTGATGATTCCTTTTGTGAAAATGAAATATAGCACAACAATAAAGGTTGGTAGCTGAAGATGATCAGACACTTGGACTCAGCTATGGTCATATATTGAAAGGCAATGATCATATCCTTCTTCATACTTCACCCAGCACAAGCATCAATTGGATCCAGCAAAGTAGTCGGCTTTGTAATTTCTTGGGTGCTGGCATATTGTTAAATATATACAGAAAACTAAAATCGTTACCACTAAGGATTATAAATCATTTTAAATTGCTTATGGAGTCAACATGTTTTCACCTTCACTCACAACACGCAGGAGAAGCAGCCCAGAAAAGGAAACAAATCTATAATTGGGCACTGCTTAGTAATGAGTTACCATAAAGAAAATTGCACAAGAAACTATTATGGATGACAAGGAACCATTCTCTCACCAAAAAGAACATGTAGCCCTGAACTTGCCTATCATGTGATAAAATGCTTTTGTCCTTTCTCAATATATTTCTTTCATAGATTTTGATAATTGTTTTGGCACAAATTGGAAAAAGAAAAACATGAAAAATAAGATTGTAACTGTTTATACAATAATTTTGGCACTTCCTTCAGGGCAAGTACTTGTAATAAAAGAAGATTTAGGTGTACAAGTTAGAAAAAAAGAGAGCTTGCAAGCCAGGTAAACAAGAAAATGTCCAATAATCCATTAAAGAAGAAAGATTCCCCAAAAACTCTTATACAGTTTAAAACCAACAATCAAGATGTTTATATGGAACAAAAAGTCCTCATAGCAACTAATCCACTGAAGACTTCAGGTTAATAATCTATTCTACTGCTTCTCAAACAGCCAGAACCATAACTTCCTTGAATCATCCTTCATAGTCTCCTTTCCTTCTCAATCGAGCTTTGGGTGTCCTATCCACAAGAGAATTTTCAACAGTGGCTGGACTACAGCTAACTGAGAAACAACTAGTACCTATTAGCCAAGTGGCACATGCAAAGGACAATGTGTAAAAAGAACATCAACCAACTCCAGACTAGCCTTTCAAGTAAGACAATGTTCAAAATAGTAACCACCAGTCAAGAATATTATCAGTCAAAATTTTGTCCAAAGCCACCATTGTGCGAATGAAGCTATTTCACAAAGTTGATATAGAGTAACCATTGTAAATAGTAGGAGGAGGACAAACTTCCGATGCTAGCATGACTTAAATCTCTCCTATTGTTAATCACCCAAATCTAGGCACCCTTCCATAGGGATTGAGAAAAGACCTAGATAACATCTGTGCAGAAGCCTAGCAACTGTAGTATATGCTTTTCAATGATAATATAAAAACTAAACTTTTCATCCATTTTATTGTTCCACTAAATGTTTTCAATTAAATCTGATTTCCCAATTTTGAATTTTTTTGATAAGTACATAAATTTTATATTAAAAAGGCATCAAGGGCATCACCTATGTACACTAGGTTTATACAAAAGAGATTGTGTACATGACAACAATACATTCCTATAGTATTTTTTATTTATCACAATTATCAATGAATCAAAGTTGCACCAAGACACCAATTCGGCAATACTTCAAAGATGTCAAGCTTAAATGATACTCGTATATCAAAGTAAGAAGGAACTATAAATATTGAATACTAATAATTCTTTTTTATATCAACTGGTATTACATTTCAAAACCCTAAAGTTACGTGTTAGAAAATTTCTCTCTCTAGTATTCTTCCCTTTGTATTTTCTCTTGTTTTTAGCATATAAGTGTATGTATATATACTATGGAGCAAATCAACCATACACATTTGGATTCATTGAAATATCTTTCATTGATTGAGATTGTCCTTGCAAACGCAATGGCATAGTTCTACACATCTTCACAACACCAACACCATAATGACATTGATACCAATGAGAATGATGAGGCTTATAGTGTGAGGTACATACTTTTCACTCATTATATCAGGAGATATGCAAGTCTCGCAGTATGATGGGGTTGTCTCCAGAGACTCATGACTCAATATTTACATAATAAATCGATTTATAGTTATACTGAAAAAAAGACATAAGACTGTAAAATTAGCAGCAGTCCACTCGAGTAATATAAGATGCACCTTTATACTGACATGGCCTACAATACACTGATCATACATTACCACTTCTGACTATGGATGGTCAAAAGGCCACACAAAAATGATAAAGGCTGAACGGAAGTTTGACTAGGATTTGACGAATTTTTTCATGCATTTAATTGGAGGACACTCTCAAATGTATATATATCATCATCCCATAATCTATAGATAAACAAAAGTGTTGATAGGATTTCAAGGATTTACTGAAAGACATGGTTAGTGAACATATATAATTATGCTATCGAATATTTTTAAAGGTTGAACCAATCCAAAAACAAGAAAGGAAAATGGACATTACCTAATGTGGTCATTACAAATTGAGGGTGTTGGGAGGTTTAAGGTTGAATGAATCCAACTTAGAAAAATTCTTTGGACATATTTACAAGAAAAATCCCTTTAAATTTGGCAAGTGATTAATCCGTACATCTTGGAAAACAATCTCCTTTGAGTTCTTCTGGAACCAATAGAGAAGTTGTGTGTTTGCAAACCACATTCAGCATCTTCTCATTAACATGTGATGTGCCCAAAACAATGCCAATTGATCGAAGCACATAGTACATGACAATACCATATCTTAATGGTTTCTTGAACGAATTTTCAAAAGTTGGTCACCTATCATATCCCTCCTATTCGAGAGGGAGAAAATGGTTTGAGATGGACAAGGCCGAAATCCAGACTCCAAAGGCTTTGAGGTGAAGTCTTTTTAATGCCTTGTTGGGTCATGTAGAGCGTCCTTGAAAAGAGGTGTGGGTATCAATAGCCCCATCCAAGATTGCCTTTTTTTTTCCCGCTTGAATGGCATCATCGCAAGATTCTCACCTTTGACAACTTAATTATGAGGAGGCAAATTCTCGTCAATAGATATGGTATATATATACATGATAGGTATCAGTTAATCATCTCTTCATCTGCCAGGGAGAGATATGTAGTCCATGGTTGTTAGTATGTTTGGCACAAAGTGGGTGTTCCTTAGGTATGTGGTGGGACTTATTCAATCTTTGAGGGGAGTTAGAGTGGGAAAAAAGGAGAGGAGAGACTTGGATTTTGGTGAAAGCAATCGCAGGACTTACGATGCCCAAGAAGAACCTTTGCTTAAATGGAAGAGTAGAACTTTGTCCATTCTGTATAGTTAACTCTCGGGTAGAAATTAGAATTGATCCGTCTTTCAATCAATTTTTGGATTTTGTAGAGTTATTTACATAGCTCTTGCTTATAAAAACCAAAAAGAGAGACACACACTATAAATTGGGCAAGTAAATAGCCTAGATGTCTAAATTGAGAAAAACCAAATCTTCTAAAGGAAGATACCCCTAAATCTGCATAATTGTGAACCAACATTCCAATAGCACACAAGTTTCCAGTGCTGCATATTGAAGATACCAAATTTCCCACAAATTTTCCAAGATCTGGCACTTACTCTTTCAACATTTTGAGAAAGAAGCAGTAATATAGTCTGATCTTACATTCGTACTCCACTATATACGTTTATGCTCATATATATACATATATATTATAGCCTACCAATCAAGAATTGAAAAGGAAGGGGGGCAAGCAACGCACCAGAACTTGAACTCGGGAAGACGGCGAACGAACGGGCGGAATTCATCGGATCCGCGGGTGGGGAGGGTGGGGCCGTCGGCGAGTTCCTGGATCTCGGGATCAACCTGAGGAGAGAGGAAGAGGATAAAGAGCTGGAGGATGTAGATGCCGAGGCCGTAGGTGATGATGTAGAACCCTTGGACGAGGTACACGCGGAGGGCGTAGAAGAAAACAAGGAAGGAGAATGCGATCCAACGGTGAAGGACGTGCGGCGTCGACTTGTCGAGGATGTGTTGGTACCGCCGCGACACGACGTAGCTCCATTGGGATAGAGCGGAAGACGACGAGAGAGCGTCTCCGGCACCACCACTTCCGCCGCCGAGATTCATATTGTGGGGTTCTCTCTCTTCCTGCTTCTTTCTTTAGCTTATTTGCAGGAAAGGAGCGGAAGCAGAGAGCGTCGGAGCTACCACCGCGCCTCTAGTTTTTTCTTGGACTGTTATTATCAAACCAGAGCGGCAACAACGGTCGTGCGTTGAAAAGGCCAATGGACTTGCCAAGAATGGAAATAGGCCCAATTTAGCGAGGGCTGGTACTTTCATAGCGTTACGACAGACTCACAACATGCTGAAGTAGAGCCCATTACACAAGTTCACTGGTGAAACCCAATCCGGGCCATATAATAACCCAAGTTACCCAACTGACATTAATATTGGGAATTATTTTATTAAATCTTTCCTATCCCAAAATTATTTTATTTTTTCTTTCACAAAGTCATTCCAACAGGAGAAAGACGGTTAGGAAGGGCAACTTCTTTGTAGATTGCTTGGCCAATAGGAGTAACAACTAGAGATACGCAAAAGAACTTGAATACGCACGAATTGAACAAACTCGCCTTCATGGGATGGGCTTGGTTCTACAATTTGCACGGTTCCATTTTATCTCTAAAGAAAGGCAAAACCGGCTAAAGTTGTTTCAGTTCTCGATTTAGCCTAGTGGTAATTGGAACTAACTCAATAATTGGCCCCATATATATTTTATACGGAATTTTATGTATTAGTTACATACTACCAAATGTCTTTAGGTCATCAGCTTTGACAACGTACAAGATAGGGCTAACTTTAATTGTTACACTCAAGCATAAAACATAAAATGATTACGATGAACATTTGCAAAATTTTTAATGCAAATCTCGAAGTCTCAAAACAGTCCAGGTAAAACCGCAATTTACACCTTGAGTCTCGTGTTGGTTCTGTTCTCGATTTATATGCTAGTTTGATTAATACTTTTGTCTCAAGCTTGAAGTCAGACTGAGAAGCTAGAAACTAATTTGATCAATTGGGATTCTGTTGACAATGTAAGCATTGATTTTGGAGGGTAGAAAACTTACCCTCCAGTGTTACTGCTATTTTAGAAAGAAAAAAAAAATTTTGATTAGCCTTAATGACTGTTCCAAACTGCATCTTGATGCAAAGGATCATAAGACCTCTTCAATTGAGTAGAACACAATTGATGATTTCCCAGATCATCATGGACAGTTCCATGGAAGAGGTCAGACACAAACACACACGCTCGTACTACCTTTGTATTCAACTTACAATTACCATACGCTAGTAGACTTATTTCTGGGCTCCTACAGCACATGCCACCCCAGATTAGTTTGCAATATAAAAAGACTTTCTAGAAAGTTGAATGTCACTGTCAACTATTATATGATTTTTTTACCACTTGAAATTGAGGTAGGGATAAGTAAGATATATATATATATAAAGTCAACTCTCCAATGGAAGAAAATTCCTCACCCATTTCCTTCCACCCAGCTTTTGTATATAGCATTAACGTTTCCGCATACTATACACAGCTTTCAATCATGGTAGGCGCACCCATGTCTACCATTGCTGCAATTCAAGCCCATCAGCAGCAGTCTGCAACAACAACAACAACAAAAACAAAATATGCACCACCGGCCTAATCATATGCAACACCAAATGCAACTCTTTCCACTGTCCTGCCATACGGTGGCTCCCCACCAGCAACTACAGCTCCTCCTTATCCCGCCGCCACTGCCTATTCTCCGGCGGCACCTCCGTACATGACATGCCCTCCAAGTTCAGTGCCCCAGCGGTCTCCATATCCTTACTCAAACATATCCTCCAAAGTCCAAATTCAGCTCCTTACCCGACTTACCCTCCAACATGTCCACCATCACTCTACCCTCCCACTCAACCTCCTGCCTATCCTGAGTATCGTCTCCAGCCGTCTGCCCCTGCAGGCTACCCTCCGCAGCCATACCCGCCGGCCCCTCAAGCCTCAGGTTGTTGCCCACCAGGTACATTTCCTCCTTAAACTTGTTTTTTTCATGCATCATGCCAATGAGAACCTATTGCCTTCGTGGGATAATATTTGACCATCACCCATCTTCACCGAATCCCACTTCATAGTCTTCTGGAGATTTTGACAATATTTCCTAAGATATATACTTTTCAAAGTCTCTTTTAACTATAACTCAATATTTATGTTTGAATTTTCAATTTGTATCAATTAATTCTTTTTGTGGCAATGTATTAGTAATCTATTATGAAAATAGATAATATAAAAAAAAATGACATATTACTTACATATATTCACAAAAATATAATTTTATATCAAAATTGACTTTTTTTTTAATAATTGTTTAATGATTAAAATATCCCTTAAATTGCTTATATATATTTGTTATTCCAAGTGGCCTTTCAGTCATTGACAAATATTACAGTAAGAGAAAGTCAATTTCATAATAGAATCATATTTTTTATAAGTATGTGCAAGCCACATAATAATTTTTCATCTATTTTCTTAATGAATTTTTAATAAAAGATGTTTATTGATAAAAATTAAAAGTTAAAGAGGTCATTATATTAAGTTTTAGAGTTTAGAAAAATTTAAATATACTAAATTATAATTTAAAAAGCGACGAGTTAATTATCTCTTCTAATAATACCAAAGGTTTTGTTACAACTTGCCATTAAAATTTCATGCAGTTGACTCTAGTCTACTAGTGCTTTTGGAACTTCCGTAATGTGTACATATTATATATATATATTGATCTGCTGCAGGTCCATCAACAGGAGTCTACCTCTACCTCTCCAACTGCAGGAGTCTACCAACCACCTTCATATCCATTCAGGGGCGGAGCCACCGTGAAGTTAGGCTCCCTGTGCTGTAGCATAGGGGCTCAGCTCAATTCTTATTTTTTATTTTTTAAATTTTTTTAATATTTAAGTTTAGTCTATTTTAATATTGTTATATTTAATTTATTCTTTTTTATTGTTCAATTCAATACGTAATCTAATTACCTAACACAGTTCACTCTAATTTTAATACTTAAATTCAATAAAAATTAAATTAATTAATAAATCGTTAAAAAAGTGACCTAGGAGAGAGGTAAAGTTACAGTCTAACCATTAAAAAAATTATTTAACATGTTTCATGTTGTTGTCTAATTATTAATTTTTTTTATTATTTTCTTTAAAAAAATTCATTTTGACCTATTAAATTAAGTTTTGACCTTAAGCAAATTGTACAAATCCAAGAGAGATAAAAAAAGAAGTGAAGAGCAAACTCTCGCTCCAGTGACCTTCACCCTCTAGGGCTTCCATTGCTTGGATACTTTGTGTTATCAAATTTTTTTTTTTCTTTGTATTCGTGTTTTACAGATTTTATGATTGTCTATATCGGAGAGAATTTTTTAAACCTATCGATGGAGATTCAATAATAAATAATTTCTATTCGCTAAAAAACTGTCGGACACAACTTTAATATGTACTTTTTCTTAAATATTTTTTAATATTACCTGTTTCTGTACACTTTTGTCACATATTAGTTGTAAAATTATTTGATCTATATAACTTTTATATATATATATATATATATATTTTATAACTTTTTTTGATAATTCATTAAATTTTAGCTAGCTTAAGGACAAATTAAAATTCTAGTTCTGCCATGCAGCCATTCTAAGATCTCATGAACCAGAAATCCTGACTGAGTTGTCATCAATTATCAAGTGGAGAAAATGCAACATTATTATACAACTATCCAAGAGTTCCTCAGCCAATTCATCTTCGGGCTTTATCAAAGACTTTTGTAGCACTTTGGATTTAAGTCAAAAGTTTCATTGCTTTGGATATCAATTAATTAATTAATTATTTTGAATTTGGCTATAGATCAAGCGTGACTACTCAAGATAGGGGCGTTCAAAAAATTAGCCAACTCATCCAAATCAACGACGTGACCCAACCTCAAATCGATTCAACCCAATTACTTCATGAGTGAATGATTGGTGAATTTCAATTAACTTAATCATTTTTTATTTAGGTGATAGGCTTTTATTTTTCTAACTCGAGCCAATCAACCAATCTATTTGAATCGTATTTTTTTACATTAAAATGTGTCATTTTTACTCGACTAAACTGACCACAACCCGAATTAAACCAATCCGATCACCTATTAGGTCAAAATTAACTTTAAAATTTTCAATTCGCTACGGTTAATCCGGGTGATGAGTAATTTTTCAATCCAATCCAACCCCGCTTGTGAAAGCCCTAACTGAAACTTTGCATTGCGTGTATGACTCTCTTTGGAAAGAGAGGGACATATGTATTAATGTCAGACGATCCTTACATATCCTGTTAAAACAGTGCCAATTAATGTGTATTAATTTCCCAAAAGAAGTAAGGGCATGTGTTGGAATTTGTGTAAGGGCATATTTGGAATTCGTGGAAGGAAAAGAGAAAAGTTGAAAAAAGAAGTGAAAAAGAACTCGTAAGGAAAATACAATTTTTTTTCTCTACTTGATTTTGTTAAAAAAGTTGAAAAGAAAGTTATATTGTTTTATTTGAAATTTAAAGAGGAGGCAAAAAAATTATAAGGTTAATATTAAAAAGAAAAGATGAAAGAAAATGAGGAGAAGGTGGAAAGGAAAATAATTTTTCTTTACCTTTCTTTAAACTTTCTTGCTCTTTCCTTCTAAATTAAAACTTAATAAAGAAATTTCTTTTTTCTTTCCTAAAGTTCCAAACAAGGGTCCTTCAATCCTTCAATTCAAGCCATCTATGATTTGTATATAATTTGTGTTAAGTTTTTTTGTCCATTTATTGGTGGAGTTTACGTTGGCTACTTACAACTGGTTTATAGACGTGATAGGTTTTCATTAACATGTCAAGGTTTTTTTATTTTTTTTGATAGCATTAACATGTCAAGGTTGAAGCCATTATTTCATAAAATAGATAAAAAAAATTCAAATTAATAATTATGACTTTACAAATAATTTTTTTTTATCGTGAAACTAGTCGTGACAGAGGTGTGAGTCTTATTAGGAATTGATATGTTCACGCATGAATATGTTGAGATCCACGTTAAGCTTGTATTGAAATGGTATTATGCATATAATTAAGTAGGTTCGAAAAACTTTAAATTTGAATAGTTAAAATTTACAAGTATCCTCAAGAATTAAGAATGACTGATATTAAAATTTTTAAGTATAAAAAGCTTAATTTTAATCTTATTTCTAATAATATTTCTCTCACTATAATTTAAAGCTGGATTTCTCTCACCAAACATAACAAAAGAAAAGCATAATTTTTGGTGAAAAACAAATTTGAATGCACTCATAAGATAAGATTTTTCTTTTTTCTTCTTAACCCAAAAAAAAAAAAAAAAATCCCAAAATACTCGGAGCATACCCAACCCGAAGACCTACATATTCTCGTTAGTTATTCCCCGCTTGGTTAGTTGATCAGAAAAGAGTTCCATCGTGGAATCGTCGCCGCTTCCCAATCTGTTCCGGTCGTCCAGTGTCGCTGCTTCTTGTAGAGCTTAGTTCCGTTTTGCTGGATCGGCAATGGGGGACATGAAGTTTCTAGGGATGGACTTTAGCTGTGCATTTGGATCGCTGAGCGACGGCAAGTTCCCTGACAAAGATTGTCTTCTTCCACTCATTTCGAAGCTCCTTGGCTACTGCATCGTCGCCGCTTCCACCACTGTCAAACTCCCTCAGGTAAAATCCGATCTTTATCATCTCCCCAAACCTTAGGTAAATCTTTATTGCCCCACTTTTTTTTTTTTAATTTGATTTTTTCAGTATTAGTGCGCGGTTTGACAATCGCAATTCTTGATCCATTGCTTGTCTAGTTTGTTAATTGAGTTTTCCTTGTCGTGTGGTTCAATAAACCTGCGATTGTTAGATCTTTGATTTTGGGTTCTCACTGCAAGCTTATGTGTGGTAATCTTTGGGATTTTTACGTGCTCAATTGCTCCTTTTCTTTCAAAACAAACGCAATATTCGAAAGGAATTTTAGCTGATTGATGTTGGTAAAACGTACAATTTGTATTCTTTATTTCAGATTAGCTTTCCTTTGACTAACTTCTAGGGTAGACCCTTAACCTGGTTGTAACCAAGCTTCTGTTATGGTATCCATGAACTGACTGCGCAGAAAACCGGAATTTGGAGACCATACTGGAGGAACTTATAAAAAGAAAAAAGTTTTGATACCTGAAAAAATGGAAATGACGGGAATGCATCGCCCTCCAATTCTGAGACCCATCTTAATATAGACTGCAGTGGCAATTGGGTTGGATTTAATGAATGGTAGAATAGACGTAAGAGGCATGGAAGTTCTGTGGATCCTGATTGACTCCTACTCTCAAGTCAAATTTAATGTTTGATCTTTATATGTAAATTTATGCGGATGTGGTTGGGTAAGCACCTCATTATGGTATGTGAAGGACTTCGAGTGGGGTCTCTAATAGTTATGTGTTTATGCATGGTCATTGTCCAAAATTTTGTCACTGCATTCAACTGCAGTTTTAGGGTGTTACAAGTTAAATGTCAGGGTGTGAAAACAAATCGTAGGTCTTCTTGTGAAAAAGATTCTGACTTTAGAATAAAGTTGCTTGGATGATGGTTCAGTTCTGAATTGCTGGATACAAAGGGTGGATCTAAGGAATTTAGCTACTATGTTCATTTATCTATGTAAAGTGAATCTCTTTCTCTCCTTGCACTGTAGATCTTGCATTGTTTCTCTAAGCTTCAAACAAGAAAGAACTAGTGCAGTTCACTTCCGTTAAGAGGAAGATAGAGAGAATATTAATTTCTTAATCCCAGTCGCCCTGTGATGAATAAAAGGTTCAGTGTTACTGCTTTCTTTCTTTGAAGGTTAAAACTACTCATTTAAAATTCTGCCTCATTTCAGATATACTTGGATAAAAAGATGTTTTGAGTGGTGAGATTGAGATGTTGGAAGAAATTATACAAAAAAAATTGTTGGAAAAGGAGAAGTTCCTCTCAAATTGTTAAAATAATGGCCATATATGTAACATTACACAAGATTTAATTCCTTGATTGGGTCTTTGATATTGGTTCTGTCACAGAAACTTGCTTCTTGCACATAGAACATGGTAGATGTTCATTTGAACTTGTTAATTGCATTTTCTATAGCATATCTCATTTGATGTTTTTGTTCCTCATTTGCAGATTTTAAAAATTTTGAAACACCAAAGTGTCAGAGGGCTTAGTGTTGTGGCCTTTGAGCTTGAAGTAATTGGTTATACCATTGCCTTGGCATATTGTCTTCACAAAGGGCTTCCATTCTCTGCTTATGGCGAGTTGGCATTTCTTTTGGTCCAAGGTACATTCTCTAGCACCGTCTCATATTTGCTTTCAGGTACTAATGTACAATATTGAATGATGGGAAATGCACTAGTATGTAGGCCAAGCCTCCCTTTTGCTCTTTTGCCTTCCAGCTCTTTGCTGGGCAATTACTCACATCCATTTCAACAGGGTATTACATCAGAGACCAGATTGTTTATCCCTCTGAATTCATGGTTTGTGATTGTTCCAAGAATTTTTTAATGAAAAATGGTATTTGTTCCATTACTTATGCAACAGCCTTCTTGTCACTGGAAAAAGGGAAATGGAAGGAGATTGTGTCAGAAATCAATCTTCATGAATTTGGTTGTTTTGTTGGTTTTGTGTTTTATCTATTTATTTGTCTAAAATACATTTTGAAGAAAAAACAAATAAACAAAACAAAAAGAACCAAGGAAAGGGAGATAGGAGTAGTGTATTGCAGGCAGGAGGATTAATTGGATGGTTCTATTCATCTCATTAGGCTAATAAGAAGTTTTTTCCTTTCTTTTTTTTTGGTCCTGAAAGCCTTAGAGGACTCGAGATTTGAGATCGTAACTTTTGGTACATATGTGCACTGAGGTTAGAAGGTCGTCGTTTGTGCCTTTCTGTTCAGAGTAGCAGAAATTTTGGGACTGGGTTGGTTATGTGTTAGACAATGAAGACAAATTATGATAAGCTGGCTCAATGGAGCTTAAGTTGGAGTTTGAAGCTTGCCACTTAAATTGAGATTATCCCAAATTGAATCTTCTTTCTTCAAACTACATTTATTGAGCATATAGATACAGTAAGTATTTGTGTTATTTACACGTGTATATTTAAAATGTAGGTATACGTAAAACTTGAACTACATGTATTCACTTTATTATCAAAGTAAAAGACAAAAAAAAAAAAATAGTTATTTGTCCAAACTAGTGATTTTTGACCCCCATCCTGTTTGTACTCTAACAAAATTATATTTTAAGATCATCTGGGTTGGCAGGTTCATTCTAAAGTGTCAGACAAAGTATTGCCACCCAAATCCTGTCTTTTTTTGTGGTGTTATTGAGCTATTACTCTTGACATGATTATCAAAAGGGATCTAATATACTTCTTTCTTTTTCCATGTCTATTACAGCTATAATTTTAGTTGCAATTATCTACTATTATTCTCAGCCGATGGGAACCAAGACATGGATCAAGGGATTGCTGTATCCTACTTGCTTGCTGGCATTGACTGATTTTGGCGTTGTTTTGAAAAATCTAATAAGCAGTGATAACTACTATTTACTGTTTATATTGCATGTTTTCTCCCTGCCGGAATAAGACATATAGTCTGTATTTCCTCACTAATGTTCTTGTAGATATTGTGCTGTGGCACCCACTGTCTTAGCTGGACAAATTGATCCTGTTCTCTTTGAAGCTCTATATGTGAGTGGCAACATATACTAACCTGACTGTAATTGCTTGTTTATTGTCGCTTGTTTCCTTTTCTTGCCTTTTACATGCATATTCAAACTTTCAAGCAATTTATTTTCTTCAGTAAATTTATAATTTCCTGCATGTCTAACACTTTCCCGGTGAAAATAAATTGTTGCAGGCATCTCAGCATGCAATTTTTTTCTTCGCCAGGGTCCCACAAATTTGGGAGAACTATACTGTAAGTTAACACTGATGATTTTTTTTTTTTTTTTGGTCTTCTTTCTTTTCTTCTTTTTTTTTTTCTTCTCTCTTTCGGGTAAAAGAGTGAAGTGTATAAATATACTGTTCTAAGGCCTCCAATGACCTAACTTATCTGAAGGTTAAACTCCTCCAAATAGGAAGTTAAATTTTGTCCATTGTGTAAGCCAGGTGCCTTGTGTTATCACCATTGCAGGGCATAAGCTAGGTGTCTTTATTTACCTAGAGCTTTTTGAAACTAAATGGGACAATTTGCCTGTTTTATTAAGTAAATGGCAAAGTCGTCTCTCCCTCTTGCCTACTGAATGCCTCTTGAATATTGAATGTACGACCAAGTGTCCAACTGTCCATAAAACCTTCTTTTCTATTTGCTGAGTCACGTGATTTTGTCTAGAACCTGTAAGCTGTATGAGGTTGAACTCCATTAAGCACTTTTCAAACAGATGCATATATTCAATAGTATCTTCATTATACCATACAGAACCATCACCCACCCTGCCACCCATACGAATAGTTTATTTCTCATTTATCAGAGTGCCATTGAACCATGATTCACAATCTGTAGTTTGTTAATGTCTTCTGTTACTTCATTTTGGATAATGTTTCTGTCTTCTTTTTTCTCCCATCATAGGATGGTAATGTTGGGTTCTCATTTTTTTGGTTTGTTTCTAGATCTAGCTATCTATTTCCTGTTTCCCAACAAGGAATTATGTTTACTTTCTGGTATTGCTTCAAAATGTTTATGCATTCAAATTTGACATTCTTATGGCTATTCTTTGAGCAGAACAAAAGTACAGGGGAGCTCAGCTTTTTAACTTGTTTAATGAATTTTGGAGGTTCAATGGGTGAGTATATTGTTTTGCACTGGTATAGGTGAATTGATATTTCAGGGAAAAGTAATGAATTGCCCATCGTGTTTTCTGCAGTGAGAGTTTTTACCAGCATCCAGGAAAAGGCTCCAACAAGTGGTATCCTTATCTCTTGCTTATAACAGTGGCCTAGTTTTGATCTCCTAGAATTTATATCTCTAATGTGATGATGAGAGTTACCATCTTGGATATGGAATTTTGGGAACCTGACTGCTTGGTTTGCAAAGCAGACGCTTATCATTCTAATCATAAAACTTATTTGTTATTTAAGGTTATAAAGTTGGGTGCTTATGATTCTAAGCATAAAACTTATTTACTAGTTGAGGTCATGAAGCTACTGCAAAATGCTAATCTTTTTTAAACTATCGCATTTACCATTTATCTGCCTTAATGTAAATGCGAGGAATGCTAAAGTGATAGTGTTCCCATAGAGAAATAGCTTGTTTAACTATGCTTTTTTTGGTTTTTCTTATTTATTTATTTTATTTTTTGCTTGACAATTCTGTTTGCTTTTATTTTTATGTAATCATTTGTTGTCCTTGATTTGTTTGAAGTTATTATGGGCTCTGTAATTGGTGTTGTGATGAATGGTACCATCACGAGTCAGATAATCATATACCAGAAGCCACATGGGAAGAAAGAAAAGAAAAATGAATAGAAGAATGAGGCTGTGCCCAAGAAGCTTTGCTCTCGAAGGTTCAATGTGTGCTCCAAGTGGACTGATATGCCCCAATTATCGATTCTTAAAGGGCAGGTAACATTGTCGTTCTGCACTATGACATTCCAAGATAAAGTTCAGATTTTCATTTTGAATCAAATTTAAAGTTTCTTCGCCTAGTCCAACTCCTTGTTTACGTATCATTTGAAACTTTTGAATATTAATTTTCTTATAGAAGTTCTAAGACAGTGTTTAAGGTAGAATCTTGTACTTCGTCATCTGTAATCTTTATTGTTAGCTCCTGATTCAATGGGTTTGTTACTTCATAACTGTTGTGGTTACCAGACTTTCACCAACAAATGCATGAACATTTAGCCTTGTTGCAGTGTGGTATTAATAAGAATTCAGAAGAAGTGAAGTACTCAAATTAGAGCTGTTCAAAAAATCGGCAGACCTGACCAACTTGATCCGACACCAAATTGACCCAACCCAATCACCCTATGGGTGTATAACGGATGAATTTCAACCAATTTTACTATACTTGGTTTGAGTGTCTAAGTTTTTTTTTTTTTAACACAGCTTGACCAACTCGAGCTAACCAGATTATCCTATGGGTTGAGTACGGTTTCAAAATTCTTTAACCTGATGTAATCGGGCTGGATAATGGGTGACTTCTCAATGACCGTGAACACTCCTAACTCAAATGCATCTTGCGCTTTTTTATGAGTGTGGTGTTGGGCCAGTAATTGTGTTGTGGTGCTTGTCACTTGACATAGGCACCCGTGAACACTCCTAACTCAAATGCATCTTGCGTTTTTTTATGAAATGAGTGTAGTGTTGGCCTAGTAATTGTGTTGTGGTGCCTGTCACTCGACATAGGCTTGCCTTTTCAACAGATTGCAGGAGGGTTAGTCCAAGTAGTTGATAATTGGTTAGCTGTATAAACCTTTTTAATTTTCCTTTTCCCTCCAATCTTGTGCTAGAGGGAAAATTATCTTGTCTACTCATATTGTCATATGCCCATGTCTGGTAAAGATAAATAAAATCTGCATCTCAAACTAAGCCACAAAAACCTGCAAAGACTGAACTTTGATTCTCCCATCTTGTGTTGAAGGTACCTCAAGGCTCAGTTTGGAACTTAGATTTTTTATGAAAAAAAAAATGAACAAAAATACTTTAATTTTTTCACCAAATATTCATGTTCCAAACAAAACGTAAAGCTACAGAGATTCTCCATGCGGTGCAGGAGTAGAAAACTTAAATCTCACATAATTCCATGGGATCGACTGATTTCTTCAAAGCGTATCCTGTAGAGCAGGCCGTACTGTCATTCATCCCAAAATTGATAAAAAAAAAAAATTAAATAAAAAACTAATGCTGGAAAGTCAGGCTCTGCAGATTCCATCTTCCTTCTATCGTTATTTCACTATTTAATGACAGTCATCCTGATAATTACTTGCTGAAACAACGGATATTTAAGCCCTCACAATGGCGGCCTCGTATAACAAAAGCTTAAAATTTCTTTTAACATCTGTTCAGGTGCATGCTTGCCCCTTGAAGTCAACTTCCCAAGCTGATAAATAGATCCATGGCTGAAAGGCTGTGTTCACTTTCATTTCACCCCTTCGTGTCACTTCCAAACAACAAAAACCCAGTTCTTTGAAATGAAGCAGGAATTAGTGATCTGTTCTTACATTCAAATATACTGCTTGGCAGATTCCCAAAATATTTATTCGAGTTCCGTTCCATTTTCCAAGTCATGCAACCCCACCACAGACTTCAGTGTCAGGTGTTTGACAAACACAAAGAGCATTAACCTCCCCACTTCTCCTCGTCGGTGAAGATATTCATAGATGCATATCATTACGAAAGCTTAACCGGAATCAAATTCCTTTACCTGTGTAGGCATCTTGATACATTAAGCAGCATAAGAATCTCCCATAGCCAGCTGCAAAGGTAGAAAGGGGGTTAGTTACAACTTCCTTCTTGTAACCAAACACTAAATTTGGAAGTAACCTAAGCGAAGACTTTTGTAAATCGAAGAAACAAACAAAAAATGGATAAAACAAACAAAAAATGGATAATGTATACAAAAGTTAAGGGAAAAAACTGAATATATCACTTTGTGACAAAGTAATAATATAGTCTAAAATCTCCCAGAAGCATAGAATGTATTATACTAATAACAAGAAAGACGAGCCTTTGCCCGATGCTGCTTTACAGTCGAAGAATTCTACTATTCTAGACACAGTAATTTACACACACACATAGCAGATGCCTTGTGCATACACGGGACGTATATTTTCTCAATAAAATGCCAGAAGGCTTAAACTAAGCTTGAGTCCAGGAGAGGTCCACAAGCTAGGTCCAGGAAGGGTCCCTTCTGTAATAAATTCAAATTAATTAAGACACCAATATTCAATCCTAAAGCTTACCCGCTGAATTCCTGCCAACAACTAGGTTGTGCCTGCATCCTAAAATTGAGACAGTAGTAGAGCTTAAGCCAGACTACCAGAATATATATTTCCCAAGAATTATGATTTATGTGCTAATTACGCTAAAGCAACTGATCGTACAGACAAATTTTCTGGTAGACCAAAACAAAACAGAGTATGATACCTTTTAAACTTTAGTGGAAGAACATACCAGTAGAAGACTACAGAAGCCTGCCTCACCTAGAAGTACACTAGCAAACCCCAAATCAGAGCAGAAGTTATTGAAGGAAGCAACTGTCAAGATGCAACTATCCAGCTCGATCAACTGCTAAATGTGGTGAGCAAACCATGAAAGTTTCATTCCAGTGTCACGAGACTGACATTAATTGAACCTGTATCAAGCAGCAGTGTGTTCTGCACTGTAATATGTACGTAATATTTTTTTTTGGGAAGAATACCCATCACACTATCCCATGCACCAATTATATAAGAGCTAACAACATGCCTATACTACATTGATTCAATACACGAACAACCAATAAGCAAAGTATAGATATTCTGTTGCTCTTGTACTCGAGACTGTAAAACCCTTTTAAGATTACACAATAGAATTTCACACACAGCTATGAAATGTAGAGATACCTCCTCATCATGTATAATGATTCTCTTAGCTACTTCAATAATCAAATAATCAAGACCCAGTAGTGAAAAACACTAAAACAACATACCACTCTCAGGCATTATGAACTTATGGTCATGTATAACACTGTCTCGGCTACTTCAATAATCAAATGATCAGGAACCAAAAACAGACAACACTAAACAATGGGCTACTATTTGAACTAAATTAAAATCAGGATTCAAAGCTATGGCATATCCATCCTGCTGTTCTAGTGTATAAACAAATGTTAAAAGAGTGATTATCAAATCAAGAAGCATAAACTTTTTGCCTCATGGTTATGAGGTGTAGATGGGGAAATTTTGAAATCACCATGTCCATCTGTGAAGACTCAAAACCATGCAAACTGCGAAGATTCAATTCATAAGGCGATAAACAGCACACGAAAATAAATACACAGAAGATTGAAGCAGAAAAATACAATGCAAAACAATGAAGAGATTTGAGTGTTTTTTTTTTTTTGTTTGTTTTTTTTTTTGCCTTCCAAATTCTAGTCAGTTTCCTTATCTAACTACTGCAGGAACTGCAGCAAAAGCTTGACCACCTTCTGAAAGTGCTAGCCACTAAATTCCTCCCTGCAATTATGCCTAATCTGGCCTTGAACAATGTTGATCGACCAGTACTGCTCGATGCAGCGTTAGCAACCCTACGTTGGGCAGCCGCTACTGGCATTTCTAAATCATTTTCTTGGGCACCACTATCGCTAGCATTGACATCCTGATGTTCAGGTTCACCGCTATCCAAATTGACAGCCAGCAATCCCCGACTTGCCCTCAACGAATCCGCACCCTCACCAGTCACTCCCCTGCACTTCTTCACCTTCACTTTTACCAAATTAGGACAACCACCAGCAAGTGCTTCCATGCCGTGATCCGATACAGGACAGCTCTTGATGCAGAGCTTCTTCAATGCTATGCATTTAGCAGCAATGCAAGAAATCTCTTCATCGCCGACAGTCTCACTTCCACACAATGCCAACCGCTCAAGATTTTGGCAATTCATGGCCAGTAACTCTATACTCGATCTCGTAGGATTGAGACCAATGAGAACCAACTCTTGAAGATTAGGGCAGTGTTTAGCGACAGCTATTAGACCATCATCGCTTATCCGATTTGTCTTCCATCCATCAATGTGAAGCTTCCGTAAAAGTTTGCAGTTTTCTGCGACCGACCTAAGCCCTAAATTGGTGCATTCGGGGGTCTTTACAACGTGCAAGATTTCAAGAGACGAACAATTAGATATAGCCGCGAGGCCAGTATCGCTAACCTGAAGCCTCTCGAGATGAATTTCAACCATGCCTGTCACTCGATCGGCAAATACCTCCAGAAGCTTATCCCAATCGCCGGAACATCTGAAAAGCTTTAACGTTCTTAGATTCTTCGAACCAATAATAAGCGGCCCAAAACACTGTCCATTGTAAAGCTCCTTCAAACATATCGTTTTCAGAGAAGATGCGGCGACACCAGGCCCAATCGGTTCCACCACTGCTCCGTCGGTGATGCCACGGAGCCGCTTCACCGACAACTCTTCGAGCGACGAGCAATTATTGAGCACGGCGTTCATGCCTTTGGCCCCAAACGGGCACGATCCACACGAGAGCTTCTTTAATACCTTGCAATTCTTTGCGAAGATCGCCATACCAGCGTCGGTCAATTCGTGGCAAGAACGGAGCTTTAAACGAGTGAGGTTCCTGCAACGGAGAGAGATGAGGATTAGAGCATCGTCGCCGATGCTGACAGATCTGCGGTCGCATTTCAGAGCGAGTTTGGTCACCGCATCGAATCGAGAGAAGAGGGATGGAATCCTTGAGAGCAGATCAGACTGGGCATTGAGAGAGATACGGTGACGGCTCTGTCCCTCGACCAGAAGCCACCGGCGGCAGACGAGCGAGCACCGTTTCCGGTCACCGGATCCGAGGGACTGGAAAATGCAAGCCAAGCACTCGTCGGGAAGGTTCGAGATATAGTCTCCAACTACATCGTCCATGACGTCGTGAAGTGAGTCATCCTCTTCGGCGTGCATCGGACAAATCACGTCTGTCAATTTGTGCTTGGACCGATGGCTGTGATTGCTTTCGCGGCCGCTCAGGACTGCCTCAGCGGAAACTGCCCCGCCCATCCACGGCGACCGTATCACGATCGATGGACCTGCCGAACACTCACCCCTTTTTTATCCAGCGGTGGTGGAGATTGAAGTCTGAATCCACTGCTTTCTCTCAGGTGCTTCCCTTTGCCGTTCCATCATCATCTTCAGGGGGCGGACTTGAAATTGGGTTTAATTCGGCCTTACCATTTTTTGTTACCTTTGAATTATCGTTTAAAATTTTCATTTCCACAGTAAAAGTAAGATTCAAGTGAGGGCGACCACATCTGGTTACCGTGGGTTCTCTTCTGATCTGCTTCCATTCACGTAGGTGATCGAAACTTGAGAAAATAGGGATTTCCAAAAGGCTAGCTCATTGTAAACACGTGAGGAGGCCCTTATGAAAACTTTTCCTTTGTCATCATCATTATTTGGTTACCCACGTTTGTCTACAGTGTACGGAGCTCTTAGCTTTCCCTTCCCAGTCTTGTTTTAATGGAGTCAATCCTGGCTGGCATCTACATGGGTCCAACCGGATCCAGATCTGTGTCCTATCCGAAACGGATATGGGCCTCATAGAATTAACCTTCCAAATGCCGAATCTTTAATTGGGTTGGGAGTTTCCAAAATTCTACCAAACTTGAATGGGAATGAAAATTTCATTCCTTGTACTGGACTTGCACGTATGTAGGGCTGTAAGGCACTTGAATTGGGCTCGTATTAGATCCAGCAGACTGTGGTGGGCGGTTTAGAAATAAATGAGGAAGACAGATTCATGAGTTTTTTGAAAAACTGAAGGACTGCAAGAGTATAGAGGCAGAACTTCGAAAAATCTACACAGACCTAACTATCATGTTCGAAAAAGGTTTATACGAAGTGGAAGTGGAGTCGGACTCAGAGCAGTGCTACTCATACTTAATGATGAAGCCAGAAACCACCCGAACAGAGCCCTGAGTGGAGACTCAACAGCTCTGAAGATGCAGGAGCACTCTTCAACATAACTTAAGAGAGGGTAATAAGTGTGCTGACAAGCTGGCCAGCTTAGGAGTGGACCAAATGCAAAGCTTTGTTTTTCTGGAAGACTCTCTAGAACCTTTAAGGTCTACAGTGGTGGGTGACATAGTCGGAATCCTCTTGGAAAGGGTTTAGGTTTCTTTTGTTTTCTGTCTTTGTCTTTTCTTTCCGAAGCACCAAAAAAAGAATTTGGTTCATGTTTTGCTCGTTATCTTACCAAATCAAGGGCTTCAACACATTTTAAAATTCATTAATTTTAAATTTCAGCTCGAACTCGATTGATAAACTTATATATACTAAAAAAAATCAATCTATTAGGGCTAGACTTGATTAAATCTCATTTAAAATTGACTCAAAAGTTAAACTTGAACAAATTTTAAAGATTGTTAAGATTTTCAAATAAAGTTTAAATAACTTATTACTCGATTGATTTACAATCCTACACTAGTAATAAAATGAGGTTTGAGGTTTAATCCTTCCTGATAGTGTGACAAGTATAACCGGTCTGCTCTCATTGGGCAGATCCGTGAGGGCCAACTCGCGTCCCCAAACTGACCCTTCCTAAACTGCCCTTTTGACTAGGCGCGTTGACAGACCTGGAAGGCCAGGGTCGTGACAGGTTAGCAAACACTATCGTTAAGGCATTCCAAGATTCTCGCCTAAAGATCAGGCCCCACGATCTCATAATTGGGACGGTTTTGTCCATGACTGGGGGCATGATCTATGAAGCCCAACATGGGAGCACGGTTTACTCCCATGATTCTTGGTGCGCAATTTGAGGGCACGATTAGCTTCTCCATTAATGTGCCCATGATTCAAGTCACATTTTCTGCTTACATCTCTATATAAATAGCAGTCATCATCTTCAAACGAGGTACGAAAAAGATAAACTCTTTATCATTATTACTTTACTCATTTATTTTTAGTTTAACTTTACCATCAAAATATTTTTGACAAAAACTACACTGGTATTTCATATAGCAAGACTCATCACTTTAACCATTGCCATCAGGAATCGATGAGATTGTACAAATTCACTGCATCCTCACTTCCCACGAACAGTCAATGGCCAGCGAGCAATATTTATGCTCGACTGCATATATGTGATTTGACTTGGAACAATAACAATTACATGCACTTATTATTGCTAAGATAACCCCGGTTGCAGGGTGACTCTACAAAATTTAGGTCCGCGAGAAGCCTAGACTGCTTTTATTGATATTGAGTATCCCATAACTTTGTAAACAATATTTGAACTAGGGATGAAAAAACTCTTAGAATTTAATCAATTCAGCTTTTATATGTCTGAGTCTATTAAAAGTTTCATTAATTTTGTGCCTTAAAAATGACAAAACCAATCTGATTGGTTTGTGTCTGGAGTAACTTATTTTTTATAATCGAACTTTCAATCCAATATCTGAACTATATCTAAATCATAAAATTATATATAATATGTATGTCACAAAGTTCTTAATTATTGTTTTTTTTTTTCTGCTTGCAATTTTTAATGTTTTCAGAAATTGAGACTACAAGATTGAGGTTATTTATAAGTGAATAAATTAAGTCTAATACAATCAAGTGGAATGAAGGAAGTCGACCCCAAACACTCCATAAAACAAATCTGAACCAAACTAACTCGGTTATTGTGGTTGGATTTTAGTACTTAAATACATGGGATCATCGGTTAAGTTTTAACTTCAACATGAATCCAAACCGATCGACCCATGCAGACACCTAATTGGAACTTAACATTTTTCCATCCTTCTAAGCAACCAAAGATACTCCGTGGTGAATGAACTTAATTAGAACAATCAATTTGACTGGATTGCTTGATTTTATGCCTTATTATTTTTGGCAATTCGATTTTAAACACGGATGTGCATAGGACTTTGCCAAGTCTATGACAGTGAATATAGATTATTGTCTCCGTGCCATCTAGTGATTTTTATGAAAGAAAACCAAACCAGAAAAATAAAAAAGCAGTCAGATTTGCTAATGGATTTGGTAATTTTATTTTGTTATTTTTTAAGAGCATTATGATATGCTGATTCAGGCGAACTAAAATTTTGCGAAATGTGTATTGTTCGCGGTGAAACTGTTTTTTGCTAGGTCATACTAACTTTTTGATGTCTTAAATAATTGTTTTTACTTTGAGAAAAAATTATTATTACTGTTACAATAAAGATTTTATTTTTCCCAATATTTTGGATAATTTTCGTAGGCAATGGTCAGGACAAGATAATGGGGACCGATTAGAAATATCCCTGGTGGGCTAACGGGGAGTACGCACATATGGACTATAGTACATATTAGTTGTTAGATTCAACTGATGACGTACTGTGCATTACAATGGTTGAGATTTTAGTACCAAACATGTCGATATCTCGAGGGACACAGATGAAAACAAAAGAAGGAAAAACACTACAAAAAAAAAAAAAATCAACCTTGGGAACTCCAGCTGACCAGAGCGTGACCGAGAAGGTCATGACTGAACAGACAAAGGCCTAGCAGACCATGATTGCGTACGATCGAGTGGACTATGCCCGAGCAAATCTTGTGGGATGGTGCCATCATTCCCTTCACCTGCCACGCAGTAGGGGTCATCACCGACGACCCAATCAGAATAACGTGCTCTCAACTCTAGGATTTCGCATGTAGCAGGAGTTAGTCACCTTACTCGCTCTAACACACGCCTAAGGGAGCGCCACGTGTAGGATTGGACAACCAATCCTTCCACTATCCTGCCACCAGTCAGGACCTCCAATGTCAGGCTGCCACGTGGAGAGACAGCCGTCTCCCACTCTCTTCATGCATGCAACGTCATCCTAGGACTACTAGGATGTCAACCCATATAAAAGGAAAACTCATCTTCTCCAAGAAAGTACGTAAACATAAACCCTAGCAAAAAGTCTGTTAAACTATTTCCAGAAATCTAACTTTACCATCAGAGTGTCCTTGACAAGCACCACACCGATGTCCCTCACCTCTTCGCTTCCCCTCAGATCACTAGAGTAACCCGTCGTCGACCTAGAGATTGACCCTACAAGTGTTACAAATCAAATTTTTTCAAAATTAAATTTAACAATTAGATTAAATAACTTGACTTTAGTATAAAGTTCTTTTTATAACATCACACTTTGCTTAGGTTGAGTAAATTCAAAAGTCAAATTGTCAAGGATGTAGGAGATGAAAACTTCAATTGCATGACATGGTGGTCACGTGGGTGTGAAAGAAGTTTCTGAATCAAAGTACTAAAGCCAAATGACGGGTTGGTTGGATATGTGGACTCTTAAGCCGGTTGTGTGTGGGTTTGCTTGCTTGTGTGTGTGAGTCTTTACCTTCTGTTCCAAAAAAAAGTACTAAAGCCAATATATACGTAAATATATGTATGTATATAAGTGTGTGCATGTGTAGAAACAACACATGGGCCTAAATAAATAATTAAAAAACAATAATTTCTCAACATCTCCCACGTTTCTTCTGGTGTAACTACCCACATTGCTACGGTTTTATGCACGTCGCCACAATGAACGTGGAAGACCCAGTGAGATGCTTATAAAGGTGACTAAAAATTTGAAAGAAAAGGGGGACGAAAAAAGGAAGAGTAGAGAGTACAGACTCGAAGAGCAATAAAAAGAAAGAAGTTAGAGAGAAAGAAAAAAAAATAGAAATCCAGAAAAGAATAGCAAAGAAAACAGAAGAAATATTGCATGATCTGGAAAAAAAAGTAAGAAAGAGAAAATCTTACTCGCTCAGGTATAATACTTTTCTTCTTTGTCTTTCTTTTTAATTTCTTGCCAAGAAAAATATATATATTTTTCTTCTTCTCACTTCTCGTCTCAGAGTTTACGTTTCTCTTCTTCTTTTCCTTTTTCAAAATTATTCTGTTGTTTTATACAGAAGTCAATTTGAGTGATTTGAGTTTGTCTCAAATCCTAAAAATACTTAAAATCAGTTTTATTTATAAAAAAAAAAAAAAAAGATTTGAGTAATCTGAGACAGTCTCTACAAAATCTTAAATAGACTTTTATGTAAAATATATATTTTATATAAATATATTATTTTACATCTTTAAGTCCAAAGTTAAATTCATGAACTTTTGCCCTTTTATGGCCTCAAAGTTCGTATTCAAAATTTTGGTTCATTAAATGACGGCCTGCATGCCCTCGAAATCCAAGTCTTTAAGGCTCCATGATGGCCTACGTGCCATTAAAATTCAAGCCTCTAAGGCTCCATGACGGCCTTACGCGCCTTCAAATTCAAGCCTAAAGACTCCATGATGGCTCTATGCGCCCTCAAATTCAAGCTTAAAGACTCCATCATGGCTCTACGCGCCATCAAATTCAAGCTCTAAAGGCTCTATAACGGCCCTACGTGGCCTCAATTTCATGCCTCTAAGACTCAATAATAGCCCATATGCCTCACATGGCCATAATTTTAAGCCTCTTTAAGGCCAAAATTCTTAACCCTTACAAACAATTAATGTCTTTCAAAAAACCAAATTTTAAACTTTTCACGGCTACCGTTGACTGGTGCTAAGTAAACAGGAAACACTCATCCATGCACAACATATAATCCATTGCTAGGCCAATGAAAACAAACAAAAAATAGAGTTTATTATTTTTTTTAGACCATCGCAAAAGATTGATTTTTGGGCCCATTAAAGCAAGCAACCCACTGGAAAGCAAGAGACTTCAAAATTTAAATCACTACGGGCTTAACTCTGTAGTCCAGATAAAGACTTAATCCTTGGACTTTTAAATGAACTTTGCAAGCTAGTTTTAAATCGATAGCCCAATTACAAATATGGTCAAATTCCTTTGTCATTTAAAGGCCCAAGTCTTTGATCTTTTAAAGACATATGACAAGTTGCTAGAAATAATGGTCTTACCCACTGAGGATTTTTAGCACCTTCTTAAGGCCCCAAATTTGGCTTGCTGCTGGTATCATGTTTAAGGCCCAAATCTCGTTAACTTTCCAGACCGCTAAGTGGCTCAATTCCTTGGTCTTTTCGAAAGACCCAAAAAACAACCCAAGAAATGTTAAAGTTGCTGGAAATAATGGTAAAATGTAATTCATTGTTCCAGCACATTACAAGGCCCAATTTTGTTCTTTAAAGGTCTATATATCAATTTAACAAGGCCCTAAGAGATAACAGCCCACAAAAGCTTGTATTTCAAGTAGATTAGATCTTCTTGCTTTTGATCAAAACTGAAGCTACAGGTTTACATTATACCAAAACCAAATAAAATAAAATAAAATAAACATCCTGGATTTAACCATTGGTTAGTGCAACACAAAAATTTATGTTAAAGCAAATTTAGCCAAGACAGACAGTCACCAACAAAAATGTAAATTATATTCTTTAGAACTACGCCGACTTGATTCCAGTTCGGATTTTATCCCGACTTGGATATGTAGGCAACCCACTCAAATAGGTGTAGTCATAACTTTATGGACCTAAACGTTCACTCAAATTAAACTCAATTCAAACAAAAAATAAACATTATATTCTTTAGAACTATGCCGATTTAATTCAAGTCTGGATTTTATCCCGACTCGAATACATAGGCAATCCACTCAAATGGGTGCAGTCACAATCTTGTGGACCCACACGTTCACTCAAATTAAACTCAATTCAAACAAAAAAAATAAACGTTATATTCTTAAGAACTACGCTAACTTGATTCCAGTCTGGATTTTATCTTGATTCGGATACGTAGGCAACCCACTCAAATGGGTGCAGTCACAATCTTGTGAACCCAAACGTTCACTCAAATTAAACCCAATTCAAATAAAAATAAACATTATTTTCTTTAGAACTACGGCTGATTTGATTCCAGTCCAAACTTGTCCCGACTCGAATACGTAGGCAACCAACTCAAATGGGTACAGTCGCAACCTTGTAGACCCACAATGTTCACTTAAATTAAATCAAACCAAAATCAAATATTCTTTAGAACTACAGTTGACTTGATTCCGGTCCGGACTTGTCTCGACTCGGATACGTATGCAACCCACTCAAATGGGTACAATCGCAACCTTGTGGATCCACAATGTTCACTTAAATTAAATCAAACCAAAATCAAATATTCTTTAGAACTACTCTGACTTGATTTCAGTCCGGATTTTATCTCGACTCAGATACATAGGCAACCCACTCAACTGGGTGCAGTCACAATCTTGTGGACCTAAAATTTCACTCAAAATAAATCCAAACCAAAAATATTATTTTTCTAAGAACTATGATTGACTTGATTCTAGTCCGGACTTATCCCAACTCGAATACGTAGGCAACTCACTTAAATGGATACAATCTCAACCTTGATGAACCCAAATGTTCATTTCAATTAAATTTATCATAAAATCCAATTCAATTATATTAAGTTGGAATTAAAGGATATTCCCTTGAAACAAAAGACTGTAATTAAGAGATACGTTATATCTTGAATGGGTCCGACCTACACTTTAAGAACTCATATGATATGTTATTATATAAGTGAGATTATGTTAACTATTTGTACTATTGAATATTACTTGTTAATATTTTTGCTTAACAACAAGTTTATTGCTTTATCACAAGATACAACAATTGAAAAAAGAATTTGAGTAATAATTTAGGAGTGGTAAATGGGCGGGTTTGGGTTGGGCGCTAATGGGTTGCGACTTAAAATGAGTTAACCCAATTATGTCAAATTAATAAGCGGGCTAGATTTGGGCGGTTTTAATTGGACATGAGTTGAATTTGTTAACCCAAAATCAACCCATTTGCAATATATGATTTTTTTTTTTTTTGACAGATGAGAATTTTTTCAACTCTTTTTAATATTTGCTTTTAATGGGCCCACTAGAAAACTTATCAAATTTATTTTTTTAAAGATTTTTTTTTGGTTGATAAAAAATAGAAAGAAAGTTAATGCATTTTTTGCCCTTTTTTAAAAAATATTTTTCACTCAAGAGTCTCTCCGTTCAACACGCTCTCTCTCTTTCTCTCTTTAGCACAGTCTAAGCCATGGACGACCTTCCATTGCAAAAGATTCAAATCTCAAGCCCCACTCTAGCATTCGTCTTACAAAGGTTCTCCTCCTTTCTTGGTGATGTCGATGGCCTCGTTTTCAACCATCTTAACAACCCTTCCCCCTGCCGCCTCCTCTCCTCCTCTGATCACCATAACCACTCTTTTCTCAGTTGGTTTTTGTCTTTTTTTTTTTGTTTCCTGAAATCAACTACTTCAGTCGAGAACCACATTGGCGATGAAGTGACGCTATTGCATGGAAAATGAAGTGTCACTCCACGAGCCCTAATCAGATGTTATTGAATAGAATTGAAAGAGTGTTGGGGTTGTGTTGGGTAGTGGGTTTGTTAGGTTTATTTCAATTGTGTGTTTTTGATGGGTCCAGTACATCAACTCATTTAAGCTCATTTATAAATGAATGTTTTGTTACCAACCCAATAACAACTCATTTAATAGAATAGTTGGATCCAAACCCATTTAACATGGGTAGAGTTGGCGAGTGATAATTTTGAGTTTACTTTGCCAGCCCTAAATATTACTGACCAATTACCATCATACATGGATTAAAGGCCATTTGATTTTATAAAAAAAAGCTAAAATACACTAACTACCCCTAAGATTTAACAAAATTTAAGAAATTGATCCTTACTTTCTAATAATTACATTGCCCTCCCATACTTTTAAGACTCTGTAACAAATTTCCCATTACCGTTAGTGTAAGTGGGATTTTACGGGAAGGATGGGCTGAACTCTCAAGCCCAAAAATGAATGAGTTCAAATATCTCCTGCAAGGCGAAGAGGTTAGAATGGGTCGACCCGTAATAGGCCGATCACACTCCGAAGATTAAGTTAGCAAGCTTAATCGATGAAGATGAATGAAAGTTGTCAATACTTTGAGTTAACTGTCCATACCTGACTCTCGGTGCCTTAGGTATTTATAGAACCTTTGAGGGAGTGTGTTCTGCCTTGGCCTACTAGCAGGCTCTCATGGCCTGCTGGGTAGGCGTCATCATTGACGCCGCCTGATTATTCACAGGGTCTGGCGCACCGTCGCGGAGGATTCCGGCTGACCGGACGTGCACGTTGACGTCGCGTGGGTAGCCGCATGCGTATTTAATGCGAGTCAACTCTGCATTTAATGCGCAGAGACCGCTAGCAGTTTGGGCCCGCCTTTCGTGGTTTGGGCTGTGCTGCGAAGGAGGTCGGTGGTCTGGTCTTCCCTCTAATTCTAATCTGGGCTAGCAAAGCAGCCCCAACTTTAATTTGCGCAGATTGGGCCTCATCTATTGGGTTGGGCCGGGGGTTATTCCCCCACAATTGCCCCCAGCCATTGTGTCGTTTTGAATTCTGAAACGGCCAAGGGATGTAACGGTCACCCGGCCACATAAATGGCGGGGATTTTAAAAAATTCAATGGTGGGGCGTTATTGAATCGACGACCGACGTGACGCTTCGGCAGAGCGTCATGATTAACACCGTTTTACTGTGTACGAACCGACGGCTCTGGTGTGTATAAAAGACCGACGCCCTAATCAGTTGGAAAACACTTGCTCTTTTTCCTTTGCCTTCTGAATAGCGTGTGCGTCAGCTGTTTCGGCACCCACCATTGTAAGTGTCTTTTGAGCCCGCAACTCCTTTGCTCTTCATTGTGTTCTGTGTTTTGACGGTTGCCCCCTAATGGCATCCCATCTTCGTAAAATGTTAGATGGTCTGTCGGCCCTTGCCGCGTTTAGGGCTAGGTTTGAAGTCCCGGATGAAATCGGCTTAGAGTTGGTCGATCCTGAGGACTATCGCATGGGGGAGACCGAAAAGGGGGTGCCGTTCCCAGTCATTGCCATCGTAGAAGGGGGGCTTAGGTTTCCCCTCCACCCTCTTCTTCATAAATTCATAGTAAAAAATAAGGTCTCGCCCTCCCAGTTAGCGTCGAACGTATATAGAATCTTCTTTGGCATGCTAGAAATAAATCGACGCCTGGGGGTGAACTTGGGCCTTGCCGAACTAGACTACTGCTACACTCTTTGTAAAGTCGGAGGTAGTTACAAGGTTTACCTCCAGGTAGTAAAGAAGTCCTTAGAGTTAGTGAAGTGTCTGCCTTCCTCAGGGAAGGGCGTCGACGACGTTAGGGTCTGGGTAACCGGTTCATGGGAGTTCGGCAACGTTCCCGAGAAGGATAGACCGGCGATTCGATGCCCTAGAGTGCCCGTCAAACTAGGTTTGATGCCGATCTCTCACACTGTGCGTCATTTTAAGTTTCAGTTTGCAGCCAAACTAACTCTCGAACTTTTTGCAGACACAAGGAAGCGGTCAAAAGCTCGCGACTGGTTGGTCAACTCTGACGACCTTGACAAGGTCTTGAACTACGTCGGCGAAGGTCGACTAAGATATATAGCTCGGGCTGCACACATCTTTCTCTCCTACCCACTGCAATACTCAACTTTCACTGCCGAGACGGGTGTCCCCCAGAGTGTACTTACAAGATTAGCGGACAAAGGCGCCGAAGGGGACTTCGAGGAAATCCCTACTAGAATAGCAATCGAGAGGGCGCGCATCCCTACAGGCGTGATAGTCGCGGTTGCTCCTCCATCTGCATCACCTGGTGAAGAACGGTAAGAAGAGCGAACCAAATCACACAGCTCGGCGTCCACATCGTCACCGTACACTGTGCCCGACCGCCGAGTTGAGATTCCCACCGGAACAAGTGATTCGAGCCCATCCCCCGACGAAATGGACGGTATGAGTCTGAAGGAAAGAATGTTTGCTCTTGCGGGACAGCCGCTAAAGTCGGCCACACCTACTCCTGTCGAAACTCCTCCAGCCGAGCTGGCGGTAACTCCCGTGGAGGAGGCCCCTCCTGTGCAACAAAGACCGGAGACTCGGCAACAAAGAAAGAGGAGGCCCGATGTCACTCCAACTCCAGCGCCCAAAAAGCAGAAAGGCAAAGGCGCGGTGGACGAGGTCGGCGAGACTGTGACCATCACTCCGGACATTCTCGGCCGTCCTGTGACGACAGCAGATTCTATGATCGATCAGCCCGAGGTCGCGTTTGGTGTTATGAAGAGCGTCCTTCAGAAAAAGGACGTGGCGAAGCTGGGCGAAGCAAGCGACTCAGCCGTTTTTATGCGTGCTTTTCATGACTCGATACTGGTAAGTCGGCTCTGACCTTTTCGAGGATTACAGAATTTTTAGACACTCGCCCTAAAAACGACCTCCTCCGATTTGTGTAGGGCTGTCTGAATTCCTTGGAGGCGATGACGCGCTTCCAAAAGCTTGCCGAGGTTCACCAGCAACTTATTGAAGAGCACGGCCGTTTGAAGCTCGAGTGGATCGAAGCGAATAAGGAGCGGATCACCTTCAAGAAACAGGCCGAGCAGGCTTCTTCCGAGCTTTTGCTGATGAAAACCAACTTTGAAAAGAGGGATAGGGATCTTGCCGACCTCGAGAAGAAGTTCGATGTGCAGTCCGTAGATCTGCACAACGCAAATGAGGAGGTGGAGACCCTTAAGACTGAAGTGGCCAAGCTGAAGGTGGAAGAAGAGGCCACATTGAAGAGGGTTGAAGAGAGGGGGGCCAAGCGTTTGGCCGAAGAGATGATGGACCTCAGTCGCACCATATTCCGACAGGGTTGGAATGGTGCCCTTGTCGTTGCAGAGCTGGATAAGGCCTTCGATGTGTGGGGTCTTTGCCCGGACTACTTTGATACTACCGAGGACGGCGTCGTCTGTCCAAAGAAAGTGCTGGCAAATGCCCAATACAGACGGGAGCTTAAGTTAAAAGCCGCGGCCGAAGAAGCTACTGCTGAGAAGGAGAGGCTTGAAAATTTGAAGGCCGCAGCTGAACCCCCCGAGGATGTGGAAGAGATTTCGCCAGGGGTAACTACAGAGCCGGGGGAGAAGTCGGCATAGCTTTTCTTTCTTTTTCTTAATTTTTGTAACCATCAATGCCTTTTAATGAGAAAAACTTGTTTTGTTGTTTATTACTGAATCTGCCTTATCTGATATTTGCTGTGAACTGAATCAGTCTCATCTGATTTTGCCATTTACACTTGATTTCTTTCTTGGCCTCCTTCGGCCGACCTACCTAACCTAGACAGAACCAAGTATTTTACACTTGGTTTCTATTTTGGCCTTCTTTGGCCGACCTGCCCAACTTGGACAGGACCAAGTTTTTACACTTGATTTTTATTTTGGCCTTCTTTGGCCGACCTGCCCAACTTGGACAGGACCAAGTTTTTACACTTGGTTTTTATTTTGGCCTTCTTTGGTTGACCTGCCCAACTTGGACAGGACCAAGTTTTTACACTTGGCTTTTATTTTGGCCTTCTTTGGCCGACCTGCCCAACTTGGACAGGACCAAGTTTTTACACTTGGTTTTTGGGTTTCACAGAATGCTCAGAGTAGATTCATTTGAATAACTTCATTTTCATTGATTCTTCAGCAGGGCTTTACACATTTTATGGACTGTTACAGTGCATGGAGCTTTGTATTACTTGTAGAACCTCCTCAAGTTGGTTGCATTCCATGGTCGTGGCAATTGTCGCCCTTCTTCGACGGTCTCCAGTCTGTATGCGCCGATGCCGACCTGGGATGTGACTCTGTAGGGGCCTTCCCAGTTTGGGCCAAGCTTTCCATCTGCCGCCTTCTTGGTTGCCCCCAACACTTTTCGTAAAACTAGATCTCCTGGAGCAAAGTTTCTTGGGCGGACCCGCTTGTTGTAAGAGCGTTTTAGCTGTCGCTGATACTCTGTGAGCCTGATCAAGGCGGTTTCCCTTCTTTCTTCGACAAGATCCAAGTCTCTCGCAACCGTCTGGTCATTGACACCAGTGTTAAAGGCTGCCGATCTGATAGTTGGTAGTCCGATCTCCAAGGGGATGACTGCCTCCACCCCGTATGCCAAGGAGAACGGCGTTTCTCCGGTGGACCTCCTTGGGGTTGTTCTGTAGGACCACAAAACATTGGGTAGCTCCTCTGTCCACTTCCCCTTGGCTTTTTCCAGTCGCTTCTTGACTTTATTAAGCATGGTTTTATTTGAAATCTCGACTTGCCCGTTGCATTGGGGGTAGGCCGGTGTTGAGTAATAGTTTCTGATCCCCAATCCTTCACAAAATGATCTAAAGATGTTGCCATCGAACTGGGTGCCGTTATCTGATATAATGGCACGGGGCAACCCGAATCTGGTGACAATGCTTTTCCATACGAACCTTTTGGCATCAATTTCCCTGATGTTTGATAAAGGTTCCGCTTCTACCCATTTGGTAAAGTAGTCGGTGGCCATGATGAGAAACCTTTTGTTGCCCGAAGCTCGAGGCAGAGGTTCGACAATGTCCAGTCCCCACTGAGCGAAAGGCCACGGACTGGTGATGGTGGCAAGATCCTCGGCTGGCTGGTGGATGATAGGGGAAAACCTCTGACATTTGTCACACTTCAGGACGTACTGGGCTGCATCTTTCTACATGTAAGGCCACCAGTATCCCTGCGAGATGGCTCGGTGTGCTATCGATCTTCCGCCGACATGACTTCCACATATCCCCTCGTGGATTTCGAACAAGACGCCCTATACTTGGTTCGGATGGACGCAGTGTAAATACGGACCTGTAAAGGAGCGTCTGTAAAGCTCCTTACTTGGAGACAGCCAATACCTGAGAGATGCATGCTTGATTCACCGAGCTTCAGCCTTATCGTCTGGCAGCTTGTTTGTGTCAAGGTAAGAAATGATTGGGTCCATCCATGATGGTTCTAACTTTTCTGCTGTTAGGGCCTCCTCCTCCTCACGAAAGATGCTGGGCTTGGCAAGGGTTTCTACGTTGATCGTCCTTTTTGAACCAGATTTCAAAGCCGTGACCAGAGTCGCCAGGGCATCCGCATGTGAGTTGTTATCTCGGCTAATCTGTCGAAGCTTGTAGCTTTTAAATTGGTCGAGTAGTTCCTTGGCCTTTGCTAGGTACTGCGTTATTCTGTCGCTTTTTGCGACGTATTCCCCTGTGATTTGATTTACGACAAGTAAGGAGTCCGAATATATGACAATTTCAGGAATTCGAAGCTCAATGGCTCGACGTATTCCGGCGAGCAAGGCCTCGTATTCTGACTCATTATTGGAGGCAGTGAACTCCAGCTTGATGGCTTGCTCGATGGTTAGACCGTCTGGTGTGATGAGTACGATGCCTGATCCTGCCCCCCGGTCATTGGAAGCTCCGTCCACGTAGAGTTTCCAATGATCAGATTGTTCCCAAAGGTCCAGGGGGAGTTCGTGTTGCGGTTGGCCAGTGCTGGGGTCTGTTATACTTCTGGTGTTATCTCGACAGAGAACTCGGCAACAAAATCTGCAAGAACCTACCCCTTAACTGCCGATTTAGGTTGGAACTTGATGTCAAACTCCCCTAATTCCGTGACCCATTTTGCAATTCTTCCTGAGAAGTCGACTTTCCTTAGAAGAGGTTTAAGCTGGTGGTTAGTGAGGACGTTGATGGTGTGAGATCTGAAGTAATGCACCAACTTGCGGGATGCAACTATCAGTGCGAGTGTCAGCTTTTCGAGGGGTAGGTACCTGCTCTCGGCTCCAAGAAGGGTTTTGCTGACGTAATAGACTGGGAATTGTTGCCGGTTTTCTTGCCTGAGTAGGACCGCGCTGACTGCATGGTCTAACGCTGCAAGGTAGAGGAAGAGTTCCTCGTGCTGGACAGGGGTGGAGAGCAGGGGTGGTTTGGTTAGGTAGTTTTTTAGATCGGCAAGGGCAGAGTCACACTCCGGGGTCCACTCGAACCGTTCCTGTTTCCTTAGGAGCTGGAAGAAGGGTCGGCACCTGTCCGATGAACAACTGATGAACCTGTTGAGTGCAGCGGCCATTCCTGTCAATCTCTGAACCTCTTTGGCATTCCTTGGAGCGTGAATGCTCTGAATTGCACTAATCTGCCATGGGTCCACTTCAATGCCCCGATGCGTGACCAGGAATCCTAGAAACTTGCCTGAGCCGACCCCAAAGACACATTTTGAAGCGTTTAACCGCATTTTGTAGTCTTTCAGGATACAGAGTACCTCCTTTAGGTCCGCCAAGTGGGTGTTGCTCAATTTGCTTTTTACCACCATGTCATCGATGTAGACCTCGACAGTTCTGCCAAGCTGCGTCTTGAACATCTTTGTGACCAGTCGCTGATACGTAGCTCCGGCGTTCTTCAGGCAAAAGGGCATAACTCTATAGCAGTAAATACTCCTTGGAGTGATGAAGGCCGTCTTTTCTTGGTCGTCGGGGTGAAGTGGGATCTGGTGGTATCCTCGGTAAGCATCCAAGAAACTCATCCTTCCGAAGCCGGCGGTTGCATCCACAAGCTGGTCAATTTTGGGTAGGGGGAATGGATCTTTGGGGCATGCCCTGTTGAGATCAGTGAAGTCCACACAGACCCTCCACTTACCGTCCTTCTTTTTCACAACCACGGTGTTTGATAGCCAGCTTGGGTAGTTGATCTCTCGAATGGCTCCAGCTTCCAAAAGCTTCTCCGTTTCCTCCAAGACAGCGTCCACATGCTGGGTAGCTGCCCTTCTCCCCTTTTGGACAACAGGTCGGCAATTTGGGTTAACATTGAAGCGATGACAGGCGACGTCAGCGCCGATCCCTAGCATGTCGTAAGGGGTCCAGGCGAACACTTCCAGGAAGTTTGTCAGCAACTCGATGAGGGATTTTTCCTCTAGTTTGGACAGAGAGGTGCCGATGACGAAGTATTTTTCTCCTCGCCGATCAATGTATATCTTCTTCAGGTCCTCCACAACTTTATTCTCGGGTGTCTGTCCCACGTCATCAGTTGTGGGGGTGTCTTCATGCAGCTCCATCATCTGCACTTTCTCAAGCTTTGTCTTTGTCGCACATGCTGTTAGGAAACATTGTTTGGCAGCCACTTGGTCTCCCCTGATTTCTCCAACACTCGCCGGGGTCAGAAACCGAAGCAGCTGATGGTATGACGATGGAACAGCCTTCATTAGGTGCAACCAGGTTCGTCTCGTGATGGCATTGTAAGGGGAGGGTACGTTAACTACTAGGAATTCGGTCTGCAATGTGATCCCGCTAGCTGTTACCGGAATCGTCACCTTTCCCATTGGCCAAACTGGGTCTGAGCTGAATCCAACCAGTGGGTTAAGTGACTATTGGAGGTCGGACTTGTTCAGTCCTAACTGTTTAAAGAGGCTTTAGTACATAACTTCGGACGAGCTCCCCTGGTCAATGAGCAATCTTCTAACGTCACAGTCCGCCATTCTTAACGTAACCACCAAGGCATCGTTATGAGGGGTCTGCACTCCTACGAGATCCTCATCGGTGAAAGAAATTGGTACATGGCCACTGCCGACTTTTGCTTACTTGCTGGGTTGTTGTATCTGCAACACTTCCCTTAGGTGCGTCGCTCTCTGCATCTCGGCTCGATACCTATGTGGGTCGACGGTTGACGACTCAGCCGAACCGTGCAACACATTGATTACCCGTACCGGCCTTGATTCTAGTTCTTTCCGAGCTGTGTCTTCTACCCGCGATTGCTCGGCTTCATTCTTCGTCTTCTCCCGATCGATGAATTGATCGAGATGGCCTGCTTTGGCCAAGTCTTCCAAGTGAGTTTTCAGATGCCAACATTGCTCCGTCTTATGTCCCTTCTCGCGGTGGTATGAACAGAATCTCTTCTGGTCTCGGGTCACTAGGTCTCCTCCCAACTTTGGCGGCCATTTAAAGAAGGGCTTATCACGGATCTGGGGCAATATTTTATAGATGGGGTCCTTAAAGACTGTATAGACCCCCTTAGTTACCCTTTTTCCTCGGCCGATATCTTCTGACTGAGGCTTCTTGGCATCCTTCTTACTTGTCTTTTCGGCTGCAGCACCGGCCTTGGTCGATGCTACCTGAGGTATGTCTTCGTCCAACCGTGCATAGCGCTCGATTCTGAGCATTAGTTCTTGTATCGTGAGGGCTGGTTTCTTCATTAAGGACTGTCGCAAGCGATGCTCCCTGGGAAGGCCAATCTTGAACTGAGTTACAGCTAATTGCTCGCTGCACTCGTCAATTTCGTTATAAGCTTCCCAGTAGCGTCGGGCGTATGCTCGCAATCCTTCTCCTTCCTCTTTTCGCAATGTCAGCAAGAAGTCAACCTCCTTTGGCTGTAAGCTGTTTGCTATGAAACGAGCTGTAAAAAGCTCAGCTAGTTGCCTCCAGCTAGAAACGGACTTACATGTCAATTTGTCGAACAACCGTAAAGCCACACTTCCCAGACTGGAGGGGAAGATTCGACACATTAGCATCTGGTCACTGCACCACACTACCATAAGCTGTTTGTAATGCCGAACATGGTTAATTGGGTCAGATTTCCCGTCATAGAGGGTGAATTTTGGTGGGGTGAATTTTCGAGGAATTGGATGAGATTCAATTTCCTCAGTGAATGGCGTGGATGCAATTTAATAGAGGGCCTTTCTCATCAGGTCATGGGCTGTGCGCTCCTTAGTTTGCTGCCTTCTATCCTCCTGCTTTTCCTTGTACCACTTCTCCCAGTCTTCTTTCCGCCGATCTCCTTCAGCTGGACTGTTATTCGGCGGAGTTTTGCTCCTTTCCCTCCGCCGACCTATGCGCCTGTTAACGCAACGCCCGGTGCTAGGGGTGTAACTTCCCCTTGCCGGCGGCGCTGGTTGATCCCCGGCGCCAACAACCTGCTCCCGATCTGGGGACCCTTCTTTTTCATGCCCATTTCTGCCAGAGAAATCCTCCCTCATGGCCCGCACCTGGGAGGTGAGGTAGGCTATCTTTTCTCCACGCCTTCGAATTTCCCTCTCTGCTGCACGGAGCGTATCCTCACTCAGGACCCGCCCGCTGGAGGGCGATGGGGCCAGGTTCTGAGGATGGTTCCTGCGGAAATTTCTGTCCCTAACAGAGCCCGTATCCCTCCGCATTTCATCCGGTGCGTCTTGGTGGCTTTCAGCGGGCGTGCGTATCTCCGACCTTAGTGTTCTCCTTCTTTGCCGATCTGCTGGTGTAGATTGGCAATGCGCCGAGTTGGTCGGGTCTCTACTGGAGGAGGTTCCGAAGCCTCTCCCATCGTGGTTTTCTCCCCTACGTCTCCGGTTGTCTAGACTCATAGTTTTTCTAAGCCTTTCCACAGACGGCGCCAATTGTAAGTGGGATTTTACGGGAAGGCTGGGCCGAACTCTCAAGCCCAAAAATGGATGAGTTCAAATATCTCCTGCAAGGCGAAGAGGTTAGAATGGGTCGACCCGTAATAGGCCGATCACACTCCGAAGATTAAGTTAGCAAACTTAATCGATGAAGATGAATGAAAGTTGTCAATACTTTGAGTTAACTGTCCATACCTAGCTCTCGGTGCCTTGGGTATTTATAGAACCTTTGAGGGAGTGTGTTCTGCCTTGGCCTACTAGCAGGCTCTCATGGCCTGCTGGGTAGGCGTCATCGTTGACGCCGCTTGATTATTCACAGGGTCTGGCGCACCGTCACAGAGGATTCCGGCTGACCGGACGTGCACGTTGACGTCGCGTGGGCAGCCGCATGCGTATTTAATGCGAGTCAACTCTACATTTAATGCGTAGAGACCGCTAGCGGTTTGGGCTCGCCTTTCGTGGTTTGGGCTGTGCTGCGAAGGAGGTCGGCAGTCTGGTCTTCCCTCTAATTCTGATCTGAGCTAGCAAAGCAGCCCCAACTTTAATTTGCGCAGATTGGGCCTCATCCATTGGGTTGGGCCGGGGGTTATTTCCCCACAGTTAGATAATAATTAATTGTCGTTACGTGTTCCTGCTATAAGTTCATAAAAATTCCCATTCTACCCTTGTTAAAGTAATAGATTAATACAACCAAGTTAAGTGAGTATTAAACTAATGCAACCAAATTAAACAAGTATTCGGTTAAAAAAATCAAGTCAAACACCATGAACCCCCAAAATAAAAATTAAAATCCCTTTGTTTCTTCCTCAAGCTTGCTCGTCGGCCACTCCCCAATGCCTCCATACTTACCACCACATCCTCATCCCTCTCTTTTTGCGTAACCACCATCACGTCACACCCCAACCCACTCATTGACCACCTGAACTATGCAACCATCACCAGATCCCCCACCACCACCCAATCCTTCTTCATTCTCGTCGTATTCTCTTATTGTGTCTCCCCCGCATGGTTATAGACCCCCCACCCCCACCACCATTGGTATCCGAAACCCATTACCACCCTTCCACCGCTGCCACTACCACCTTACACCTTAACAATCAATTGTGCATTTCTATCTCTCTCTCTCTCTCTCTCAATCTATTGTTTAATTTGGTAGGGTGGGTTGTGATATGTTATTGTGGGTCGCAAGCTTGAAGTCTTGCAATTTTGTTGAACAATCTATTGGTGGTTAATTTATGATGTAGGTGGTTAACTTTTATTAAATTTTCAAAAATTGGGACGATTTTTGGTCTGATTTCATAAAATTTTGTGCATGTTTGTGTGTATCTACATATATGTATGTATATATGGACATCGGTACCTTTGTGTGATGGGGTGTGTATAAATATATGTATGATTGTTTATGTATTGTTGCATAAATTCATGCATACTTAGATTGATTAGGTAGAGGATAAGGATAAAAAGGAGGACAGGGAGGAAGACGAGGTGGGTTATGGGTGTTGTGGGTGGGAATGTGGTGGTAGTGGAGTGAGTGTTATTTGTGAGTGTGGCGTTTGAAATGAAGGGGAGGAACACCATCTACCATCCCTCTCAAATTTTTTTCTCCAAATTACTCTTCATCTTCTATGTTCTAGACGGCTGGCCAAGGTTCACAATTTTCACACAAATGCATGAATGCTTAGCCTCAACATGGGTAGAACTAGTAACAAGACCCATTAAACTATGCCCAGTAGGGCAAAATATGGGTTATTAAAAAATGGCGGTCGAAGAGGGAAAGTGTGATGGGTTTTGTGATGAAGTGAAAATGAGAAAAAAAACTGGTGGCTGGAGAAGGGATGATGCCTTTAGTTTACTGGCTTTATGGAGAGATAGGGTGGAGAGAAAAAAATGGAGAAGATATAATTTTTTCATTAAAAGAAGCTTTAATGAATTAAGGGTGAAAATATAATTTCAGAATCCAGTTACCACTGTTCACCCGACAGAGATAGTCAATATAATTGTTAGAAAGAGAGTGGTACTATCTTGATTTTCAGTAAAACTCAGGGGTGATCAGTGTAATTTATCCTTATAACAAAGGCAAAGCACAGTACAGTACATGTTTTTTTTATCTTCTCGGATCAAGATGTACAAACGGCAGCTCCGCTGCTTCTGAGAGGGTTCCACTCCCCCGCCTCAGTCTCCGTCTCCGTCTCCGCCACCCCTTCCAACAACAAGATAGAGTCGCCGTAAGAATCTTCACGCGTCGACCATGGTGCACCGCCGCCAATTCGACTTGGCCGGACGAGGACGTTTCCTGCGCGGGCCAAAGCACGGCGGTCTTGACTCTTGAGAGTCAAAGATCCACCGAAATACCCAAGGTGGGACATATCCGGACTACCGGAAATGGAAAGACGAAGAAGAGGAGATTCTCAGAGACATCGAGCCCATCACTCTCCTCACGAAAGAAATTGTACACTCCGACCGGTCCAGTACCTCCTCCCTAAAATCGAAATGTGAATATATATATCTGAATATCTCTCTCTTGATAAGTTAAAATTTTTCTCGTCAAAGCAAGAAATGATCATTCAATGAAAATCGCAATTGGTTCTTTTTGAGACATTGAGATCTTTTGCGGTTTCTTTTCAAAATTTGTTTGTGGAATATTCACATGCGACATATGTTAGATGTATGAATACACATATTTCTTCCGGTGAGTACAGAGAGTAGTTACACCGTTATAAAGCTATACATGTAACTACGTATATATGTATGTAATTGCAGAAACCTTGTGAATTGCAAGCTTACTTATTATCTGTATTCAAGATTGGGGAGCTAATGTTTACTAGAGGCGAAAATTCATATGCAATGCACAGGATAAAAAACTTTATATCGATGAATGTAGATTGCATTTCATCCAACTACCTCTAATTCTATGAACCCCACAATTTATGAATAATTAATTGAAGTTATCGAAAATGGTTTCTTTTCGGTATCTCTTGGCCCTCTGGTCATACTCTCTCTTGATTTCTTGTTCGTTTCACATTCCATATATTTGACTTAATTCTACGCAACCTAAAACCTTGAGATTCTAAACTCACCCCGCAACTGTAATTCAGGGTTTACTCCTCTTGTTTCATCATAAAATCTCAGACTACATTGAAATGGTGGACCAGTCGACCTCTGCGCCACACTGTGTGGCCCAAATATCATTCATGCAATGTATGAATTTTACATAATTCATGTTAATGGTGGCCTTGTATGAACTCTGTGGAGTAGTCGGTTGAAGACCTGGACAATCTATATACACAAAAAAAAAAAAAAACAAAAAGACTATGTCATAAGTTTGAGCCTATTCCTTCCTCCACCTTTATGATGTGTGATTGTAGGCCGGCTTTGTGGGAGTGGGGATACAAAATGGACATGTTAACATAAAAAATTGTAAAAGTGTAAGACCCAAGTGCAACAAGAGTACGACAAATCACATATATATTTTTCTTGATGGATAATGAAGATGCACATATACAAATATAAACTTAGGGACACACTAACCTAATGTATAGTTGAAGTAGGTTAGTGTTCTCTCTAGTTTATTTGATGGAGTCCTTACCTAATGTGGCTTTATTTCTTGTTGGTTGATAATAAGAGGTTTGGTGTTCAATGTTGAGTTGAGATTGTTGCTGTGCTGGTGGATCTTTTAATCTGGTGCATGAGAACAGTGTGCTCAAATTTTGAAAATAGAGACAAGAAGCAGAAGAGGCATGTATAAATGTGATTGTACTTTGAATTGGGTAGAAGGAGATGATTTTAGAGAAGAGGAAAAAGACGGAGTTTGTGGTTGTTGCCCAAAGGCGGTGACTGGTGAGTATAGGTTATAAGGGAGGAAGTAGAGAGAGCAAGTGAGAAGTGAGCAAGCAAACAGAATTTAGGTCATGTGGTAGGTAGTTGGTCTCTCAGCCTTGATGGTAGGGGCTTGATTTGTTTCGTTACATTACTAACAGAAACTACTTTGGGGCTGGGGTCAGGTCAGTGTACCATTACTGGTTTTGGTTTCTTTTGGTTTCATTAGGTTTTGGGAGTTGGAGCACTTTAGTGGTTTTTAAATTTTCATGACACGGGCTTGTAGGCTGCGTTTGGTACAGCTTCTGAGTTGGCTTTTTGACAAGCTTATAAGCAAAAAAGCCAACAAAAGTTAGGTTTTTTGCTTTTTTGTTTATTTTTATCTAAACTAATATTAGAAAAGCAAAAAAACTAGAAAAACTTAGCTTTTTTACTAGCAAGCTTAAAAAAAACTTGGCTTTTAAGCCCTACCAAACAGGCACGTAGTAGTGGTCCATTGTTCCCTTTTTGGTCTGCTGCTTTTACTAGTGCAAATCTATTCTTAGTTGGGATAGTGTCTAGCTTTTTCTAACTCTGGATTCCTAGTCCCTGTTGGAGTAGGAGAGTTTGGTATTGCATGAATATTGATGTATGTTCAATTGAATATAATTCAATTTCGATGATTGAATGTTGTGTACATTTGATGCAACTTAACCTTCATTAAGGACTCTATGTAAGCTTCCTAAATAATAATTATTGTTATTACTAATTGTCTGAAGTAAAATTCGTAAGTTTTCTCTTCCTATTTTCTTTTTAATGATTTTTGTCACTTTATTTAGTTGTAGTTATCATTTAGAACTAAGGGAAAAAAAAAGTATGTTCATGAAGTTGTATTGTCGCCATTATCAATCATTGCCGAGGGACATATCAAAGAAGATTGAGGCATATGGTAGATAATACGACCACAACCACCATTTTTAATGTAGGAGTATATCTATACATATTGTAATCTACTTTGTCATTTTTATCTAGGTGACCAAGCAGGAGCCTTTTTTTTTTGTGTGCGCATGTAGAGCATGATGCTTGGAAATGGTCAAAGGAATGGCATCAAAGGAAAAATATAATTATGTGTTGTTGTGGGCGATCGTGGTTATGAATGTGTACCCTATGGGAATTATGATAATTACTCAATGATTACCAAATTAGTCAAAGAGCTGAAGGAAAGAGTTAATAGTAGTCAGAGAGAGATAGAGCAATTAACTAGTGAGTCGATTAGACAAACTTGTTGCATGTCTAATGTTTGAAGGGAATGATGGCCTCCCGTGAGGGGCTTTACGGTTTGTCCCTATAAGCTGGGTCAGGGGCAGGTCAACTTTGCGACAAAGATCTCCAGACTTCAGAGGTAGGTGAGGATTTGGTTCAACACTATAGAGTTGATCTGGATTAAATGCATTTTGTTTTCTCCTTTATAATGTCTTTGTCTTAGCGTATTTCAATGTCGATGGAGACTGCTCTCTCATAAGGAGGATCAAGGGCCAGGTCTCTCTGTGAAAAAGACTGACACCTTGATGAACTCATTAACTCTAGCCTCTAATCCACAAGATGCTTAATAGTCCCGCAGGGAGGTCATGGCTGCCTGGAGGGTGCTATGATTGTGTGATGCTGCAAGGGGGTTGGTCCTTAGGCTATACTCATGACCCAATGGGTGGGGTACACTCGTACATGGAGATATATGCTTGATACCAAGGGTGAGATGGAGAGTTCTTTTGCCATTCTAACAACTTAGGATTTCTATGGCCAATGTAAAGGAAGACCACTCAAGAGAGGGTTTCATGGGGCCATTTCAACCACTAAACTCGAGAGAATAAAAACCTTAGAAATTAGAGAGTTTGAAAATCATTTTTATGCAAGTTGGAGTGCAAGGATGCAAAAATGTGAGTTAGGAGTTAATGAGGGATTTTTTAAGGCATGATTTCTTAGAGTCTCATTCGAAGCTTCAAGGGACCAACTCTTTGAAAAGAATGAAGTTGGCATGGAAACGAGAATAGTGTACGTTTTGAAAAACATGGTTATAAACATGAAAATAAAGCTAAGCACACAAAACATGAATAAGATAATAGTATGCAAGGAGGTCATGAATTCACATAAGGCTTTAGGCTATACCACATAATCAAGGGGCTCCAAGGTCCTACCATCTTAAAGTAGGTTAGTGAGAGATCCTCCTACACGGTGACTCTTACTAACTTTCCTCTAAGCATGAACTAAGAGCCCTCTTACTTTAAGCATACAAGAAAAGGGGGTAGAAGGTGGGGATTAAAATAGAGAATAACCTAAGTATGCTAGGAGGGAGAAGAGAGGAGTGGGGGAAGACAAAAATATAAAAGAAATACTACCTTTTGCTTTCAATACACTTGCAATCTTCTATGGATATTTTGAACTGAACTTGGATGGCTTTAAGTATACTTAAGGGGCTGGAAGGAGGTATTCTATGGCATGGAAGGCTATGTAGGTGAAGTGTATAGGTTAGGGAGAAGTGGAATCTATCCTAAGTGATTGAAGTATGAGAGGTATATAGGGATTCAAGGTTCTGGAGTGGTTTTTGCAGAGTTTTGCTATCAATTTTGATTCTAGAATATGCCAAGGGAATGCCTGTATTCATAGGCAACTCTAGAGAGGCCTGGCGCATGTAGTACATACGACTGGGCAAAATTTGCCTTGGTGCATGTGCTACATGTGGCAATACTGTTCCATTGGTAGAATACCACGTGACACCCATTGTACTAGCTAAATCTTGACGGTTAATCGAAGTTTGGTCGATCTGATCGAAATATGGGCGCATGTAGTATACACTCCGCCACCAGGAGTGTTTGTTTAAAATTTGCCTCGATAATTGTGCCAACCGGGAAGGTTTTGGAGGAATCGGTTGCATTGCCTTATTACTAGATAGATTATCATCAAAATATTAGAGACCATTTATCTTCCTAGCACTGTCAATCGTCCTCCCCGAGCTCTGGTCTTGAAAAGTATAATAAGATTTAAAGAAGGTAACACAACAATTAGAATATTTGGATAATTTGTTAACGGATAAGAGATTGCAGGCAAGTTTAGGAACATGAAGAGGAGATTTAAGACATATTTTTTCTGAAATTTTTATTAAGACTTTACCTGCAATAGATGAAAAACTACCGTCTGCAATTCTAACCTTTTCATTTCTGGAACACGGTGAATAAGATTTAAATGAATGCGAAGAACTAGTCATATGATCAGAGGCTCCTAAGTCAATGATCCAAGGAGCGGATGAATTTCGACAACAAGATAGAGCATTAGGGTCATTACCCGTCTAAGCCAAAGACACACTAGGAATACCAGATAACGAATTGAACTTTAACAGTGTAAGAAGATGCTCCATCTGCTCTATAGTATAGGGGCTGACCTCGGCTTTATTGGCAGTAGGGAAAGCTTGGCCAGATTTGTCACCGGCTTGCTGCTCTTCCAATTTACTAGTTTGCCATGAATTTTTCAGCAAGTCTCGTAGGTGTGGCGCCGTTTGTTGCAATAATCACACCAAACTTGTGGTTTGTCATCAAACATGGTGCTACAGCCAAGACAGAAAACAGGAAACAGAAGGGGGAAACAGAAAAGGGAAGAATGGGAAAGAAGGAGTCAGCAAGCAATTGCTAGCTTTGATACCATGCAAACTGAGAGAATAGTTTGGGAATGATTTTCTCATTCATTGAATTATTTTTGACTTACACGAATTCCAACTTATGAGGATTACGAGAAATCTAAACTAGGAAAAGAATAACTAATTAGTTTACCTAATAAAGATACATTCCTAATTATAACTATTGACTAATTACTATCTAATTTACCGCTATACAACATTATTTATAGCTATTCAATCTTGGTAATTACTGCTGAATATCTTTCTAATTTTTCAACAGTTATGGCTAAGAAGAAAATCAGACCAACTCTACAGAATCCCTTGGGCTACATGCCCATATACATCAAAGGCCCTCTCGGGCCCATCACCCAATTTCTCCAACTTTTCTTATAGTTTTGCCTTTTTAGAGTACAAGCTTTATATGAGTATAAAGGTCTATAAGACTACTTTTCAATGCTTCAAATGGTGCATCAATCTTAGTTTTTTAGAGCAAGTTATACCCATTTTACTAAACAGTGTCGGGGCTATGACCTGGGACTATGACTAGTGCGAAGAAAATAAGTTTTACCAGACCAAAGTTCAATCAACCTCTCTCAAACCCACCAAATTCACCTAAGAGCTTCTCAATTACGGATCAACATCGCACCATCCCCTCCTTAACCACCTGGAGCACGGCCTGGAGAAAGCTTTTCTTTAAGAATACGACCAACCCCTTGAGCTTGTCTTCTAGCCAATCTAACTTCAATTGAGTCAGCTTCAACTCCTTTAATGCTTGCAAAAACACTTGAAACTGGGCTTGAGAAGCATTATTTAACTTGGTCTGCTGAAGCATCTTCAAAAAACTACCAAGTCCTTCCATTGCAATATTCCAAAACAAAGGACTCATAGTCGCCATAGAGACAAAGGTGTCTGGCCTTAACTCCAAATCCAACGTAACCTCTCTCGGAACTACTCGCTCGCTTAAACAAACAACACCTTAAAGTTGAGCATAACCTCCCCCCCTCCCCCTCCCGTGCACTGGCACCACTCCTCAGGTACGAGTGCCGGAATATGAACTACCTCGACCTTAATCTCAGCACTCACCTCAGCCTCAACAACAGTGGCCTTAATCTCGCCCTTACCTCACTTAAACAAAAAGTTGTTATCACCTCAGCCTAACTGACAACTTCCTCGTGGTTAGAATTGACATTTATATCGTCTGAAGCAAACTCTATAGCTGATGAAACTGCAGCCTTCAAACCAAATCTCTGACGAAGAAACAACTTTGGCCTCAGCGCCTCTAATGCCTTCTTCACAAAAGCAATACTGCCTTTGCCTCGACCATAGGGAATAGGAGGTAAAGTTGGAGACTCAGGATCTGCCCAATCTGCCCTTAGGGCCTCTCGTTTAGCACCTACCTCGTCATCAAGAATTGCGCCTAAGTTCTCCAAAGCGTCATTAGGGGCAACTAATCTTTCTTCACCATGTGCTCCCTCAGTAGCTACTTCCTCGGCCTCTGTTTCCTGAGCGGCAACTGTTTCTTTTATCAACTTTGGTGCCACAATTACTGGTCTTGGAGCAACCTTCTTGGAACCTCCATCCCATTTACAGTTGAAAAACAGTTACCTCCAAAGCATCTAAGGCGATTCCCAAAAAAAGGGGAGTAGAAATAATGCTAACCTCGCTTCGCAGAACAGCAAAGGTGTGAGAATTCGTTCTCCACCTCGAGAACTCTTCCTTGTTATGAATGGTAAGCAAGATATTGGCTTGGTCCAACATCTCTACATAAGCCCCATTCTCCATAATCTCACGAATCCAAACGGGCATCCCTCTCGCCGAGCTAACATAGTTCTCATATTTGGGAAGGAATAAGAGAAGTTGCCTTGCTCGAGGCAAAACCTCAATATAGAACTCGGTGGAATGAACTCCTCTGTCCCCTCATCTGCCTAAGGAGGAGTGATAACTTGATTAGCGATTGGAGGCCCTCGGTCACTAACCCTCGGCCACGTCTCCTAGAACTTATATTCATTAAGGAGCTCGGTAGCAATGATAAGATTTTGGAATTCGTGGAGGGTCCTCCCATTTTTCATGCTTCGCCTTAAGACCTTCACCCCGAGGGGCAACAGCATAGCGGGGTTGACCTTGCCCAGCCATGACCTCACCATGCAACCCCCTCCTCACCACCTCGGCGCAAATGTTGCCTCAGCAAAGCCCGAAGAAGCTTGGCGCCCTTGGCAGAGCCTAGACCTCCCCAAACCTCGGTGAAGACCTCCTTGCCTCGGTGAAAGTAAACCCTTGGCAAAAAAACTCTTCGGCAAAGACTCCAAGCCTAAGCGAAATCTAAGCCTCAGCGAAACTTCGAGCGTTTGGCGAATATGAAGCCCTCAGCGAAACCTCCTCTTCTTGAAGCCCTTGAGCCTGCAAAAGCAAGCCTTGGCACAACCAGGCGAAGCCCAACCCCCTCGACAATCTAGCCTCTTTGAAATCACAGCAGCAAGCCTCGATCGAAACCTCGCCATACCCCAATCTTGGCCTCACGATGTCTCGACCTCGACAATCTCGGTAAAGCACCCTTCGACAATCACGACCTTGGCGAACCAAGTTAAAACGGGTCTCGGCAAAAACCTTGATGACTTCTTAACCTTGACAACTATAAAACCTAGCCGCGACCTCAATCCACCAAGCTGCGGTGCGTCGATTATCAACCTCGACTTAGCGCAAACCCCAATCTTCCCTCGGCGTCTCAATCTCGCGACCCCTTGGTCACAACCTTGCCCCTACAGCGTTTGTGTCTTAGTCGCGACAAAACCCAAAGACGAACCCTGGGGGTTAACGAAGATCCTACCTTGGTGACACAACGGCCTCAGTCAAACCAGCGGCCTTAGCGACACACAAGCAGGGACCTCGCGGTGGCTTAACCACTTTGAAAGCCCAAGCTCAAATTTGGCGGGGTATCAACCTCGTGACTCCTTGCTCACAACCTCACCTTGCAGCCAAACCCCTCCTCGATTCGCCTTGACCACGGCAAAACCTTCTTTGGCAAAACATTTCGGCAACGATGAAGCTCGGAGAGAGATTTGGCTAAAATCGACCTCGGCAAAGCAACCCTCCTCGTGATATCTCACCTCAGCCAACCCTTCTCCGACCTCCCTTACCTCAGCCAAGGAACAAACTAAGAGTTTAAATAGAAAAAGGGCAACCCCAAGAACTGAAGAATACTTATGGAAAGCCAAAAAAGAACCCTCCTTAGAAAAGAGAGAATTTGAGAGAGCTTGCAACTTGTGAAGGGGAAAATGACCAAGCCCCTTATTTATAATGACCTAAGGGGCACCTCGAATATGGAATCACCAGCCATCATGATTGGCGTGCATTACGAGCGACCATAAATGACAAAACACTGTCTCATTTCATTGTAGGCATCATCTCAGTAAAGATGTGACCATTCCATTAAAGGGCATGCCTGTTACCTTAAACTGACACATTTGATCAGATCTCCATCAAAAGCGTGTATGCGCACCCTCAGTATTAGTGAGGGCGCACGCATAAGGGGCATATTTTAGGTACATGTGTCCAACCCACTTATAGAGTGAGACACTTAGGTGCCTCACCGCCTCCCTCTCCATACACTTGGTCCCACGTGGCAACCCGTTGAGGCGACGCATGGACTAAGGTAACCTCGCCCATCAAGGATAGCGCGAAGAGGGCCTCCTCCAAGTTAGGGCACTAAAAGGGCCTCTCGCGCTTGGCACATCCTGGCACGGCCACGAAACCTCTCCACCGAGCGCCTTCTCCTTTGGGCAACATCTCCATGCTTGACCTCAAGGCACTTCTCTCGACGAAAGCAAGGGAGTCTTCGCCCAAGGGCACCTCACCAATGACCTCGCGCTCGGTACCTCCTGGCACAGCCATGGAATCTCTTTGTTGAACGCTCTCTCCTTTGGGTCATTTCTCTACACTTAGCCATGATTCTCCACACAAGTATATCTCCATAACCTAGATTAGAAGCAGGACCTAGGGACCCCCGTGGGGTCACTCTAGCGAGAAACCATCAGTAGACAAGTGGATTGGAGGCTAGATTTGAGGGTTCGTCGAAGGGCCTCACCCCTCGAGGGCCTTGGCCCCTTGACCAGTCTTAGAGAGAGAGAGAGAGAGATCTCTACCAAATTACGCCATCAGAGCAAGATGACAAGAGCATTTAATGAAAGTTAACACCTGACCGAATTCCTACAATCCTCAGAGCGGATCTCGGTACATAGTTGACATTTAGAATGTCAGCCCTTGGAGAACCAGCTATCAGATCTGAACACTTGCAGAGGTAGCAGGTAAAGGAGCCAATCCTCGAGAGCCTACCTCACCTATATAAAGAGGACCCCCCTTCAACAACATAAGAACAACACTTGAATGATCAAGAATCTCTCCACAAACCTCTCTATCTCCCTTGGGATACTGTCATTCTCTCTCTTCCTAGGACCGCTTCAACTCTCTTTCCTCCACCTCCAGTGGTCCTCAGCGTAGATAGCCCCTGCCGTAACTTCCCAGAAGGCCTCCCTCTACCAAGTTTGACCACTCACCCCTTTACCCTTCACACAGTTGTTATGACTTGCATTCTTAATTTCAGGGCCATAAAATGTTGATACAGCCTTTTAGTTGTCATGATGAAGGCACTGACTTAAAAAGAGTGTTTTATAACCATAGTAGCTGTAATGGTTGGATGTTGATGGGACAAGGACTAGAATTAATTTTGTGATATAAAATTTGATTCTGATACAATCTATTATGCATGGCATGATTTGTTCTTCTTCCCCTCTTTTCATCTATTAGATTGCTTCCTTCTCCCTTTGTGTTCTTGCCATGTATTTCATGTTGTGTAATGCTCCACATGATAGTTGCAATAAAGGGAAAAGCCTTTGGGCTACGTCTATAGTCATTACCATTCATAAGTTTAAACCTGTATGTTAAGATCCTGTTTGGGATGATACTCCTGTTTTCTTGTTTAGCGAGCAGTATTTAAAATAGATTATTCAGCACTCTGTTTTGGTCCCAACTGATGGTTGGCGTTGCTGCATTTTGTTTCTAGTTCTTCCATCAAGATGGTTTGACCTGAGGAGAATAGAGCTCCAGATGAATTGTTGTCAAGAACATGTGATTATATGTGAAGAACATATAATTGTTCTACAGTATCCTTCTAGCATTAAGTGGATACCTTTTTAATTCTTTCCAGTCTGTGACCTCTTTCTTTGTTGTGGAGAGCTCCTCAAAAGGAAGTCAAATAAATTGTTGAAGAGAAAATTGAAGCTTTAGCACTGGTAAACTACCAATGTTTTTTTTAAGTTTCAATAATTTGATAAGAATGTACTAGTGCGGAGCCTTTGCTTTGCACCACCCGCCAGACATCCAGCAGTGATGTGTAATGTTTGCTTAAATTTAACCCCAAAAAAAATCACAAATGAATGTGTGTATTTAAACACAATGAGATTGCCCTTTTTTGCCGTTAAATTCCAGAATTTGGTAGGGTACTATTGTTTCACATATTTCAGTTTTGTTGGTTCATTGAACTCCACCCCATTTTATCTGTCAGAACTTTCATTCTGCCTTCTTGTGGTGGTTTCTGCTGATATATTCTGATATCTAAATTTTCTGTTGTTATTATGTAATTTCTGATATCATTCAATTGTTTCAAATGGCCAATTATGCCAAATTTGATGTGTGCCAACTTTCATCTGTCCTCTTATAGTTGCGGGTAGTGCAGGATTCGGTAACCTAAGTTCTGATTTTGACAAAGTCTCTGGGCAATAAGTCTTGCTTGAAATCAAACATTTGTTGTCCCTCAAAACATGTAGGTTTTATACTTCATTTTTTATTGGCTGTGTTTCAACTTCTGTACTTGATATTTCTGTACCAGGCAGCTGATGCCAAGTGGCTGCGTGATCTTCTCCTTTCCTTTTATTTATCTATTTCTTTTAAGCTGTATTCCCAGTTTAAGTGATCGTCTTCTTCTTTTATAAGGTGCCTTGTCTGTGATGGTTGCTAGAGGAGCTCTTTGGAATGCTTCAATTTTCTCTCCTGAAGTCAAAGTACCCCAGGAAGGGGTGAAAAGGGCATATGTTAGGAAGGCAATTGGCTTTTGATGACTAGCTGCCCTCTTCTGGTACACGTGTCAAGTGTAAAATTCCACTGTGATATAAAATGTTAATTCCTCTTTCAACTGATAAGAGAACCTCTTGTTAATCTCAGTTTCTACTCCAACTTCAATTTTTAAATTTGGTTAAATATTAAGTTGGATTTTAATTAGGAATTTTCTGTAAATAAAACAGTTTCTGCACTTTGATTTCAGAACATCTTATGAGAGAATGATGTTAAAAACACAAAGCACACTTTGAAGGAAATGATAATGCATTTTTCTTCCCTGGAACTCCCAGCGGGAAATGCTGTGATTAATCAGAAACGTTGGCAGATGTAGCGTAAGTATATTAGTTGCGCATCTGGAAAAATAGTTTTACTCTCTGGTGGCTGGAATAGAATTTGTTAATATAACACCCCACTTTCCTATAATTTGCCAATTATCTTGAATTTTGGACTGTCATGATTGCCTTATGCAGTACCGCTCACATTCATAGGTCTATGATTCACCTCTAATGGTTGAGGAGTCTATGTATTTGTAATTTTTGATCAGAATTTTCTAAGTGTTGAGTAGGATTCCACCAGTGTTAGACTGGATTGTATATATATTGTTTTCAGAGGCCGCATGAATGAAAAGTTTAATCTCCTAATGTCATTGAATTTTTTTTATGTAGGATAAAATTTAGTAAACCTTGGAAGGTGCTAGTCTCTTTTTTTGATTAAGCGTTGACAGATGCTGCATTGAATTTTGTGCACTGCAAATTCTTGACTTTCAATGCTTTGTTTGACTTCCAAGAACCTCTACAGAAAGAATCATTTGAAATCTTTTTTGTTTTGTTTTCTTCTAAGTTAATAGAGTGAAATCGTACTGCAGATTGACTTTTACTCCAGCCTTTTATAATATGTCATGCTCCTATTTGTTGTCTAAGTGTCATGGCAACAAAAAGGACTATCAGCGTTTACGTATGTATTTATTGATTTATTGATTTATAATTGTTGTTGCTATTTATAGTATTGATAATTTTCTGCTCATTTATTGTTGTCTATAATATTTGGCTCTCATGTTTCACTTGACACGTTGGACCACTAGTGTAAAAATTGGCAAAAAATCGAGCTGTCATAATTCCACTAACTCTTTTGGTTCACTGATATAATTGGAATTGCTTAATTTAGTGTGTACTATTTCACTTTGTTGCTTAGATCATAGCTGGTTCTCCTCCCTGATTGCGCTTGTGTTGTGGTGTTAATATGAAGCCTGCATTGCTTATTTGATCATTCAGGCAACTTTATAGGGAAGACAGAGACTATGAATGAGTCAATGACAACCGGTTATACAATGGAAGAAGATGACTCTTTTTTCAGTCCAGACAGACTTGCCCTTCTTACAAAGTGAATGTTTTAATATCTATGGCTGTTAATTGCTGTTCCTGAAATGTATACGGAAGAAAGCATTGTGGATGTTATTTTGCCGTAATGCATCATATAGTGTAGCATAGAAACCAAAATTTTATAAAAGAGAGGGATTGATAAGGTCAACCCCTACTCAACAAATGCTTCAAATTTTAAAAAGAGGTGGGACCAACATGCCGTGAATCTCCTCTTATCAGGATTGGTACACTGCGAATTCTTCTTCTATCTGCCAGTGGGTTGTATTTTATTTTTTGGGTTTGCTATATTCTTTATTTATTAACATTATATTACCTTATTTGCTAATTTTTTGGGTCAACCTTTTTTTTTTTTGGTTGTTAATGAAAATACCAAAACAAAACAGAACCAACTTATTTGCTAATTTCTCCAAATACAGAGGGAGCTTTATAGGACTGACTTCCCACAGCATATCAAGCTGCCAGGATCCAAGAATATACCAAAATGAAGGCAAGCACTGCCAAGCGTAGTAGTCCAACAATGTACTAGGTATTCAAAACTCAGTCGGAGTATGAAGAACTTAACGTTTTCCCAAAAAGAAAAACATATATATACGCACACACATATAAACATAAAAGCAAGCAAGAACAAAATCGAAGGAAGAACATTTATATGGCACATTTTCCAACCATTAGAAAATGTCACAAAATCTAGAGGGTTTACTCATACCAGGTTCAGCTAGATTATGGTCTACCCCACAAACATCAGACTAACTTGTAACCTGGCTGAAGATACAGAAGAATCAACCTAAAGCAAAAAATCCAAGTCCAACCACAATCTAAAATGCTGAACCCCACAAGCTAACTGAGATTCTTTCCACCAGCATGATAGTCATCTTCAAAATATGTACATAAAAAAAAAAATTCTTTCTACCTACATGATAGTTACATAGAGCTTGAAAAACCAGAGGTAGAACTATGAGATCTCATCCCACTTCGTGGGTACTCAAGACAAAAATACACACATAGAGCATAATAGGGGCCAAAAGATAAAATCTTGATTTTAAACATCATTCTCGCATCTATATAAAGCAGTAACCCAAGCTTGACCTAACTTAATGCATGCCAACTAGAATTTGGTAAGACCCCTCAAAGCAACCCAATCAAAATTGGTATTGTGATATTCCAAAATTTCCCTTGGAATAATACAACCGACAATATTGCATCCGACATCGGCTGCTAACAGAGACATGTAGCATACGTTGTTGATCTGATCCTTTTACAGAAACAAAAACAATACAAGATTTTACAAAATTTCATCTAATCTCAGTTTACCAGTAACCAAGCAAAAGAAAATGGAAGTTGAGCATTCCCCACACTTAAAAGAGAGTCAGATTAGTCAATTCCAGTAATGTGTTTCCCTGAAATCACACATCTCACCCCAAGTCACATATATTCGCCTAAAAACCTTCTTGGGCCGGCAATTAACCAAGTAGCTTTGTGACGCTGGTGGAATGGCACCACACAACTAGACCAGTGTTCAATGGCAAAATCATTATAGGCCATCTCCTTCAGAGTTTCAAAGAAGATCTATACGGCAGCCAATGCAATTTTCCAATCCAACCACACACCCCACCAAAGTTCCCAAACCATTGAAGAATCGACAGTCACCGAAATCCAAAAACTGGTCTTTCGCCCAAACCCAGCCTCATCCATCTAAACCGTCTCCTTACCTATCCCAAATAGTAGTGCAGCATGCACAACTGGTTACCCAAGTTGATCGCCATTTCTAACCACAGGGTTCACAGTTCAAGATGATTATGCAAATGTACCAAAAAACAGTAACTCAAACAGTAACATAATAAAATAACATAACTGACACATTTTTTTTTTTTGAGAAATAAATGTATTCTATTGCAGTCACTGAAAGGGGTGCAACATCTTTACAAAGGAGCAAAACAAAATCAAAAGAGCTTTACTCGAAGATTGAGCTCTTCTATAAAATCAACAAAAGCAACAGTCGATTTCACAAAAATTTCGTTTAAACCAAAAAAGAAAGCAATGTCAACATCTGTAAATATCTGTCTATTGGTTTCCTGTATGGATCAGGTGCTCATGCAAAACATCGGCTCTTACACAGTTTGCTGGATCTGTTAAGATACCCATCATCCTAGAATTAATGATGAGTAAACATCATAAAATAAAATCAATCAATCAAAGGAGACAAAATTGACATTCAGTAATTGCTCTACATATATGGACGAAGCCAGAAACTTATCATCAACTAAAGAAATTTTGAGCAAGGAAATGTCAAATTTATTTTTCCTGAAGCACTTTTGTATGCATGGGGAAGGAGGACAAAAAAAAAAAAAGGATCAACACCAGAAACCAAAGAAGTACCTGATCACACAAAAAACAATAGAACAAACGAACATAATTGAAGTTACCATCAATGAATGTCAGGTTACTTTTGTCTAAATAATAAAAAATTACAGTCAACATTCATTTAGAGAAGGGCAAATAGTCTTTCATTTACAATCTAATAAGTTTGTAAAGGTAAACTCTGCCCAAGAGAGGCATGGGCGGCTTCTCTATTTCAATCGAAGAGGAGAGCTGCAGAGTCAATAGAGATTGACGATCTTGTGCAAGTCAGTAATTTAGAGAGGCAATACACGCAACAAATAAGTATGCTTGCTTGTCTTCGGGGATGGAGTTGGAAAGGGGTCCTGTTGGGGCTTCGTTTGCTAAAAAAAGCTACAGGTAGAGGAGAAGCAGCATGGAGATCCAGAGAAGCAGCAACACCCTGTTTCGGTCCAGGCAGAGGATATCCACAGAGTTGCAGATAAGGGGGTGAGGTGGGACTGAGGTATCAGATTAGGCTACGAAAAAGGTTAAAGGTCTTAGCAAACTTCTTGATTCCATGTGAGGTTAGGGAGAAATTCAAGAATGGTACTTCGAAGTTGATAGCTAAAATTGAAGCTGGTAAGAGGTCAAAAAATGATGATTATCCAGAGAGGTTGAGGAGGGGTTTAGGTTGCTTTACTGAATCAGGGATAGACCTAATTTTTATTTTATTTTACTTTTTTTCTCTTTCTTGGAGGCTTGAGTTGTGGCTGAAGCCGTCTTCTCTTTTCCTTTGTATTTGGGTGGTGACCCCCTTGGCACCTTTTAATTCAAATTTGCTTTACTTACAAAAAAAATATAGCATCAACATGACAATAACATCACAAAGTAATATTAACATTCATCGTATCCATCAACCGAGAACAACATCAACATTACACTAACTAGGAGTGCGGATTAGTACAAGTATCATAGGTGACCAAACCGACAGGTGACGTCCAAGAAAAGGAGATGACAACAATAGTGTAGTACTTGAGAATGTGGGGGTGAGCATATTGTCAGTTCATTTGCTTTGCAAAAGTTATAATGAACATCTAAAAGTCCCAAACTCACTATTTATAGAGCCTGCCTAAATTACTCACTGAATGCAAAACAGAACGAAGAACGACAAAGACGTCTAAGTAATAATTAAAAATTACTCGCCTTCCCTACTACAGAACATCAAGAATGACATTACAAATATTTAGCCGTGTTCATAGCCATCCTAATGTTAGAGGGAAAGAAACTGAAATTATCCATCAATGGCTATCAGTTTCTATCTTTATGGTGGCTAAGTTAATCTCATAAACTTAATACTTGAAAAAACTTTAATCTAATCCATCTCTATCACCTGTTTTACGGCCAATCAAAATCTACATAACTTATAGAAGAAGGCCTATGTTTAAACTAGGCAATTTTAGCAAACAAAGTGGGAACTGAGAAACTAAAAATGCACAAGCACGAAGATTCTAGTCATTCAAACTACAACGACTCTCTTTTTGTTAGGGATCCTGCTTCTTTTCTTTTTTCTTTTTTTTTTGTTGTAAGTGCTACTATTTAGGAATCTCACATTAGATAATAGTTAAAACTAATTTTTAACTTGGAAGATTTTAGTAACCAATGGGAAAATTAAAGTAGCTAAATAACTACCAACATAACTAATAAAAAATTATAATAATAATTGCCAACAAGACTTGTAAAAAACTAATAATAATTACCAACAAGAAAGTGCCAACCATCATCAAACTTGTGCTAGACACTCAGCCATATGAAACTAGGAGCAGTCTAGGATAAAATTAGGGGGGACAAAACTAAATAGTAAGCACTGAAAATTTTAGAACTAAATTCTAGAGCTCAAATATTGAAGCACTGAATTTTAAAATTTGAAAATTTTAAGGTAAATATAATAGTTAAAAAATGAAAATTACATTCTACTATGCGCATTCAATGAAAAGTCAAGGATCTCTAACTTAAAATAAAGACCCAATTTTAGTTAAATTTCAGATTTAAATGCTATGTTAGCATGCATTATCAACAGCACTTAATTGCAAAATCACTGAACACATCTAGTTTTAAACACTTAATTGAGTTATCAAAGAAGGTCTTAGCTAGGAGAAATTATCCTATGGGTCTAGACAATAGATCATGTTGACTTGGTGTTTTGGACCTACTGGATAACTTCTCCCTCGTTGGGGCCCTTACATTAATTACAAGAGAGGCCCTTAGAGCAACTCATACAAGTGCGTGTATTTGTTAATTGCAAATTCAAGCATTCAACTTACAAAACCAATGATGACGTATTATTCTAGTTTAACTTAATAGCTTCACTCACCAACATTCCAAAAGTCCAAGTCACTAAAACTATTCCCACGTTCCAACAACCTGTAGGGTTCCTGAAAGGGAGCACCAACTTTGCTTCACCACCCCTATTTAAAAAGTATCAAACATAAAAGGGAGGGTCAACCCACAAAAGGTATCAACGTCCTCCAGAACCTCTAAATATCAATATAAAACATGATAACACCTCTGTAATGTCAACCCCAATGTGATGGAACAACTGGAACAACCATTAAGAAATCGTTGGATGATACAGATTATGTCTATCTTATCATTAGGACCAATTATTTTCACAGTATGGTGTGATATACACCCATGCAAATTGGAACTCTCTAACTAAATAAAGCATGTCAGAAGGCTCAGAACGTAGATTTTATCTTCCTATTTGACTGTACATATTTTTATGTACATAATATTAGACATGTTCAATCAAAGAGCTCCCAACACATCAGTGGTTATATTAGAGTATAACCAAAACAACAAAGAGAACTCACCCAAATCAAAAAAAGAAAACAAGAGAACAAGAAACAACGCGAGTGGCTTAAGAAAGGAAAGCATATAATTAGACTCACGATGGAAAATAAAGCAGTCACTTATGCTGCTGCCATAATCGCAATTTTTTATGACAAAATGCGCAGAGTGCAGGAATTTCGCCGTGGAAAAGGTATTCTCTCCGGCGGTGTACGTCTCTGTGAAGGCTTGAAACATAGTGAGATTAAGATAACGTATTTCCGCATGTTCCACGTCTGGAATGATGGGATCCCTGGGAGAGCCAGTCGACACATGACAAAAGTGTCTGCTGCCGATGTGCACCAGAGAAGAAGAGGGATTCATTCCTGGTAGATGGTACTTAAGCACATCCGGTGACAAGTAGGCCATCCTGTGGCGGTTGAACAATTCTTCGGAAGAGGAGTTGGCGGGAAGTGGCCCGAATGAGAAGACAACCCGTGCATAATAACAGCAGTACAAGGTATCCTCCACAAACTCAGCCCGTCCTCCGAATGGAGGACAAAATCTTGCGATTTCGCACCAGTTATGCGAGTCGAGATCGAAACTGTGCAACCCATGATTATCCGACAGAATAAAGACCTTTCTATTGACAACTGCGTGGCCTTTCAAATGAGCTCGTACAGGAGGATCCTCCAATGCAGTCCATTCACCAGAACCATCGCTACCAGCAGCATCAGGGTTAAAGACCTCAAACCGCAACAGCCTTTCGTTCTCGCCCTCAGTCAAGCTAGATAGAACATAAATCTTCCTGTCAGCCACGAATGCCAACGGGAAGCGCTTTCCGGTGTTCATTTCAGGGCCTTTTATCAACAACCTCCTCAAGGAGGAGGAGGGCCGGCGGCTTTTGTTAATGGTGGCTGGATCAAAAATACGGACATCTCGTGGGCAAGGAGACTCGAAACGGTGGTCCTTCCAATTGGTGAATTCTCCCCCAAGAAAGTATAATTTGGAATCAAACTGAACGCAAAGCATTGCAAGCGGGTATTCTTGGCTAGGGAACTCGAGAATGGGAGAGTTGGGGTTCGGGAATTCTCGAGCGATCTACCGGGGGATCAGGGAGAGGGTCAGGTATGTCGACAGCGTACAGAGAATGGACGATAGGGCCCCCGCCGTTCCCAAAAAAGATGTAGACGGATTTCGCTTCTTCCACCTCCGGCCCTGACTTCGTCCCAGCCTCTGCCTTCGCCGTTTGTTGCCTCTTTCTCGTGTTCTTCGATTTTTCCCCTCTCCCCGTCATCCTCTCCCTTCTCTTTCTATTTCCGATGGATGAAAACAACAAAACCCTAGTCGGTGAAAACCTTGAATGTTTTCTCCTATTTTCTGAGTGATGACGGCACAATAAGAAAGAAAGAAAACCCTACCCTACTCGGTGAGAAGGTTATAGATCCAGTCCCGAACGAACCGGTCAATATACAAATTTTTATCATCCGGCTGGACCGGCGCAAGGAAGAAGGATCGAGAAAACCAAATGAATTTTGAAAACCATGTACGCTATCTACATCTATATATACACATGTTTTGATAAATAAAAAAATAATTATGTTTACGTCTCTATACAAATGTTATAGATAAAAATCTTATCTAGAACCTTAATTCAAATATAGGTGGCTATGTTTTATATTTTCGAAAAGGAACTTTCGAATTTAGATAACTAAAAGTCTATGGGTAAATATAATAAATGGTTAAATAGAATTTTGTTATTTATTTAGTCAAATAATGAAGGGTTAAGGAGAGAAATATATTTTTTATTATAAATTTAGTGATATTTAGTGGGGATAAATATAATTGCTAGCAAATTCAGAGATAAGCAAATGTAAGTATTTGCAAATTTAATAAAGGCTAAAAATATATTTTTAACCTAGATCAAATAAATACTCATAAACAAAATTTTAAAAATAGTTAAAGTAGCTAATTCAGTGGGAAGCAGCTGTTCGTTTGCCCATTTTGGTGTACCACATTATTTATCCACCGTGTATTTTTTGATAGTATTTGACATTTCAGATTTGGACTTGATCTAATCGCATATAAGTGTAATCACATCAGGTCACTTTTCATTCAAATTATTACATGTAAAGTTTTTACATGATAAAAATTTTAAACTTAAAATCCCACCATATAATTAGGATATTGCCTATAATTTTTTTAAAAAGTATTGTCCCACTCTATACATGATATTATAAAAATAAATCATCACATTATATAAATATAATAACGTGGTGTCACGACCACCCTAAACAAATTTTCCTCTACGAGGCCAATTCTTTTTCTTGAGATTCAGTAATTTGATAAGAATGTACCACTGCGGAGTGATCCACTCTCTAATAGTAGTACGTGGTACCACACACTTTCATAGGTATTTTTGTACACTCAAACCCTTACCCTACTTCTTGACTTTTACAATGCTTTGTTTGACCTTCACCCTACTTTCTTTTGTCTAACAAGAACTGTTTATGGGATTATTACACATGGTAGGGGCTAGTTTTGATTTTATGTTTATATAATATTTTTATAACAATATAAAAGGATATACTTTACTATATTAATAAATTATTATTAGTAATATACCAATGTAGAAACACTATTATTACTGGTATCTAAGTAAATTTCTAGACTTCATTTTTTAAAAATTTTACATAGATTTTGGATTAAAGCAACATTGACTTATTATTATACATGTTTGTGAATAAGTGAATAAATTTTAATGTGATTAATTAATTAACTAGTATTAGGCTCTTTTATACATTTAAATAGATTTCAATTAATGTTTTGGGACACTTCCGTGTATTTTTTTTGAAAAAAAAATTATCACTTCTAAAATATTATTCGTACTTTATGATTATGCTCCCCGTGAAGAAGAGACCGAGAAGTCTTCCTCTCTATTCTATTCCTGTATTTTCCAAGCAATCAACCAATGGTTAGTTTATTTTGAGGGGTTGGCCACGGAATTTCTCACTTGTTTCTTTCATTGCTCTCTATTTGTAAATATCCAATTAAATGAAAAGCACTATTCGGAAGCTGGAGTGAAAATTTTAACATGTACATAAAAAGTTTAAGATCATATTGATTTTTCATTGATCTGTTCAACTTCAGTGGGGCTTTTTTTTTTTTTTTTTTTTTTTTTTCCCTCCTGATTCTTTGTTAAGAGTTTGCCAAAGCTGCAGATTGTTCTTTGGAGATTTTATTTTCTTTTTGCTTAGGTGAATTGACTTTATAATAACTCTTGATGGAACTACAATCTTTCGATACTCTTTACATAAGCAAAAAGGTTTTGCCTTTCCACATAAGATTATCTATGGTGCCAATCAATTCTCTTAAAAGTTTTTATTATTATTTATTTATTTATGCACTTCATTTCATTTTCTTCTTATTGCGTTTAATTTGTGAATCATCGTTTTGAAATTTGATGTTTGATCGTCTCCATGAAATCTGTGTTAGATTTTTCTTTTTGACGCTTCTTATTTGTTTAGTAGAAAAGAAAGAAAAATTCAAAATCTTCCTCTATGTAAAGAATTTGTTAGGGCTCCTTTCTTGTTTATTCTTACCAATAGATGACTTGGCTAATTTTATTCCGACAAAAATAAATTCCTTTCTTACCAAAAGAGAATAGGCATAACTTATCTTCAAACTAAGTACATAAAAACTTAATCTAACATTCTATTATACTTCTCATGTTTGAACTTAGAAACACGTGTAAAAAAACTTAAATTATAATAATAATAATAATAATATGTATTTCTCATGCAATAACTTATAAACGTGTAAATAAAATTTGAATTATAAAAATAATATCAATAGGTAAAAATCTGTGTTTTCAAGTTTTAACACCCCAAAACAAAATCTATTTTCATTATCATTTCCCACAATTGTTTTGTGAAAACAATTCTATTACAGCCAAAAGACCGATACTATACAATAACATTACTGAAACCTTTTGGACCCTACAAACCATCATCTCGCCTAACACCTTTGGAATTCTCTGATAAAACTTTAACCCTCACTAGCTTCACCCGAAAACCATCACCGCTATTGAAAATTTGACTTTATCGGTTCAAAGATTTCACTATTAGGGTTTAAAAAGAACGATTTAATATTAGCCGCATAGCAGGTGCAAATGGGCCTGAGAATCATTTGATTAACTTGCACACGCATCGCGTGTAGCCGAAACGAAATCCTAGAAACTAGTCTTTCTACCCAAGCCCGAATCCATTGAAATTATAATAATACCAATAGGTAAAAATTTGTGTTTCCAGTTTTGGAACCCAAAACAAAATCCTACAAACTGGTCTCTCTCCTCTCCTTACCACCACCTATCCCAAACAGGATGCCATTTCTCTCCATAGGTTCAGTGTTCAAGATGGTGGCACAAAAAATAAATCAACAAAAATTCATTTCATCTATTGAAGTACGTTTTCTGGGTCGACAAGTTCACGGACTGACAAAAATAAATCAAGAAGATATATGTGCATATTCGTATCAACACGGGTTGCAAAAAGCCACATTTTGAAAAATGGTAAAAGAAACTTTCTGATATCCACATTAAAACCACCTCGACAGACACGTGTGAGGAGGAAGTATTAGAAAAAATCCCAAAGTTCTATTTATTGCATTGGGGCCACGAATATCCGCAGATGGCTGCCAGTATGTGGAGTAGCCTATATGGATATCCATTTTTAGAAGAAAAAAAAAACCAGTTCTATTTCTCGCCAAAGCTTCAGGGGGGCAAGGAATTAAGGAAATAGGCTATACCCCGATAAAAGCAAACACCTGTTCACAATGAACAAAAACTCGAGCAATAGATGAGAGAAAAGGATTTACATAAACCCATAGATCATCAAGCAGAAGGATATTAAAGCAGGCCAGTCACCAGTAAGGAAAAGAAAGATATCCTTTTACCTTTTTAGCCAGTAAGGAAAAGAAAGTGATCTGTATAACAGCAATAGACCCAGTAATGTCTTACCAAATGAGAAAACTGACAACTTGTTCTGCCTATAAATTTCCTATATACTTTGAGTACTCATGTCAAACATATTCTCTTTGCAAAATTTGCTAGACCAGGCATCCATCAACAACACAAACATGTTAAGATCCCTGTCATATACCATATGTGACAAGTAAACATCATAAAATTAAGAAAAATGTCGTGCATAAACCAATTTCTTACCCATAAGACACAAAGGGAGTGTGTTCCACATGCATTTATTAATGTGGATCCCACTGCATTAGCGCATTGTGTCTTGTGGGTAAGAAATAAAGTACGAAATTAGTTTATGTACAGCATTGCTCTAAAATTAAACCATCTAAGCATAAGTAATTATGGTTTCAACTTGAGGCTAATTACAGAGTGAAAATATACTACTCAAGACAGAATATTTTATCAACTTTTTAAATTCCTATCAAGAACTAGCTATATGAACTAATTTAACGTCACTTTTGGCAGAAGAATTCTGCAGTTGTAGACAATTCACCAAAATAACAGTGCTAAGAACAAGTTTAGTGAATGGTGTTACAAATTAAAACTTATGCAACACAACCCAAGGGTTCTTACACACTATAGATTGCAAAATTGGAACTCCTATTGTACACAGCAAGGTTGTATCAATATACTTTAATAACTTTGATAGTAATAAATATTTAAAGATTTTTAAAATTGTAAAAATAAGCAGAAGAATAAAAAAATTAACATCCCAAAGACAAGCATCCTTGTATTCCAACACTTTGCTAACAGGAAAACAATACCTAAATACAAATAACAACACTTGAGAATCAACATTTTTGCTGCATTTGCTTATTCACGTCATCAGAACTTGGATACAAGCTCTTTCTAAGAAGTCACTTGAATAAAACTTGCCTACGATGAATGTTGCAGCTCTGTGAATATATGATGTGGAAAATGATTCTACCAAAGTTTATGATGTAAATAGGATGTTCAGATACATTATTTTCTTGTTATGGTACCACAATCTTGATAACAAAGACAAATATTCATGGATCATACCTGGGAGTCACTAGTAGATATTAACTTGTTATGTGAAGGGAAAAAAGCCTGGGCTCTGCAATTCCAGCATGGATATCCACATGCATATAAAATTTTTTATTCTTCTGCCCGTGTAAACTCAAACCTCCGTCACAAATTCTTCATTATGGATGTGTAAGCAGAAAGATGTATGTCACAGCACTCTGCATCCCACAAAAAGTCGTTTGTCATAGCGTCCATTATCTTCCGATTCCACTGGGATGGGTTGTTCTTCTACAATCAGACAAGACAATAAAGATCTCAAAAGTTTAGCTCCTTTTTCAAGATGAAAGGAAATTATTCTATCCGACACACACGAATAAACACACACACAAAGAAATGCAAATTTACAGGTGCACAGAGGAATACACACAATTTCATCAATTGCTTGGCTTAAAGATACATTTCCAAGGTATAGCTGAGGTACTGTGAGAATTTGAAGCGCTCAAAGTCATGATCTATGATCTGCCTGTTGAGACAATTCACACAAAGACACTAGCTTTTTTCTCTTTTCAATAAGCTAAATGAAGAAAAGTAAAGCTATCCATTAAAATTACTTCAAGTTCTCCGCTACCTAACCTGAATTGGTTATCAATAAGAGTTGCAGCAACTGGAGCAGCTCCGTATCTCATAGCCTTCAGCTACACTTTTCAAATAGGATGTAAAACTTATTTACACAGAGGCAAAGCCAAACATTATCTGAAATTTTAAATTTTTACGTAAATAGAATAGGGATGGATGTGCTAGCGAGAATAGCACAAACGGAGAACAAAATAGGCAAAAATTTCCTCAGATGGCTTAGAAATTTGCAATAAAAGACAACTAAGAGCACAATAAAGGAAACAATTTAATTTAAGCTGATGGCACAAAAAAGGAAAGAGGAGGCAAAAAGTGGGTTAAACTAATGCTAGGTTTGGATCTTGGATTTGTCTAGAGAAATGAAAATGAAAGGGCAATGTTTCTAGTACATATAAATTTGTATGGGTAATCAAACAAAAAATGGTCTTTTTGGACATACAACAATTCATTTGCTTCTTATTTTCTTGACCCAACCAAACAAAAGAAAAGGATTTAGCTTCTTTTACTTCATTGTCATTTCTTATCATTTCCTACGAAGAACCCAAGATCCAAACACTACATTAGAGAAATATATCAAGAAAAAGAAAAAAGAAAAGAAGAATGAGTTGAATATGGCCCTAGGATCTGGATGAAGCAAAATGTTTCTATCCCCTACCCTATCTTCTTGCGTAGAATGTCTTATTTAGATGAATTGCAAGTAAAGGTACAAAAGAATACTTCAATGTACCTGTATATTGTATTATGTTGAGGGTTGACTACTCACGGATACATGCATGCAAATATATAAAAAAATTACTTAAAGGATCCTTTCAAGAGTTCACGACAGAAACCAGGCCCCAAGGTCCACAAAGGTGATAGTTGTGCAAGAAATTACTACAGAATTAAACATAAATGTGACAACAGCAACTGAGCTGCTGATTTTAGGTATAACATTTATAAGCTGCACATACCGGCACTTGGAGGAGTGGAGCATCAAAAGATTGGCATAATATAATATCAAATCCCGCAAGGATTAAATGGGATAAGGCTTCATCCTATCCGCTTATAAATCTCACATTTGTCATCCTGCAAAAGGTTCAAAGAACTAAGATAGTGTATCAGTTAAGCATACGGTGAAACAAGCATCATGAAACAAATTACTACCTGATGTTCAACAGTAAATATGCAGCCCGTATTTTTTTCCATGACAAAAGAGGGAATAATTTTTGGAAGACATCTTAAATAAATTTTTAGCAGTGTTGAACAGAAAGTTAATACAAGAAAAACTGCCAATGTGTTGTGCAGGCAAAAACTCCCATTTTGGCAGTTTTGCAACTAGACCACTGTTTGTCTACTTTCAGGTCAACTAAAAGATATTTAATTTAAAAACTGATTGGCCTATAAGGCTATAATGCTTACCTGAGAGGCACGAGCTTTCTGACACGGAACTTGGAATGTATTAGACAAGACAAATCCTTGACACTTAATACGTTGCAGATAAACTGAAACTTTATGCACATTTTTATTCGAACTTAGCAGCACAGGAGCATATTTCGATAAAGAGAAAAAGGTAATCTTCCAGCAATCTTATATATAGACATACCAACACAGAAAACATTGCTAACAATAGCAATGCTTCTCAAAGGCATAACTCTATTCTACAATAAATCAAATAAGCATTGCCTGGCTTCATAATTGCACAGCCTTGAGGACTGTCCTTTCTCAAGTGAGCCTGAAACACACTTTTGAAAATCTAGATTAAAAGCAATGACAAGCAATGACAATGCTTACCATCCATTTCATGAGTATGGCAATGCTTTTCATTTGTCAGTTAACAAGCAAGAAGACTACTACTTGTCAGCTACCAAAACAGTAAGTAATGTCCTTTTTAGACTTCCATGTTTTTCCTACATGCGCAGAAGACAAATGGAATCAGAGAGCACCATAAACTGAAGGAAGCAATGCTTGAGCCCTTGAGTTCTTCCTGAAAATATTCCAATGCCCTGTTTATGCCTGAAAATTTTCTCATCCCCCTAAAGATAAACTGCAGAAATTAACTGGACAAATCAAATTCATGGAAAACCATTTGATAGAAGAATGAAGTACAAATGTGAACTTTCAGTAAAAATTTCCAAGCTAAATGGCTGATACTTCTCTTCTTATTGTCAAAAATTGTTCATCACTGTCCCGTTACTTTCAGACATAACGTTAACACATCAATGGTTGGGTTTTCAGTAGAATTAGGTTAATCAACCAAGCTTTCTATCGAAAACGTGAAAATTAAGCACTGACAAACTTGTATACCTTTTCTGGAAGCAATCCAAACAAGTGCCCTGAGGTTCTCCAGATCAACATCTGACACTTCGGGAAAGATGCAGCCAACCTACAATACATCAGTCACAGAGAAAACTATAGGTGGTTTGGCTTCTAATCTGTAACCAGTTCATCGATGGGAAAAAATAAAAGCAGAAGCTATGAAGGAGCTATGAGCAATATTATTACAAAGTATATCATCTTTCCTGGAAAGGAGACTTGGATTAGTGAGCAATATTACCTGAATATTTCCCCACCTGACCAAACAGATATCCATTTTACATTCAGATATTATGTTATGTCATATGAAGCACAGACCAAAAGAGGAAAAGGAAAAAGAAAGAAAAAGAAATAAAAGATCATCTATGCACCACTTACAAGAATAATAGAAGCGTTTTCAGATAACCCCACATGCTGCTGTAGTGGAACTTTGCAAACAGCTTTCCCCTTCATGTCATATGCACTATACCTTTGTGGAAGAAAGTGGTCTATGGAAGGATTCCAGGTGGAGTTGTCAAATCCATAAGAAGCAACCAGCAACTTGTCCCTATAATGCAACTCCAAACAACAAAAACCAGAAGGATTAAAAGTTTCATTTCTTAGAGCTCACACAAAACAGTATGCAACAAAATAGCTAATGATTACGCCCAAAAAGTAACGCGATAGTTGCAGCACAGTTTTGGGGTGTCGAGTCCTCAGGGAGATGGGAGAAAGAGCACAAAGGAAACAAACAAACTAAAAGAGAATATAAGAAGACCAATGGAAAAGAATTTGTTTGAAAGTGTATTTTAAAACTCAAACTATTATGATGAAAAACTTCACTTTAACATTAAAAATAGCAAAGCATCAGGAATTCCTCGCTCAAATTAGGTAAATCTGTTCATTCTTGATCCATTAGTTAACACAACTAGAGAATTCAACCCTAAGAATCTCCAATCGGAAGATATAGAATTACAAAGCAAAATTGTTTTAAAGGCAACTCATTGAGAAATCATTCGCCATTTTTAAGAAAACTGAGAATCTTTCTCCTTATTGACAAAAACCAATGACGACAATATACCCACTGGCAATATTGCAGCAAAAGAATTATACCAATAAAAACAAGAACATAATCTGAACATAACCATGAACCTTAACCATTCTATAGAGAAAGCAAGACTGAATCCATGAAAAGAATCAGTTCCAAGGTTATTCAGAAACAAGAGAGGGTTCCTCTAACGGTCGGAGAATGAAAAACAAAGAGTTTAATCAACATAGAGAACAATTACATGGATCAAAAATGAACAGAAAATTACAATTATTCGAACGAGTTCATCCCTAGCCTCGCCAAGGGTTTTAGATCTCCATCGATTGAAGGCAAAATATTCTCTCTCCGGGCCAACCAAGCTTACAACAGATGTAGAATACCCCTTTTTGATCCCCCAGGCCTGCTTTTCAACCCCCCTTTTCAAGCTAATCCACTCTGACAAGAAAATTGGATCTCCAACCCGCAGAACCAATTTCCCAGATTTTCAGGCTCAGATTTCGGGCTGTTTTTCTCCTAGAAGACGTTTGAATTGGGAAATTTCTATTTCAGGAACAATTGTAGCCCTATGAGTCAGCTTTCTAACGCATCACCTCAATCCAATGTCAAATGCGAGAGATATGGTAAATATACTGATAGTTGTGCAAACAGAGTTTTACTTTGGGATTTATCTGACTCTTTCACCTCAATGAATTCATCCACGCTTCCAGCTCTTTTAGGCCTTCTTATTGGGGTTGGATCAAACCCACTCGAGTCCATCTATAGGGCCTTGGATGCAGAATGCCTCTCTTGATTGTTTTTTTTTTTTTCTTTTTTTTCCTTTATTTATGCTGAAGGTTGGGCACAACTCTTTCCAGCTTCATTCCTACAATAAAGATAATTAAAAATCAATTAAGATTGGACATTTTAGAAAATAAAGCTCAAGTAATAAAAATACTAATAATATGTCCAAATAACGCTTATTACTTAGTAATTCAACATGAAGAAGTGGTGTTCAAAGTGCATTTTCATGTACTAATAATTTGGTTTAAGAGTTGGATCCACGGTTTGGAACCAAACAGAGCCGTCAAAATTTGGTTTGGTTTTGTTCGGTTCAGTAGAGTTCTTGGTCCGGTTCTGGATTGTAACTGTGAGAACCGATCATGGTCAGTTCGATTTTGGTTTTAGTGCCAAACTGAACCGAACCATGTGCACTCTAGTGCAAATTACTAATTACCCTTTTGAAATGAATGTAAGAGTTTTCATTTGAACCTTAGAATTTATGATATGCATCTCAAATTTTATGGAAATATTATTTGAGTTGAAAAGAAGAGCCATCGACATGATAAAGATTAATTCCTTATTCTCCTTTTAATTGAAAACAATATTATATCGAATGACCCCATCCAATGCAAACATACAATTAACTTGGCCACATTAATGCAACGATACCTTTGGCCAAAATTATCATTGAAATAGAATTAGTATAAATAAGAAGAAACGCATACCTTCAAAATGTTGACAAGATGTGTGTTATTGTTATCTTGCAAACAATCAGGACCATGTAGTCTAGAAGGATTCAGTCCACACAGTGCAAGCTTATCAGGTTGCTCAAGACACAAGTTCAATGTAGTACAAAGAGTGAAGATTGTTGATAATGTCAAGACTGCAAGGACTCATAAAAAAATTGAAAAAAAGGCTAGAAAAAATAGCCCACAGAACTTGCTTGAGAATCCAAACCCATGACATGTCAGCAATACCCTAGTACCTCTGAGTCCCTTTATATTCAGATGAGAACATTCTCAAAACAAGATCATGTTCCACAAGTAGCATTCTTGTTAAAAATTCTATCTTTTTAGCAAAACCAAAAAAGCTAAAAAAAAGTTGTGCCAAACAAGCCCTAAGCCCAATATTAAACCAGTCTTTTTCTTTAAGCGCAAGGCAATAATAAACATTATAAAAACTATATATTTTTATTCTGTGCATAGCACAGGCTCTCTGCTAGTTCTTGTTAAATTAATTATTGTATTTCTAATGCTTCAACAATTTTAAGTTAGAGATGGAAACTACAATGTGCAATGCAGAATGCTTACAACAACGGGTAAGAAACAGACAGAAGGGCTACTAAAAGCTCTCAAAGGCACCACCAGTTTAGTGAAAATGCTAGAACTAGGACTTGGAATCCACAATCTTCCCCTACAAAATCCGCAAAAAAGCTGCTGGTCTGTTTTAGAATCGTATTTCTAACTGTCAAATTGAAATAGCTATTCTACAACTATATATGCAGAAGCAGTGGAAACCAATATTCATCTGAAAGATAGTTAAAATATCTATGTGAATAAAAATATATTTATATATAACACCCTTCCTACTCTTAGCCAAGCAAAAAAGATTATAGTAATCGTACATAGCCCTAGTGATTAGTCTCCACTCTAGATGGGTCAGAGACACCCTAGCATAACTAAAATGGCACTACAATGCTAAGATCACATTCTACTGATTTAAGCAGTAAAACAGAAGCTTAATATAGCACAACATCAGAAGGCCATATCATATCATTCAACATGATGAAGAGAAACAGTAATTGCAAGACGCACCTGTTTAACAAAAACATCCCAGAAAAGTGGCCCGACAATAGCAGTTTGCCAGTTATGTGTATGCAACACATCAGGCTGCTTTCCTGATTTTACTATATAATCCAATGAAGCTTGGGGAGAAATAAGTACACCTGACGGCATCAAGTAAATAACCCATTAAAAAAGGAAAAAAGAGAAAAGGACAGATATGAATTGGTAGCAACAAAATTAACAAGAAGTATGTTTTTCTTTTTTGGTTGAAGTTAACCGTGGCTAGACAGCAAGACCAGCCCTTCCCAATAGTGATAATTTGATAAACCACCCAACCTCTAGGGACTCTGAACTTGATCTAAAGTACAGGAAATTACCTAGATATTAAAGCAAAATAAAGAACAAAATCTCCAGTAGCAACTTGAATGACTAAAACTGTCAAACTAAATAGAACTAAGTTAAATCATGCAAAAGGATCTAATACTTGACTCTAGTTAAAACTGCAGTTACTCTAGAACCAGACCACGGCATAGAATCAAATTATTCCATCTTCAGATGAAGTCTAGTCATACAAAAGTTAGAAATGTGATGTTGGTCAAAGTATAAAGGAATCCCCCCATGATACCAACTATATATGTTTTACAGGAGATTTGCTGTAACAGTTCTTTGTAAAACCACTAAAATAGTATCAAAACGTTGTCTCAGGAACCTCTTCAGTGCCTTTGGTGTCATCTCTCTCATTTCTATCATGTCGGACAAAATAATTTTGAAGTTCACCATTAACAAGTTTCTTCTCCAAAAGGGATGTTTAACATCCTAATGGGTTCCAAAAGCAAATGCAAGGCCGTTTTGTGCTGAAGACTGCCAACGCATTTTGGAAAATTCTAGAATGACAAGCACAAGCAAATAAAATATATTAAACTTGGTGTATGTCCAAACTGACTCCCCCACAAGTAAAAGGGCCATGCATAAACAGGTGCAACTCAGTTCATGTGGGTTTCACTTGGTGCCAAAAGAAAAGGTCAAAACAAAACAAACAACAAATAAACAAACAAAAAGATGACAAAATTCAGATTTCAAAAGGCTGAATTAAGACTGCATGGACCAGTTAATAACCAAACTAAACAACCCAAATAGCGGTTGGTTGGTCAATAAATATAATTGGGAATAAAAAATTTTGACAACCCTGGAGACATTATAAAACACTGATCCAACATGAAATGAATTGACAGAGAAAAACAAGATCAGGAAAAGGAAACAACAAAAATGACAAAGAATTTGGCAAACAAATCTTCGTGTACAGATCTTCTTTGATACTTTTAGAGAAAGAGAAAAGAAAGCTTTAATGGGAGAAAAAGAAAAATGAACTTACCGTTCAAAGTCATTTGAGTAGCCATATATCTCTCACGGCAGAAGAATGGTGAATAATAAATAGGTTGTATATAAGTGATTCCAATGCCATGGACAAAACTGGATAACAACAACGAAAGGTAACATGAATGTATTTGAATGGTTAAACCTTTTCTAGTTTCATTTCTTCTATTACATCTACAAGAAATAAACAGTTAATCTTGTCTAGGTACCCGAAAGAATCAGTGGAACAGCTTTTTATTAACTTTGAGGTTGCTATGGCACAAGCACTAGTATGGGATTTGGGGGTAGTATGGGTTTTCAAAATTAGTGGCAGAGTTGTTGGCTAGTTAGAGACTGAAGACAAACATAGATAGATTTTTAGGGTATAGAGGCCAACTGATGGGGGAAAGATCAGAAAAATAAAACAACTTTCTGAATCTCAGACAGACTTTGCTAACTATTGGGATGATTAGTCCAACACTTGACACTTCAGTGAACTTTTAGATAATCCATAATTGGAGATTTTTGAATCTGTAGACAATATGAATACTTTTGCAGTTGGGTTGCAAACCCTTACCTTTGGTACCTTTTAATGATATTACTTTTAGTTACCAAACAAAGTAAATATATTTTTTTTGATTGAGCATTCATTCAAAGTAACCAAACTAAGGTACAAACTACAAAGTATATCACCAACATTATTTTTTTGGTACATCGGAAGGGATTACATTGGGGAGGACCTAAGCTAGGAAGGGGATCAGGGGAGGGGGAATCAAACCCTTGACCTTCTTCAGGAAAGTCAAGATCTTGGCCAACTAAGCTAGCTGTTAGCACCTTGATTCCTCAAGTGTGCTACACTTGGCAAAGGGTGGCACCTTGCACCCAGGCTAAGTGAGGAAGCTAAAGCATGAGGGAGGCATGTCTTCACAAGGTGATTCAGTGGTGCTAGCTGGTGTTGGCACTTGTCCCGTTAACAAGTTGGTGGTGATGATGCACGTGAAGGCCCAAGACATATTGAGGCATGGATACTTGAGTTGCACAGCTGGCTGGTGGGAAATATATGCTGGAATCGGTTAAGTGTTGGAGCTGGAGGAAGAATCACGGTATTGGCTTGACTGGGTCAATGTCAGTTGATTGTTGGCAGTTACTGAGCTTTGCACGTGCTGGAATTTTGTGGACAAGTGTCGCATGGAAACCAGGCAGCAAACAAGCAACTACTTGCAGTCATATGATTCTGTGTGCTGGCAGCTTTGCCTTGTGCCAGCACAACCCTAGGGCAGTTGGGGGTGTCAACTACTAGATCATGGGTCATCCCCATGATCCCATGATCTCTTGTAATGCTTTACACACGTTTTCAGTTTTGGCCTATATATTGGCATGGCATTTTTTAGTCTAAGGTGGAGGGCTGTTCTGTCTAGTACTCTTGAGTGTTCCTTTGTAAGTTGGTGCTTAATAAAGGTTGGGTTGGTGCCTATAATCTTTGAGGGTGTTCTAGATGCTATGATTGCTTGTGTGTGTGTGTAAACACTTGGGTTTGGCTGACACTAAGTTTGAGAGACTTGGTGCCATCACGGAGTAAATCTTCTGTTGGTTTGTAACCCCGTGACACTAGCCCTAGTTGGTTATGCCACCGACATTACGAGAATACGTATGTGTAACAAGCATCAGGCCACATTTGCATCAGCTAAACAAAGCAAACACCTTGTTTCAATGAATTCCGTATGCTACTTGACATTTGAGGCTAACTCTCGTTTATACACACACACACACACACACACACACATATATATATATGCAGACATATACATGTAATGCGTGATGCCTTATGAAGAGTTGAAAGCTTGAAAAGCAAGAAGAATCCCATGTTTATGTTATCAAGAAGAATCCCATGGGATGCACTATGCCTAGTGAAGAGTCGAAAACTTGAAAGAGAAGAAGAACCCCACATTTTATGTTATCAATCTGTCTCCACAGCCTATTATATGGACACAAGTCCTTATGCCATTGAAGCTTCTTATCCTGGAGGGCATGAAGAACTTCAAATCTTCACAACTCAACCTCAAAGAGTTCTTTGTACAATGACATGCAGGAAACTTGGTCTAAACCATCACTTAAAAGCCATGTCCTATGACTCCAAACAACAAATGACGCCTTGATACTTCGACTAAAGGATGAGAGCCTCCTTGAAATCCACACAAAATGTGAGCAGTATTGAAATATTGCAAAACCAGATTCTTATTTCTCTTCCAAGTTCTAAGTACTTGCTATCCACAAAGATATTCTCCTACTTGGTTTTGCTTCACAAATTAATTGTGACAACCAATGGAAGTTACCAAGCCAATGTGCCAAGGTAGTACCAAGGTGGCAAGGTGTTTGAAAGTCTAAGCCACAACCATTGTGAGTACAGCCAGCAAACCCGCAATTTAATGAATGAATGCCCAAGTAAATACCATATTCAAACAATTATTATGTGCAGCATATGAAATGCAAAATACCCTGCAAAAGAAAGATATCAGATGTCTAACTCAAACTTCAATTAATCAAAATTCGTTGCATTTAGCCATATCAGAAACAATGAATTTAGGGTACTATCACCTTTTCCAAAGCTGGGCTGCTTTCTCATCTCCAATTGGTCTATCCTACCAAGAGAAAACATTTTTTGTCTCTTTGTTTTTTCCTGCTCCTCCACAGAAAAAATAAATACTTAATTAGGAAAGTATTGATTATCAGAGAATGTACTGTTCCATCAGAGAAAGGGACCTATGCTTTTAGTTGCATAGGGAAGCCAAATAGTTGCTCTAACGTAATCTATGCCAAATTGAAAAGTGTGTTTTCAATTAAACAACTAACTCAACCCAAAAACACTTAAAAGAATTTGAAGTTGAGGTTATGCAAAACAGAACTTGAGATGATCATTATGCCACAACTGAAACAAAAAATGATTGTCACAAAGGAGAACCAAGAGCAAATAGACCCTACAAAGAAAGAAAAAAAGAAGAAACAAAAAAAAAGGAACGTTGGCAGTGAATATGTACCCTGAAATTATAAATTTCAAAGAACATAAACTCTCCAACAATTTCTCCAAATTTTTCTTAAAATTAGAGCTTTGAACTTTCAAATTTCAAATGGTCTAACAAGAATATCTCGATTAAGATATGAGCCCATTGACCAAGGATAAAAGCATCAATAACAAACCTAGAGTATCAAATTGAAGAAAATTAACTTTTTAAAGAAAAACAATATGATTTTTCACTCCAAATTACTTGCATTTTTCTCTAGATTATGGCATCCAAAATCACCAAAATACTTATACAAAACCAAAACATCCCAAATTAACTATAAAATGAACAAAGAAATGACATAACACAACTTAGGCTATGGGAAAAAACCTGGAAACCAAATCTTCTTAGTTGAGTGCAAGCAATCACAAGCACAACACCAGCCCAACCTGCTCCTTTGAGGCACGGCATTTTCAGGACAACAAATAACTCTTATCATAATTTGTTTCAGAAACTAATTTCCAAAATTTGAGGCTAGTGCCAGCACAAAAATGCTCCCCAACAATTCTATGTATATGCATAAAGAAGCCCACATCAATCATCCCTTTTTTTTTTTTTCTGGTTTCTTTACACACTTATTATACTTTATAATAAACATGGTACATAAAATGAAGAAGAAACTACAGACGATAGATTACAGTTTAAATTCAACAGGTTCCACAAATGCACATATATATTTCAAAGAACAATATGGAATCGTTTCCATTTAAATGAATAATATGGAATCTTTCCATATACCATGTCAAACATAAAATAGGATGTAGAACATTTAGAATATTATGAACAAAACAGGAAGCCTAAACTAAAGTGGAAGAATGCATCAAACAGAGGATCTTTTAGTCATCTTAAGAGGAAAAAAACCTTCCTCGATTGCTTTAATGGATAGTAATAGTTACACAGTCATGCTTATCTTTCTTTGTGCAATCAGAAGTGCATGCGAGAGATGTGGACAGAAGGGCGTAAGTTATGACTGAGTGTAAGTGCTGACAGTGCTGAATGAGGATAGCTGAAAAATTGAAACCACGCATTCAGGTAAGTAAAAGCTAGTTAACAGATGCAGTTGCAGATAGTCACTCTTTATTCATACTTGTAGCTCACCTTTGCAATAATAAATTAGGCCATTGAGGTCCCGGAAAATACTTTCTTCCATAGGTTGCACCAGCTTGAAAAAAAAGAAATATGTAGTCTCTTACAAATTCCTCGTTCAAATTCTTCATGACTAATTGAAAACCCCACTTGCCTTAGCATTTACTTCTAAACCTTCCAATTCATTCATACCCCGGAGAAATTTACCATTTGGTATCAAGCAGATGGGTAAAATAATAAGGGACAGATAAATGTTCATCATTCTTTTGCTCAAACAGAAGAACATCAGGTCCGCTTAATATACTATTTATTTAACTTATGGATATTATTTTTTTATCGAAGCAAAAAACAAATGTATTAGGATGGTAACATATATAGAAAACTTGAATGACATACATTATAAAGCAGAAATTCACTTTTCTTTCTCATTTCACATACTTCCGATGAGTTAATTGGAAAAATTCATTGATAATTTAGTCCACTAAACATTTAGCTAATTTTAATTAGTTAAGGAACAACATTCAACTAACTAAATGACACAACAGACCTTTTTTTTCTTTTTTTTGCCAATTTACAATTTTGTAATTCTATGCAGCCTTTATTTCACATTTGCGTCTCTTGGGATGGTCACAATGGTTGCGGACAAATGCTAAAGAAACAACAAAGAGAATGCAGTGAATAATAAATAAGTCTTGTATTTTGTAGGATAAAGGCTACAAATAATTACCATTATCAGACTGATAAATTTTGCTGACATTTAAGACAACTTAGTTCTTATTCAGCTATTTCCAAAGGATATTTCGATACAAAAATCCTACCCGTATTCATAACATATTAGTATAAGTAAAGACACACGCCTCTAATGATACCCATAAATACAATATCCTATACATATGCTCTGCAGAATCTGTGATGCCTATGACCCCTATAAAATTAATGTGTGCTCATAATCGAAGCTTTGTTTATTGAGAAGGGTACATATATTTTCTATGCAGTGCACCTGCAAAGCTCTCACTCTATGTTGTGGGCCTTGTAGGTATGGTTGGAAGGGTGGTGGTTGGAAGGGTGGTGGCCCTGTACATCAAACCCATTCTTGATATTTGACCATATGCCACATATAATCTATAGGCAGCTTACATAGCCAAACTTTCAAAACCAAAGTTACATAAATTACTTATTCTAACATATTTCTCTGATTATAACAATATTAAAGCTGATTGAAATTTCTTCAAATGCTATAATTCATGACAGATAAAGCTAAGCATAAAGTATATTCATATCCCCAGAGTCCAGACACACACATACAGACACACACACAGATATACTGATATATATATATATGTATGAATTTGGCTATGCAAAGAATTCAAGCATCAAGTATATTTTTACCCATTTTAAAACCATTCCTGGGAATGTCTTCAGTGACAGTTACTAAAGATTAGTTCTTTCTCTTCTGCAAGAACCAAACAATTCAAGATTGAGCTAGTATCAGTATAATTTTTTAATGCAAAGTCATGATCTAAAATTTCATACCTGGAAAATAAACAACATTTTTATCCTCAGTTTATTTTTGAAGAACAATTTGGCCAAAGCATTCTTCGTCCTATCAGAAATCCACAATAGCCCCAACATACACAATGAATGAAGCTTTGCTTTTATTGGATGGTGGGGTGGGCCTAACAATTGTCCTGCACAACCAAAGTCCCGGTGGATCAGTAACTGCAATCTTGGATGCCAAAACCCATTCTTACAGCATGAAACGAAGCAAAATGGAAAGATAAGAATGAAATATGGGATGAAGTAAAAAGGGAAAGCGTTTTACATTTCTCCTTTACCAAAATGCAAGACAAACTTTAAGAAGTTAAGACAAGACAAAGTGCAGGATATTGACCTAAATTTATCAGTTATATCACCTCTAGCATTAGTTATAATTATATTGAACTTCTATTAGCAGTAACTACATACCATTTGTGTATCATATGTTCAAGAGTTTGGGGTAACCATGTTTGAAAGCGCACTGTAACAAAACAAAGTGAACCACAAAGAAATAAAAACATAGCAAGTGTATAAAAATATTAAGCACTATGTGAAAACGAAGAAAACTTAAACCATGAGGAGAGTAATTTTATGTTCGAACTCGTGAGGCCGTTGGCGATGCTAAAAACAGTGCAATTGTTCCAAATGCTTTGGCACCAAGATGAGACTTGTCCTGCATTTACATTTACTGGTCAGTGTTTTAAAAACTGGACCGGACTGGCCGGTTCAATAGGAAAATTTGAGAACCGGTCCAAGGAAACCCTTTGACCGTTCATGTATGGAAAACCGGCATTGTTTTTCAAAATCGCTAAAAATCGCAGTTGAACCGGTGATCCGTGAGAACCGGTCACGGGTCATGTGGACCGGCTGGTTTCATTAAATTGCTGAATGAATGAAATTTTAGGGCACCAACAGGCGATCAGTCCTTCCCCAAATCAGGCACTGTTCGTCGTTCATAAGCTGCCTAGCTACCTGCTCAAACTCCTTCTCTGGCATTTTCACGGCATCTTCTTCTCCTTCTCCGGCAACACTTCTACTTCTCCGGCAAAAAAAAACTACCCTCTTCCTAATTGTTTTTAGCGACAGTGAAGGACAATGGGAAGTATTGGATGCCACGGATGCCAATGTAGGGGGCGATGGCCAAGAAAATGTTGTGGTTGCAGTGGATGTCAATTCATCTCCTCAAGAAGAAGGACCAGTCGGCTGGGGGTGGTGCTTCGTGTTCTCAAATTTCCAAGAAGACCCAATGTTACTTTACTGCGTGGGCACTAGTCATATATATTCATTCCAATTGCTTAATGGCATCGAGGATTGGAAACCGGTGTATTCAATGACAGTTGGGTGTGTGTCATAATGAAATTAAAGGCTCATTGACTACTTACATGCTTTGAAGAGAGCCTTATATATATATATACATATATGTATATGTATATATATACACAAATAATTGGAGACTAAAAGTAAGTTTATTTGTGGTTCTAAGCTCATTTCTTTCATGTTGGTTTTAAATAAAATAAAAATTTTATTTTTGGTCATTTTCATAATTTTAATACTTATATTTATTTATTTATTCATATTATTTATATATTTATGATGCAAATATGATGTCATGGATCAATTCCGATAGACAGACAGTTGAAGCAGTGATCTTCACCGGGTCTCTTTTCTGGTTCACTTAGCGGTCTGAGTTTAAAAATATTGGTTTAGAACATTGTTTTAAAAACTGGATCGGACTGACCAGTTCAAACGGTTGAACCGTCAATCAGTCCATAAAATGGTCTGATCAACCCTCCAAACCCGTTCATTATACAAAACCAGCCTAAATAGTAAAAACTGAAAAAAATGGCGATCGAACCGCAGGCCCGTTCAAACCGTTCACAGGTCTCTTGAACCGGCCGGTTCTGGAAATTTATGGGGAAAAAAGTAAAAATTAGGGCTTTACTCATTTAATCTGTGGTCTGCTTCATCTTCAAGAGTCGGATGGCCAGACTCTTTGCAGCATCCATGTTCTCTCGGCTTGCCTCTGGCAGTTTTTTATTTTTTGCGTTGGTCTGCAGATCCCTTTGTTTGAAGTTTTGAACCTTGGTTTCCCAATGCCCACTGCTCACTGCATTGTGTTCCTCATTGCTGACACCAACCATAAGCTGTGTGTTCATTCGCCATCTCCATCTCCTGCTCCGACCAAGTTTTCTCCTCTCTCTCTCTCTCTCTCTCTCTCTCACACACACACACACACACACACACATTAGAACAACTCTCCAATTTCTAGCCTATTCACAGAATTTGAAACTAACGTCTGATGTGTATAACAAGGTTTCCATAGCTTCAGTATATATTGTCCAATGGGTTATAAGTATATAGCGCGGTTTCCCATAGCTTTACTAATGGTACAAAGTTAAATGGATGGATTGGTTCATCTCTTGCAGTGTCATTGTAACACAAGTCATGCAATCTGACTTTTTATGCCTTTTCAATGTCTTCATGCACAAGACTCGAGAGCATCTAATTTATTTCAAAAAAGAATTTATAGGAATGTCCTTTGAATCAAACACACATAAAGCTATTACTAAAAAAGAGATGATGGTAGTATGCTGTTTTACTATTTTTAAACTAAAAAATTATTATAAGAAATATATAAGAAAAGTAAAGTCTTTATGTATTTTTTATAATAAATATATTTATTTATTTATTTTTAATATTTTTATGATGTCACAGTTTAACTCCGATTAAATCAATAGTTGAACCAATAACCTGTGACCTGCTAGCTTTTCCAATCCCTCTAACGGTCCGAATTTCAAAACATTAATTTAGAGATTCACCATCTCATGAACAATCATGTAACTGTAGTAAAAATAATGTTGGCTGATATAAGCACGTCTTCTCCGAGTAGTGAACTCCTTAAAATCACGGCCACAAGGTGACTTCCCTTGTTTGATGTTCATAACAACATCTGAAATCATCAATATGCAGGAAAAAGCTAGATACCATGTTTGATTTGATTGCAGAGAAAACATAGGAAAATAAGGAAAACACAGAACGAAACACAAATTTGAGAAAAGGGAAAACTATATAAAGAACAAAACATCCTAAATACAGATATATTTGGAAAGGAATTGCGTGGCGCTGTAATAACAGGAAAAGTAGCTATTGATACTCTCCAATTTGGGACTACTACAAGTTTTGCATAATATTGCATGGAGCACACGGTATGTTCACATAGGCACATAAATATATATTCAGTATATATATCACCTCCGATTGATAAGGAGATAATAAATTATGCTTATCAAATTTGAACTCCTATAAGATAAAAATAAGTGGGTCTTATCTTTATCATGGTGTACATATGTTATACATAGATTGTATCAGAAAAAGAACTAGCGTATTATCAGATACAGATTCTCTGTCTTAATTACTTCCTCTCTCTAGTATCATCTAAGGTTATTATCTCAGTGCCTTAGGATTTGGAACGTGTGTTTTTCGTATTGGACTCTAATAGCGCTCTACTTTATAACGAGGAAGACATAAAAGAGATCTTGAATTGATTCGTCTTGTATTGCATGTATTACGCGAAAGGCTCATAAAGGAAGCAAAATGATTTGTACATTGTATTGTATTTTGCATCAAGTATTCCGTATACCTACCCACTATATTTTTTTATATTGGTATCAAAGCGTTATTAGGCTTGTCTTTTGCCTATATTATGCCATGATTATGAGTATTTTGCATGCATGCATACCTTTGGGTGTTAATGGCGTATTTTTATATATTGAGTTTCAGGTGACAAAATTTATTTCAAAATATTCCTTATAGTGTCATGAACTCACCTTGAAAATTTTGTAAATTTTCGTTACACGATTTGGGAGAAATCTCGATTTAAATTTTTTGAAAACTTGTGGTAAATCTTAAAATTTGGCCTTATTTTTGAATCAGAAAATCAATTTTTCAAACTCCAAAATTTATAAAGATATATTCTACGTCGCGAGATCTTTCCAACCATATAATTTTTGTGAAAAACTGATCTCAAATGAGTGAGATACAGAGGCCCAAAGTAATGCTCGCAAATTGTCGAATCCACCGGAATCTGGGTTTGTCTACTGATTGCGCCTGGTTTGTGTTTTTCTTGGTAGCAGCATGGGTTGCTTGGCTGTCACACCATTTAGCCGCAAGCCACCATCAAGCTTGGCCGGTTGCTGACATCATTTGTTGATGTCATTGCTTGCATCATTGCAAGTGATGGTTTGTCCTATTACTTACGTCCATGTGAGGTTGGCAACGCATGTAAGGCTCCTTTGTACCCAGAGCCAATAAGCACATGACACATGGCATTTCAATGTTGGAAGCTGCCATTACAAAATTCATAAGCATAGGTTGCGCGTGTTATGCGTGTGACGCATATCGAACTCTATTTTCAACACGATTTTTTCCTATGGACTGCTTTTGACATGTATATCACAATTATGTATTGTATTTGACGTAAATACCCTTTAATTTTTTTTTTGTTATTTTTTCTCAACAAATAAATGGTATTTTTAAGGAAAATTATTTTAAATGAGTTTTAAAATAGTCTAATGGTTCTAAATTTTTTTCTAGGGTCATTACATCACATTTATTGCAGTAATAGCATTTAAATTATTTCTAATCACGTTTATTTAATTGTATACTGCATAATAATATGATATTTTGCGTGCTACATGGACATACTATGTTTTGATACTTTAGGATTATTTTTGGACCTTATACCTATTCTCATGGGTCAAGCAGATTATGTACTTAGGGTTAAGCACTCAAGAGATCGGTCTAAGAGGCTTCTTAATTTGTCTCAAGAGACTTACATAAAGAAGATTTTAGAAGGGTTTCGTATGCACTATTCGAGACCCATAGACAATCTAATGGATAAGGGTCAAATTCTTATCATTGAGCAGTGTCCTAATACAGAGAAAGAGAAGAAGCAAATGGCCAATGTTCCATATGCTAGTGCAGTTGGCAATCTGATGTATGCTATGATGTGTACTTAACCCGACATATGCTTTACAATTGGTATAGTTAGCTGATAGGAGTTGCGCAATGGGTTGCAGTTAAGAGGATATTCCGGTATTTGCGACGGATTGCAGACCTCGTTTTATACTACCAAGGTGGTAGTCTCAGATTAGTCGGATACAGTGATGCAGATGGAGCTGCTGATAGAGATGAGCGTAAATCCAACACCGGTTATGCCTTTATACTCAGAGGTGGAGCTACTTATTGGTGTAGCAAGAAACAGTAGTGTGTCTCCCTATCCACCATGGAGTCAGAGTATGTGGCATGTATTACTGCTGTTTAGGAGGCTATATAGTTGAGGAAATTCTAGCAAACCTTCAGCATCACAGGGCATCTTGACGAGACTGTTGTGATTCATTGTGATAGCACAGCCGCTATACCTTATGCAAGGGATCCCAAGTACTATGGTAGGACGCTATATGGTTGAGGAGATTCTTGCAAAGTTTCAGCGTCACAGGGTATTTTGATGAGGCTATTATGATTCATTGTGATAGCACAACCGCTCTAACTTTTGCAAGGAATCCTAAGTACCATAATAGTACTAAGCACATTAATACTCGGTATCACTTCATTCGAGACATCATTGCGCAAGGGCAAGTGGTCTTAAGGCATGTCTCCACTAGCGATATGATGGTAACACATTGACTAAACCCATTGCCAGAGCTGTTTTTCATAGGCATGTTAGGGGTTTGAGATTACGTAGGGTTTGACATGCTTATTTTGTTGGACACTTTGGATTATATCTTATGCATTATGAGATGAGTTTTCATTAAATGGACATTATTGATACGTGATTTAGTTAGTGCACATATCTTATATTATAAGTAAATGTCATCGAGCTTTATGATCGGCCTGGGTGATCGCCCTAGCGCTGAGATAGTGAGCAAGATGACATACTAGATGATTACATAGGTACCATGATAATCTGATCTCCTTGGCGATTACAAAGCGAGCAAGGGTTGATGTTTATTTATTTAAATGTTGCTTTAATAAGAGCTAAGATGAGACTGTATGAGTCGAACATGAAGTTATCCACACCTCCATGAAGCCTATAAAAAGCCGGATGTGAGATTCTCGAGAAGCTCAAGTTAGGCGCTGATGACAGCGAATAGACTAAGATCCGTATGATGTTAGAATATAACAGACCCTGAGTGGGAGCTCCATCATAGCATACATATCATACTATATGTGCTGCAAGATGACCATTGTGAGAGTGACAGAATAAACCCCTACTTTGTCACTGTGTGAACCCTATAGACTTTAAGTCCAAGTTTATACCCTTTGAGACTTAAAACTATGTCATGAATTTGAAGCTTGATGTTGCTATTTTAACATTTTATCCAAGGGTTACTAGAAATACAATCCAGCGGAGCATGTCTAGGAAAGCAGTTGAGTTTAGATGAATTGACATAAGTGGCTAAGGAAGGTGCAAGATCTGGTATGGTTTGGTGATTTGGGGTTTACACAAGATGATTGAGTGGTAGTGTTATGTTAGTTAGAAGGTAACTTAATATAACATTCCTTACTGGTACCTTTCTCGTCTGTTGCACATTCCATTTTCTTATATAAAGAGCTGAATAGGATGAGAGATTTATGAGATGAGATTATGAATGCCCCTTGTGCTCAAGTGGGAGATGTTATATGGGACCCACAGTATATCTACATGTGCACATAGATATATATTCAGTATATATATCACCTCCTATTGATAAGGAGATAATGAGTTATCTTTATCAAATTTGAACTCCTAAAAGATAAAGATAAGTGAGTTGGGTCTGATCTTTATCATGGTGTATAAATGTTATACACAGAT
>CM065391.1:34192500-34200000 GCA_033060915.1 Euryodendron excelsum | reverse complement strand
AAGTTTAATATTCGAATTAACACTTAGTTTTAGGTGCCCTAATTCATTTTAATCAAGTTAGGTGGCGACTCCTATTTTTTCTAAAAAGCCCTTAGTCAAACCAATTTTCAAACGCAGTCACACTTGACCTTCTAGGATGACGAGTTCTACTGACAGAGTTCCGTGCTTTAGGGTCTCCAAGCCGAAAGGACCTTGGACCCCCAAAAAATTGGGGCGCGACAATAATGAATGACACACTCATAATCTTTGATCAATTCCATCCACCTTTGTTGTCTTGCATTTAGATCTCTATAGGTAAACAAATACTTCAAACTCTGATGATTTGTAAATATCTCACACGGCTCACCATATAGATAGTGTCTCCATAATTTCAAGGCAAACACCACTGCTACTAGTTCTAAATCATGAATAGGATAATTCTTCTCATGAGTCTTCAATTGCTTAGAAGCATAGGCAACAACTCTGCCTCTTTGCATTAACACACAGCCCAGACCCTGATGAGAAGCATCACTATAAATCACAAAGTCTCATTTCCCTGAAGGAATGGTTAGCACATGAGCTGTAGTCAATTTTATCTTCAATTCTTGGAAACTACGCTCACAAGCATCAGTCCATTCAAATTTTACATCCTTCCGTATCAATTTAGTTAACGGTACAGTGATAAATGAGAATCCTTGAATAAATCATCTGTAATATCCCGCTAACCCCAATAAACTTCTGATTTCAAAGACATTCTTCGGCTACTCCCAATTCATTATAGCTTCAATCTTCTTTGGATCAACAAAAATTCTTTCATCAAAAATCACATGTCCCAAAAATACCACCCTATCAAGCCAAAACTCACATTTACTGAATTTAGCGTATAACTGTTTATCCCGCAAAGTTTGTAAAACAAGTCTTAAATGCTCTTCATGTTCCTCCTTACTGTGTGAATAAACTAGGATGTCGTCAATGAATACAATAACAAATGAATCGAGAAAAGGCTAAAATACCATATTCATCAAGTCCATGAAAATAGCTGGAGCATTAGTCACGCCAAATGGCATCACTAAGAACTCATAGTGTCCATACCGCGTTCGGAAAGCAGTTTTTGAAACATCACTGTCTTTCACCTTCAATTGATGATAACCGGATCTCAAATCAATCTTTGAAATAACCTTGGCCCCTTGCAATTGATCAAACAAATCATCAATACGTAGCAAAGGATATTTATTCTTCATTGTAACTTGATTTAATTGTCGATAATCAATACATAGCCTCATGGTTCCATCCTTCTTCTTCACAAACAACACAGGAGCTCCCCATGGTGACACCCTAGGTTGGATGAACCCCCGATCTAACAAATCTTGCAATTAAGTTTTCAATTCCTTCAACTCCACTGGTGCCATTCTGTAAGGTGTAATAAAAATTGGAGTAGTTCCCGATAATAATTTAATAGAGAACTCCACCTCCCTATCAAGCACAATCTCTGACAGCTCATCTGGAAATATATCCACAAAGTCTTGAACTACGGGAAGATCTGACAATTTCAATTCTGCTTTAGTACTATCAATCACATGAGTTAAGTACCCTTCACATCCTTTCTGTAATAATTTTCTAGCTTCTAAAGCTGATATTAAACAAGTTGGAACTACATCTCACTCACCTTGAAATTTGAACTCTGATTCATTTGGCACTTGAAAAATAACTTGCTTCTTGAAACAGTCAATGGAAGTATGATAAGATGATAACCAGTTCATACCCAATATCATATCAAAATCATGGATTGCTAAAGGAATCAAATCCACATTCAACTCTTTCTCCCCAATTTTTAACACAATCTTTATACACCACTTCCATTAACACCACATCCCCCACAGGTGTAGAAACAAGTAAATGTTGTGCCATAGATGTATGTGGTCTATGTAGATATTCACTAAATGCAATGGAAACAAAAAAGTGGGTAGATCCAAGATCTAACAGTACGTAAGCATCCTTGTCAGCCACAGATATCATACCTATCACTACAGTAGGTGTAGCCTGAGCATCCCTGTAAAACCCTAACTTGGTTAGCATCATGCTTAACTTAATAGCATGTTTATGGTACATGATTATCTTTAATGAAGGTGCTTGTTTAGCAGGGTTTAATGAGGGCTTGCATTTGGGGGATTATCATGTTTTTAAGCATGATAAGTGAGCTTAATTCATGATTAATTAGTTTAATTAATCTTCATGCTTAGCTTATGTTAATCATGATGAATTCTCATAAGTATGATTAATTATGTTAATCATGTGGATGAGAGGTGGATTACGGAAATAAGGAGGTGCTAGGTGGAGGTTTAATCCTAAGACACCTATAGGTGTGTGCTTCATGTGTGAGAGGTGTGTGTTTCACTAATGTTGCTAGCAAGTGTGTGTGTGTGTGACATGTGGAATGATAGATATATTTTGTATCTATCATTGTCTTCAAGACAAGGGGAGGAGAGAGAAGAGAGGAGCTTGTGTAGTAAAATTATTTGGCAAGAAAGAAAGTGAAAGAAAAAAGAGAAAAAGAAGAGGAAAGAAGAGAAGAGGAGGAATTTGAAGGGGAAGCTTGTGATTTCATTGTTGAATGTGAGAGATATTATGTTTATGTTTGTTTCATTGCATATTTGTTGATTGTGTATGTTAACATATCAATTCATGCCATGAATGTGAGAATTGAAGTGATGGAGGAGAAAAGGGGGTGAGGGCTTTCATGGTGAAAGCCTTGATTTATCTTGGTGAATATGTTATTGGTTGTCTTTAATCTTACTTCTAGCTTGGTATTGCATTTTGGAGTCTTTGGTGAGCTTATGTGAAGTGTTGTGGTGGATTGGAGTGGAGAAACCTTAGGTTAGGAAGCCATTTCGAGCCATGCCCAGCAGATCTCGCTAAGGTATTGCTGGTTTCTCGCCCTAGCGAACTTATTCAGTAAGTCTCGCTACCTTCTCGCTCCAGCGAACTTATTTATCCAGTAAGTCTCGCTACCTTCTTGCCCCAGCGAACTTATCCAGTAAGTCTCACTACCTTCTTGCCCCAGCGAACTCTTTCTGACAGCTTTGACACTCTTTAGTAAAATGACCATAACTTTCTCTAGGAAACTCGGATTGATGCACTGTTTGAAGTGTCGAAAAGTAGATTCACATATCTTTCTAGTGATATAAATTTGGTACTTCAAATCCTTGTAATTTGTGAGACATTATAGTTTAAAGTTGACATTACATTGCATTGGGGAAGAGTTTAACATCCTATTAAGTTCTAATGCATTATTGGTGTTCTAAATTACATATTTAAGGTATATAAGCTATAGTCATGTATTGGTTATGAATTATAACATCTATTTCATCAAGGTTGATATGGTAGTGTTTGGTAGGTTCAAAAGCGGATCAAAACACTCCGGTTCAACCAAAGGAGTGACTCGACGGTGTATATAAGACAAGTATAAGGTTGGAATTAAAGATATTCTTTCTCATATAGACTTGAATGTCTTATCATCTATATTGGTGGTGATTGTTTGATTATGAAGTGATAATTGCATACAATTCATACATTGTGTGCACACTTTGCATTGCATAGAGGAGGTTTAGCCGAGTGGGGGCTAACCTAAGGTTTAGCTGAGTGGGAGCTAACCTAAAGAGTGTTGAAAGAGGGACATCCTTTGATAACAAACCATTGATATATTGGGTCAATGTTATCATAAATAGCGCGCACATTTGTGGTGTATCATACGTTGCATCACATGAGGAGGTATTACATTTCAATGGTGGTTTATCTATTGGTGGATTATTTATTTAATATCTGTCATTCAATCATTATGAGTTTGATTATCTTGTGAGCACGTTGATATATAGCTCACATACATACAAATTGTTTTGCAGGAAAATGGGAGATGTCTAGTCCACTGTTGGTGTTGAGTTAGAGAGTTTCAAGAAGCTCTTTAGTTGAGTTATTAGTCATGTACATTATTATACATTGTATTAAAGTCTTGTTGGATTTTTATTTATTTTGTGGTTTTGTAAATATTCATAAGTGTGGATTAAGAGTTCTCTTAATCATGTAAATTGGAAGATCATTATGAAATGGTTTGTATTTATTTAATATGATGTTATGTATTCCTATAAGATTTCTATCTTTGGGATTATGTTGAGGTTTCGGTTACAGGTAGGTGACCTGTGCGATCACGTTCATCCTAAGACGGCGTTAATGACGCTTGATTAGGAGCGGGCATGACAATCCCGCTGGGTCATAGCATATATCCGTGCTTGAGTCCGTGGTTCAGAAGTAGTCCCACGTCCACGTTGTGCACTCGCAGTCGTCCCTCTTCCACCACCAGCCACACTACCCACAGAGGAGGTTGCCGCAGAGCCCTGAGTACAATGTTTTGCTATGTGACCCTTCTGTCCACACTGATAGCATTTATCATTCCAAGGCATTGGAAAATCCCTTATAATATGTCCATCTGCTCCACACCTATAACAAGTAACTCCTCCCATCTACCACCAAAAATTCCTGAACTTGAAGGTCTCACTGGAGGTCTCCAAGAGCCACAACCCCTTGGACTTCCAGATCTGGGACTCCCTGTTCTTTGACTTGACTGTGATCTTCCCTGTCCACCATATCTTATAGATTCTGATAATTTTTGGCCTGACGTTCCAGCCCCTACGTCAAACTTTCCCTTTTTAAACTGTTATCTTCTACTCGACAATTCTTTTACATCCTGCTCCACAATTTTTGCTTTATTCACCAAGTCAGCATACCTTACCATCTTAAGAGCTGAAATTCGAGATCGTATACTTAACTCTAACTGTTGGAATCTTCTGCATTTAGCATCTTCAGTGCGTACTAAGTCAAGTGCAAATCGTGATAAAGCTGTAAGTTGTTCTTTATACTCAGACACAGTCATCTTCCCCTGTTTTAGAGAGATAAACTCCTGCTCCTTCTGATATTTATAAATAAGTGGAAAGTACTGCTCATTGAATACCTCTATAAATTGTTGCCACGTAATTGGTACTCCACTACCCTGAGAACCCATCATTCGTCTCATTGCCTCCCACCAATTTTGAGCTTCACCTTTCAATATGAATGCAACCAACATTAGTTTTTGTTCATCAGTCACAGCCATTACCTCAAAGATTGCCTCTAATTTCTTCAACCATTTCTCTGCCATCAATGGATCAGTTGTCTTGGTGAACTCTGAAGGATTCAGTTTTATGAATTGTTCATGCAATGTACTAGTCCTCTACATTGGTCTCATGGACTGATATTCAATGTATTAAGCTAAAACATTTGCCACTCTATCGGCTGCATCTGGTGGATTCCGAACACCCTCTCCCTGTCATCTTTGCCCCTGAACTGGAGCTGACGAGGCTTCCTCCTCGGCTCTCCTCGGTGAATCTCTTTGAGCCATTCTCACTGTATCAATTCAAGATTAGTACACAATACATATATGACTCACATAAGCCTACTAACTCGAACTAACACAAACAACACCCTACCATCCACTGTAACTCTAGAGACCAACTCCACAACATAGCCTTAGTTGTAAACCTTGGTTCAAATAACTTGACAATAGAACTGTGGTATTAAACCTCAGCTCTGATACCAATCTGTCACGCCCGCTCCTAATCAAGCGTCATTAACGCCGTCTTAGGATGAACGTGATCGCACAGGTCACCTACCCGTAAGCGAAACCTCAACATAATCCCAAAGAGAGAAATCTTATAGGAATACATAACATCATATTGAATAAATACAAACCATTTCATAATGATCTTCCAACTTACATGATTAAGAGAACTCTTAATCCACACTTATGAATATTTATAAAACCACAAAATAAATAAAAATCCAACAAGACTTTAATACAATGTACAATAATGTACATGACTAATAACTCAACTAAAGAGCTTCTCGAAACTCTCTAACTCAACACCAACATGGACTGGACATCTCCCATTTTTCTGCAAAACAATCTATGTGGGTGTAAGTTATATATCAACGTGCTCATAAGATAATCAAACTCATAATGATTGAATGACAGATATTAAATAAATAATCCACCAATAGATAAACCACCATAGAAATGTAATACCTCCTCATGTGATGCAATGTATGATACACCACAAATGTGTGCGCTATTTATGATAACATTGGCCCAATATATCGATGGCTTGTTATCAAAGGATATCCCTCTTTTAACACCCTTTAGGTTAGCTCCCACTCAGCTAAACCTTAGGTTAGCCCCCACTCGGCTAAACCTCCTCTATGCAATGCAAAATGTACACACAATGTATGAATTGTATGCAATTATCATCTCATAATCAAACAATCACCACCAATATAGATAATAAGACATTCAAGTTTATATGAGAAAGAATATCTTTAATTCCCACCTGATACTTGTCTTATACACACCATCGAGTCACTCTTTTGGTTGAACCGGAGTGTTTTGATTCGCTTTTGAACCTACCAAACACTACCATATCAAACTTGATGAAATAGATGTTATAATTCATAACCAATGCATGACTATAGCTTATACACCTTAAACATATAATTTAGAACACCAATAATGCATTAGAACTCAATAGGATGTTAAACTCTTCTCCAATGCAATGTAATGTCAACTTTAAACTATAATGTCTCACAAGTTACAAGGATTTGAAGTACTAAATTTATATCACTAGAAAGATATTTGAATCTACTTTCTGACACTTCAAACGGTGCATCAATCCGAGTTTTTTAGAGAAAGTTATAGTCATTTCACTAAAGAGTGTCAAAGCTGTCAGAAAGAGTTTGCTGGGGCAAGAAGGTAGCGAGACTTACTGAATAAATAAGTTCGTTGTAGCGAGAAGGTAGCGAGACTTACTGGATAAGTTCGCTGGGGCGAGAAATCAGCAAGACCTTAGCGAGATATGTTGGGCATGGCTCGAAATGGCTTATTAACCCAAGGTTTCTCCACTCCAATCCACCACAACACTTCACATAAGCTCACCAAAGACTCCAAAATGCAATACCAAGCTAGAAGTAAGATTAAAGACAACCAATAACATATTCACCAATATAAATCAAGGCTTTCACCATGAAAGCCCTCACCCCCTTTTCTCCTCCATCACTTCAATTCTCACATTCATGGCATGAATTGATATGTTAACATATACAATCAACAAATATGCAATGAAACAAATATAAACATAAGATCTCTCACCTTCAACAATGAAATCACAATCTTCCCCTTCAAATTCCTCCTCTTCTCTTCTTTCATCTTCTTTTTCTCTCTTTTCTTTCACTTTCTTTCTTGACAAACAATTTTACTACATAAGCTCCTCTCTTCTCTCTCCTCCCCTTGTCTTGAAGACAATGATAGATACAAAATATATCTATCATTCTATATGTCACACACACACACTTGCTAGCAACATTAGTGAAACACACACCTCTCACACATGAAGCACACACCTATAGGTGTCTTAGGATTAAACTTCCACCTAGCACCTCCTT
>CM065391.1:34120000-34187500 GCA_033060915.1 Euryodendron excelsum | reverse complement strand
TGTAAATTGAGAGATATCGTAGTTTAAAATTGGCATTGTATTACATTGGGGAATGGTTTAACATCCCAATAAGTTCTAATGCATCATTGATGTTCTAAATCACATGTTTAAGGAGTATAAGCTATAATCATGCATTGGTTATGAATTATAGTACCTATTTCGTCAAGTTTAATGTGGTGGTGTATGATAGGTTCGGAAGCTAATCAAACTACTCCAGTTCAATTGAAAGAGTAACTCACCTGTATGTGTAAGCAGTATTAGGTGGGAAATATGAGATACTCTTATTTGTATTGAATAGAATGTCTTGTTGTTTGTATTGATGATGGTGGTTTATGTGGTGATATTGTGTGACTTATCTATATTAAAATTGTTGTCTATCTTACTATTGATATTTTTTTCTAAGTTAGTGTTGGTATTGATGTTACATAGCTTATGTTGTGGCATTGGGTTGTTGATATTGATTGTGGGGAGTATAAGATATTCTTTCTTATATTGTATAGAATGTCTTATTATTTATATTTATGGTAATTGGTGGTTTATGAGGTGATATTGTATACAATACATAATGTGTGCATAACTTGTATTGCACGGTGGAGGTTAGGTCATAGTGGTCATTCTTGGTAACTTGCTTTATCAATCTTAGTAAGATTATCAAAAAAATATGCCTATGTGGTAGAGTGCTTATGTGGCGAAATGTTTATGTGGTGGAGAGCCTATGTGGTGACATTCAATATTACATCATATGAGGCATTGTATTTCACGAGACATTTCTTATTGGTGTTGGTGGCAAATGTGTGATTATATCATTGTGAAGTGAATTGTCTATCGTTGATTGATTCAATGTTTATTTAAATGATGGTGGATTATCTATTGATGGTTGATTCAGTATTTGTTTATCATTATTTCTTTATGAGTTTGATTATCTTTGTAAGTACGTTAATATATAGCTCACACCTACACAGATTGTCTTGCAGGTAAGATGGAGAGGAGGTCTAGTCCACTGCTTTTGCTATCATTGTTGATGTCGAGTTGGAGAGCTTCGAGAAGCTTCATTTGTTGTGTTGTTGGTCTCGTGCATGTTGTATATTGATTGAGAGTTCTTAGAGTTTATTTACAGTTGGTTTATAATTATTATGAGTTTAATTTGGTAGTCTTTTTTATGATATATGTGTAGAGGATTGTGGAATGGTTTATCTTATATAATGAGATTGTTTACCCTAAACAATTCTCCATCTTTGGGATGGTGATGAGGTTTCGCTTATAGGTTGAGAACTTATGCGATCACATCTACCCTAAGAAGGTGTTAATGATGCCCGATTAAGTGTGAGTGTGACATACAAGCTTTGCTTGAATTGCTTGGAATGTATTTCTTTGCAGTTGTCTTGTAAGCCCTACTCTGTTTACATCTAGAGGGTTCGATTGATACATCCAATGGGTTTTTAATGGATATATGTATATATACATACTTGTGTGTAGATATGGGTATCTGTATCTGTATACATATATTAAAGAACTTTCCATTTGTGTATTTATATATTGAAGAATTTTTCAAGGCAATTCGGAGTGATGAATCTATTGTTGCAGTAAAGGGTGAAACTAGAGAGAGATTATAAACAGAGAAAATGATAAAAAGAATATTGTTATATTTTATATAGCTTTTAATTTGAGTGAGGGCAAAATAGTCATATAAGGACATAATTAAGCTTTCGTTTGCTTTTGTCGTTCAGTCAATAACGGAGAGGGAAATTTATTAATGAAATTAATAAAGTAAGAGAAGTCAATATAAATTTGAAATGTTGAGACAAACTTCCTGTATTTTTGTAAATATTAAGAGGAGGTTAGTGTAATTTACCTTTTTTTTTTTAAATTTTAATAGAAAGCCAAACCACTCAACAACAACAAAGCCAAACTAACAAATTAAGCTAGTACTTGCATCAGCACAAGCTAGTAGCAGCCAGCAGCGGTAAATAACCCACTGTTTCCGTGTTAGGACCAAAAACAGCAACCATTTGCTCTTGGAGCTTAATGACGTCGTTGCCCCTCGAATTTATCCTTAGCAAGTAAACTCGCCCGAAAGAAAGACTAACAAACACCAACCATCTATTAGTCTCAGATTGTGCAGGCAAGCAATTGTTTTTAGAATGGTTGATACTAGTGCAGTGGTTTGTTTCCAAATATGCTTGGTAGGACACAAATTCGGGTAGTGTTAGGAGTGGTCATGGGCATGCTAGGCATGTCCATCATTTATAGAGCTTGAATTTTTTTTTTTAGCCCAATTATGCTAATAAACTGGTTTAGAAATTTTGTTTGAAGCCCAAACCAACTCAAAATATAAAATAATAAATTTATATATTTTAATATATATATATATGTAATTAGATTTTATGTTATTTAAGATTAGTTTAGGAAAGAAAATTATTCATTAAAAACCATAGGGCAAATGGGTGGGCTTGGGATGGTAAATTTTATTTTGGATGGATTTGGGAATTCATTTTAGGCCCTATGAGAATTTTTTTTAGTTCCACCCTTAAGTAGCACTAACATTGCATAAACGGTATATTCTTACTTCATGTTTTGCTCAACTGAGCAACCATTGGAGCCTATCAAACACCAGCAAGTAGAGGCATATAACCCTAAGGGGTTAACCTGGTGGTTAAGGTTTAGGACTTGGGAGTCTAATTCTTTTAAGGTCTTAAATTCGAAACCTCTTAAATGTTATCAAATCTTTGGGGCCACTTTAGAATCTTAGGCTTGGTTATTATCAGATTTGTATGAGACAGGAGACTGTACAAATTTAAAATCAATCAAGTTACAAACAAAGTGACCCAAATACCCGGTTAGCAAGGGAAAAAAATTGTAGAGGCATAATCTGCAGAATATCCCAGGATGATAAATTGAACCCAGAAGTCAGGATACCCATAGACTCATCATCCAAATTCCCAGTTTGGGGTCCTGCTACAAACCAACTATGGGCACAAGTGGACAATAAGACCCACATCATCATCTGCAATCACCAACTAAATTTGGTAAGGCTGACACACACACACACACAAAGCTTTAAAGCTGTAAAGGCATAATACAAGAAATTCTTGATTAAGAATAACCACATGACTAGCCTTAGAAAAGGTGAACACCCATTCTAGGCCAACGAGACAACTGTATGCCTAGCAATCAGCATGATTATTAATTAAGCCAGCATTCCACTCCATGGAATTAAAGAAAATATTTCAACACCAAAGTTATTTTGCCGGCAAATTAGGTCAAGTTGTCGACTCCTGTTCAAGATTTTGAGAGAAAAATTACATGTCAATGTTACAATTTAATTTTTTTAACCCCGTGGAGCCCATGCGACAAAACGTCACATGAAACTCGTGTGGTTTTTTCATTCATATCTCAAGTGAGTAATTGACAACTACATGTAATTGAAACTAATTAAAATATATGAAGAACGAAGAATCAAAGTGAAGTTCGCCTCAAATATCGGAGATGCAAAACATAATTAACCCACAAGTCAATATCGCCATTAGAGTATAGTGTAAGTGTTGCAAATTCTATTATTATTTTCCCTTTCAGTTTATTATTCAAACGAAACTCATCCATCAAGTGAGATTCATCCATCTTTCAAAATTCTAACAGTTCAATCCAATTCCTTATTCGCATATTGTCTGGTATCATTGCATTAAAAAATGAAAAATCAAAATCATGATAGGTACACAAAGCATCATGAAAGTTGCTGATAGGCATGCCACCACCTACTCTTGTACTGAGCGCGACTACTTACCCATATGATAAACAAAATATCAAGATTTATATATTTTATTTTATTTTTTTAGAATGGGCAGTGTAAATCTTCCGTTACTCGGTTATGTGGTTACGTTTGGTGTTTAAGTTTTTGATCAACTACTATTTTAAATTCACGTAAGACTATTATTTATAAAAATTATGTAAATTTTGTATATTATATATGAACGATGGCTAATCATAATAAGGCATTAAGATGGATTGAACTTAAAATTTTATGCTTAGTATAAAAACCATAAGATCACTGAGCCACCCCTTGTTGGTGTGTAAAGTGTCCTAAAATGAAGACAATAAACATAAAAACATGCCTTCTACAATTAACTTTATGGCTACATTTGGAATTCGAATTTTCAGTAGAAAAAAACTGTGCAAGAAAAGTGAACAAAAATAAACACTTTTCTTTCATATTTTCCTTTTTTTTTTTGTTTTTTCACCAAAAATTGGAGCGTAAAAGATATAAAAAGTAATTAACAAACTAACATCACATATGAATTTTAATAAGTTTAACACAACTACTTGATATGTTCCATGAGGCAGTAGGAATTCCTGCAATTTAGCGTATAAAATCTTTTTCCACCACGAATAAAAGTTTAGTGACAGACATGCAATCAATGACAACCATTAGGTACAACGTGACAATCTATAAGTGCCACTAAATGCAAACAACACTCAAAAAACACTCTTTGCACTTTAATAATGAACCGCTGAAAAACACTTTCAGCACGTGTAAAAGTGCATTGTCGAAGGCTGAAAAACACTTTCAGCACGTGTAAAAGTGCATTCCCTTCGACACCAAATATTAGGTAGAGAGTAGTGACCTTTGGGCTCCGCCCTTTTCCAGACTTAAATCCTTCATACAACAGGGTCATATTAGACCCACTAATATGGTATAAATTCCAAACCCATGAGCCTTCATTGTAACTCATAAATCAGTTGAATTTTAGATTTACGTACGTGATGGGTGACCCGACAATATAGGGATTCAAACTTTAGACCTGAGAGTTATTCCTTCAAGTCCTAACCATTTCACCTACAAATTTGAATTTTTAATTATGGATCTTATTAACATGTGCTATAACGGCACATTTTAAACATGTTTTGTCTAGTTATACAAAACGTTGAAACTTGTATTTTTATAATTTTCAATACTGAAAACACAATAACTAACACTATGTACAACCAGACAAAGTATGATTAAAATGTGCCCTTAGAGCATATGTTAGCATTTGCTTTTAATTATTACAACTATAAGTTCTCTCAAAGCCTGCCCTTTTTGTGTTTCTTCAAGAAGAGCTGCAAAGGCGAAGACCACCCTTTTCTTGGCAAAAAAATTTGTGTTCAAAATAGATAATAAACTTGAATTTTTTTTTTTTTTTGTGTTAACAAAGACCATCCTTAAATTTAATATTATTCCTATAGAAGTAGCACATGAAGATTTGTTTGTTTTGAAGAGTATAGAAGGTAGAAGTATAAGTTCCAAAAACATTCATTTGGACAGAAAAATGTATTTCACTATTAAGGCGCTTTCAATATAAGCACATAACTCCTTTTTAAATTATGAAAAAATATTTTAAAAACTGTTAAAACAATGTTTAGTATACTTTTGGAAATGTATTTTGTGGGTCATGGGTCCGAAGTTTAATTCTTTAGGACTAGTTTACGGCTAGAAATTTGTTCGGCACAACTGGCAGTTGGGTTGGCCCGGAAGAATATGAAATAGTAAAAATATCTTACCCAACAAACTTTGCCCTTATTCGCAACCATTATTGCAACGTTATATAAGGCTGTCTAATATGCCCACGGCCGTAATTTCATCGAATGATAAAGGGCATTTTATATTCTATATAAGAGCATAACGCTCTTCGGATCTTCCAATTCCGGGCTTAAACACCTGACACCGTATCTGATAGAAACTGCCGCATCGACTCTCCAGTCTTCTCTCTCACGGCTCTACAGAATCCGCTGTAGAGAGAGAAACAGAGAGTAGCTCCGCGTGAGTGAGAGAGAGAAAGAGAGAGAGAGGGGGGACGGAGCGGGATGACAGTTCCGGAAGGCGATCGCCGCCGAGGGAGGGGTCGGCCGGCGGTTCGAGAGCCGGTGCGAGGGAGGGTGCCCCTGAGGAAGCTGTTGAGGGTGGCCTCTGTGGCGTGCGGTATACAGTTCGGATGGGCCCTTCAGCTGTCTTTGTTGACGCCGTACGTGCAGGAGCTGGGGATCCCACATGCGTGGTCCAGCGTGATTTGGCTGTGCGGTCCACTCGCAGGCTTCATCGTCCAGCCGCTGGTCGGCCACACGAGCGACCGGTGCACCAGCCGTTTCGGCCGCCGGAGGCCGTTCATCGTCGCCGGAGCCGCTATGATAATCTTGGCCGTTTTCATTATCGGCTTCTCCGCTGATATCGGGTGGTTGTTGGGCGACAGATATAGAAGTGGAAGCAAGGTGGGAGCGATCGCTGCTTTTGTGATAGGGTTTTGGTTGCTGGATGTCGCCAACAATATGACTCAGGGACCTTGCAGAGCTCTGCTCGCCGATCTCACTGGTAAGCTCCGATAATATAAAATACGCATATGTTTATAGTAATAGTGCTTCGAATGGTTCAATTTATAGTTTTCTTGTTTAAATATTTCTCTTGTTTTTGGCGTTGAATGAAACCCTAATTAGGCCTTTATGCGCAAGATGAACCCTCGCCGGTGGTGTTTCTCTTTCCTCTATGACTGTCTAAACCTGAAATGCCACTTTGTTTGGGCCATCTTTTTAAGGAAAATGCTACCACGACTCCACGAGTCATTGTAGCTTCTTAATTGTTTATGTTTTTATTTTTCGATTTTATTGGATATGTATTGAGTAATGGTTCACGGCACTTTCTTTTGTTAAATAGACAGCTATGCCCCTTATTTTTGTTTTGTTTTTTTTTTCTCTCTTTCCTTTATTTTTATTTTAATTTTTATTGCTAGAATGAATTATAATGTCAAACAAGGTCCTTAAAAAGGGCTGAAATTTCACTTAGTTAACATTCCGTTGGAATCTGAATTTTTCAAAATGTTGAACTGTTAGTCAAATTTCAGACAGCTTGATTTTTTATTTTCTTTCTTCCATGGAGTTCTGCCGAATTTTTAAAAAAGTTTTTAAACTATTTTAACCTCACTCAAAAATATTAGTTTCGAATTTCTATTGAATTCTGAATGTGGTATTTTCTTTTGCAAATTTGCTTGCTTTGATTCACCATGTATTGTTCTGTTTCCATTTTCTTAACACAACAGTTCAATGTTACATATAAATTCAATCACATATATAGAAGAATGGCCTGACTTTTCCTAATTCAATTTAGAGCTTGTGAGTGGACATGCTACATGGTCTTTGGGCCACTCTGCAAAACTTAAAAACATTGAGGTTTCGAATCTCCTTATTGAGACTTTACTAGAAAAAACCTTACACACGACAAGCTTACAAGTGCCCAATCGTAAAGACGAAGAAGAAGAAGATAATTTAGATTGTACTAGTTAAGATTGTACTTTTGATTAATCAGTACACAAATGATGTTATAATGGTAGACTTGATGTGGGTGCTTTGCTTATTTCCTTTTTTGCCAGTGACAAAATGTAGGTCCTTGGAAAAGGTTATTGAAGATACAAAAGAGGAGTCCATTAAGAAACACACAAAAAGGGTAAATTTCACATAGACCTCCTAAGATTTGATGTATTGGCAACTAGACCACTACTTTTCAAAATAGGCATCTAGACCCCCTGCTGGCATTGTCTGTATACTACTGTTAGCTTAAGGTGTACTTTGGTAATTTGATACCATTTTTTACTCTAGGTTTTATCTTCTAATCACTTAGTCGCACGACTGACTCCTCATGCTTCTCTCTCTCTCCTCTCTTCCTATCGGTTACCTGTCTAAATTCCCCCCCTCCCCCCCCCCCCCCCCCTCCCCGCTCTTATTTTTCCTCTTCCTATCAATCACCTCTCTCTCTCTCTCTCTCTCCATCCATCCGGTAGTTGCCCCCCCACCCAACCCCTTTCCCCCACTTTCTTGTCATCCCCCCACTCCTTTTCCCACCCTTCACCCCACTTCCCACCACCCGCAGTCCCCGCTTCGACCATAGTGCTTTCATGCCGCAATATGTACCTGAGGGACCAAGCTATGGAACCGCTGCATAAAGATGCAACATTTGACCGAGGGCTTTGACATTGCCGATCTTGTTGAAGACCAATAACCATAAAGTTTAGGGCTTTGACATTGCCTATCTCTCATGACTTTACGCAAGGCATAAGCATCAACCTAAGCGTTACGTTGAACATTTATGTAAAGAAGCTTGTTTGCAATAGTAAGGTTATGGAGCATCCCATTGACAGCCACTTGGGCATGATCTTGTCTAATTTGGGTAATCCTTTTATGATTGAGTAGTGTAGATATATAGTGTTTTGGGTCCAAAGAATGAAAATTAAGATATTGATGTTTATGCTATATGGTTGTGGGGATTTGAGAAAGTTATATGATAAGTTTGTGGTGGGGATTACACTATTATGTTGCTCTAAGGTGAATTAGAAACTAATGGCTATGTATTTGTGCATGGGTTTTGTACGAATTCTATTTTTTTTTTTCTCACAATGAATTAGTTTTTGGTTTGTACAGTATTTTTTCAGATTCGTTGTTTATTTTGTGGTTTGAAGATTAGTTTTGTAATTTGTATTGTGTTTAGGGTCATTTTAATCAACTTCATAATTGAGTAGCGTTTAGATGTCCTTATCTCATTTTCATAGTGCAAAGGAGGGCATAATCATCAATTCATGCCGTTATCAAGAGTCAACAAACAGAAAAACAGTGATGGAGCTGACGACAGACGGTTTAGGTGCCAATACACTAAACATATGGAGATCTAGGTGCCTATTTTTGAAAGTTAGTGGGTCTAGCTACCGATATGCCAAACCTCAGGGGGTCTCAAACTCTTGAATAGGCATCCTCGAATCTCATGGAAAGACATCCCCATCTAGGTGTAGGTATGGGATCAAGGTCCCTCGAGTCATCCCTTGGGTTATAAGCAAAGCCTAAGGACTCACCTCCTTAAGATGTCACACAATTATGGCATCTCCAGGCAGTCATGATTCTACACAGGATCATCTAGGATCTTGTGGATTAAAGGCTAGACCTAATGGGTTCGTCAAAATGATAGTCCCTTTAGGATGGCAATGGACTAGGAAAAAGTGAGGTATGATTGAATCCACCCTGTTTGGGGCGGGGATAGAGGTCGAAATGAAAAACCATGCAGGATGGACTAAGTTATTCCCCCACCCCGCTTCCCTTACTTTTAGAAAATTTTTATTTTTTTATTTTTTATAGGCCGCTTCTAGTGTTTAGTGTGCTAGTGATACCATAATTAGACTTTTTGTTTAATGGTGTTCAACTTCTGTTCAATAGTTTTTTAATGTTATTTGTTGGATGGGCTTTAGTTTGTTATTTTAAACTTTAGTTTCTTTTGACAGTACAATAACACCATTTTGATGTATATGTAACTCAAAATGTTTGGAGGTTGATTCTATCTTACTACCAAGTGGAGACCATGAGACTATTAATATTTCTGATACTTTAATTCTTTTTTTTTCTTTTTTTTTTTTTGTTGCTTTGTGTTGTTTCCTTTGTCCCAAAAAGGAAAAAAAAAAGAAAAAGAAAAAGCTTGGGCTTGAGCTTGAGCTTAGGCTTAGGGTGAAGGTGGAGAGGGGGGGAGGGGGGGTGGGGATGGAGGTGGATATTTTAGATGGAGGCAGGGATGGAAATCCCAACCTCTGTCCCGCCCCGCCCCAGTCTATTGCCATCCTTAAGTTCTTTATTTAGAGGGACTCGCCTCTTGACCCGTCCTACAACAGAAAGATCTCCATCTTCATTGAGATACACCCATACAAAGATATTACATAGCAAACGATGAAGGCATTCAATGTGGGTCAGCTTTGTATCGTTGAGTCAAATCCCCACATATCTCTAAGGACCTCTGCTGTAGAATTGACCTCCAGCTGGCTTAGCTTAGAGGAACAAGCTGTCAAGATCTTCACGGGTTGACTCTCCCTCTTATACCGCACTGCCTATACAAAGGAGATTATCATTCCATCCAAAGACATTAGAACACATGTCCAGCAGATTGGTTCGCTGCTCTCTCTCTCTCTCTTTCTTTAGCTGCCATTAGTTCTCTCCCTTCTACTCCCAAATTGGCTTGGTAAGTGCTGAGTGATTATCATACTTTTAGATGGTTCACATCGCACCTACAGCCCTAGGGTTACCCACACTACGAAGCAACATCATAAAGTCTTTGAACTAATATTAGCCATCTCCATGGGCCCCTCATCATTCCCGAGGAATTAGTGTTTGCACAAGTTTGAACCACGAGGTTGGACAATTACCATGACCCTTTTTGAAGAAAAGCACTAAAGCTTTTCTTGGATGGAGTTTCTTTAAACTACTGGCAGAGGAAGGGTGAAACTAGTGGAGCCATTATGGTATTTGAAAAATGCTCCAATCCCCTTTTTACCAAGTTTCCTACCAGGCAGGTTTTGGAATTAAGCTTAAGACAAGCTATAGTATCTTATTTATTTTAATTTTTACATAGTAAATACCTGGATGAGAGAAAGTATAGGTATGTTAAGGGGAGGATGAAGCCAGAAGGAACCACCCTAACCTAAGCTTAAAAAGCCATAGTGTTGGGAGTCTAAGCAATGGACAAAGGATAACCATAATTTGAATCCAACAATCTTTAAAAAGGTATTCCTTTGAAATCTGTGGTGGCCAAGGCCTAAATTCTAGTGGGCGTAGCAATTCTTTCCCAAACAATAGAGGAGTATTGTGTGAGGGCATGGATATGAATAATTTACATAACAGGAAGAATCAGGACAAAAGGTTTTATATAAAACATAGATGCAGAAGAATAAAAGACCAAAAAAATATGAATACAATATTATTTCAAAAACCTACAGAAGAAAGGGAGATGGCATGTGCTATACCCATGCTCCTACACTCTCTCTCTATGATGCAGCGATCATTAATTGGAAACACCAATCTCATGCCTTCCACTAAAACTAATGATTTTTTTACACAAACATACCATGAATAATAGGCAACTATTGGCTTGTTGCTTCTATGAATTAGAATACCAATAACAATAGGAAAAAAGAGAGAAAACGCTCAATATTCAAAATACACTTCTGGCATAGCCAATACAACAATACTGGTAGGCCTAGTCTTATAATCCAATTGGGGAAATGATTAAGCAAAATCAAGAAAATTGCCAAAAGCGGCAAAAATAAATGAAATATGGAAACAATAAACTTAAGATCTTAGAATAAAGGCATAATCAACAGAGTCAAATTTGGACTTCTACATCAATAGTAATTTGCATAAACAAATCTTTCCTCAAACGAAAAATGTGCAAAACTGATGGCCGAAACGACGAAATTCGGTCAAATTCTACATAGTATAGGGCAAACCCATGGATCTGATCTTTGTCATGTGTCTAATCAAATTGCCAAATTTTGCACAATTCTGAATCAAGCCTCTTGATTCCTACAAGTGCCTTTTGCCAATTTTTCCCTTGTGAATGTTCAGTTGTTCCATGAATTACATTGCAATGCATGCTGCATCACTCGCTCACCCTCTCTCTTACTCTCTTGCAAATAAAAGTGAGGTGCTCATTGACAATTTATTGAGTTGTGGGATTGATAATTTTTTCCTTCTCTTTCTTCACTAACTTTATGAGCAAGTGGGATCCAGTACCTCTATCTCCTTCTTTTCTTTGCTAACTTTATAAGGAAGTGAGATTCACTGGCTCTGAATTCTCTCTCCCCATCTATCATTTTCTTTTTTATCCTTTCCAACACTTGCAAGGACTCTTATGCTGAGGATTTTAGGGAAGTGATGGGTGAAGTAGAAGTGTATCATAAATATCTCATTTTTGAACAATTAATGGCCTTCGTTATTATGATTTTTTTATTTTTCATATTCATTATATGTCCGTAACATTTGGAGGAGCCTAATTGGTATATGTTATATTACAATATTTGAAAGGTACGTGGAGATTTTGCCATCAAAAGCAACTTTTTAGAATTTGTAATTATTCAGTTATAATTTATAATCGAGAAGATGAGTGTAAGATGGTTATGTTATATTTCACCGTTATCGAGTACAAATAAATAATAATTCTGCAACCATATAATTTTCCCTTCAGAGAGACCTTGCAAGTATTCATTATTTGTTTAAACCTTGACTCGTAGCGTCAAGTTTGTGAGACTTAATATCTCTCGCTTGTAATGCAAATGAAGTATTTCCTTTTGTGCATTTTGTTTTAAGTTTTTTTTCTCCCATATGTATACACCGTGCTACATTGCTAATGTGCATCCAATATAATTGGAATGTCTAAGCAAGCTTTTTTTTCTCTCCCTTCTAAATGAGGAGTCAGTGAAGTGTTACTAGTTAGATAATTTAATATTTGGTTACTTATAGACTTATAGACCATGTTTTCTTTAGATGGTGACTAGCATGTTAATGCTTTGCTTGTTTTGGTTAAGTCCTCTATTATTTTCAAACCTACTTTTAAGTACAAGTTGATTTGCATCTAGGTGGTACTAGGGAAGAGACTTTCTTTTTTGGTTTCCCTCCCTTTTTGTTCTTCTTTGGGGTGTAAATGAACTTTCGGTGACGGGGGTGTCAATAGTGGAAAGGTTTTGCAACTATTGCGGGAAATAATGGTGTTGCGAGTCTTGTGACTATTGTCCTCCTCCCATAAAAGTTTCCTCACTATATAGTTAGTTGCTAACAAGCATGGTTTCAAAAGTCTCACATTAGTGGTGAAACTTGTTATGAAGGCATTTTTTGTTGTTGTTTCTAAGTCAAACTTAGTAGGAGCCACTTCCTGTTATTGACTCCTTATCAACTCTTCATGCATTGGTTACTAATGAAATTAAGTAATCCCAATTATAATAAATTTTGTCAAACTTTGATTTATAGTGCTATTGAATGTGTTAATTGTTTTTATTATAAGTAGCACAATTAAATACTTATGCCGTCCTACTTCCTAACAATTTTTTGACTCTTGAGCTTTTTATACTAATGTTATGTTTTGTTGGGTAGGAAGCGATGGTTGGAATGAGAATCCTTTTCCTATCTTTCTTGCTTGCTATGTTTTGTATGCATCATTGTTTATTATTGAATCTCATTTCTTAGGGATTAGATCCCTATCGAGAGTGAGCATTCTATTCCCCCTTGTGGGGAGGTAATCCAATTACTAATTTTTGTGGTAATAAAAATTAGTAGTATCTATGAAGATTTGATATCATACTTTTTAAACATATTCAAGACGCGCCTTCTTCTCTTTGGCGGGTCTGGTTTGGAATCCCCATATTCAGGAGAGCCCTCCAAGATTGAGTGGTGGACTTGATTGGGGTGTTGTGTGGTATGTGATTCAGGAAAGTACAGCGCAGTAAGGGTTGGAAGATTCTTTTGTTTGGAAAAAGTCTACGAGAGGTGCTTTTTTTGTTTCCTCTTGTTGGAGTCTTATTGGGACAAAATACAAATCTTGTGAAGGCACCAATTAAAGTGACTTTCTTTACTTGGACGGCAGTCCGTGAAGCAATTCTGATGATTACCAACTTGGGGAAGAGTGGCAAAGTTATTATGGATTAGTGTTTCTTGTGTAAGAAAGCAGAGGAAAGTCTGAAGCATCTCTTGCTTCATTGCCAATTGCTAGAGATGTTTGGGTTGTGATCTTCTCAGTGTTTGGTGTTGAATGGGCGATGCCTCAGTTTGATAGGGATCTTTTGTGTCTTGAGATAGAAGATGGCCCAAGTGATTGATAGAAAGGCTTGGTAAACTATTCCTTTACGTCTGATGTAGTGTTTGTGGAGGGAGATAAATAGGAGATCTTTTGAAGGAGTGAAAAGTTCTATAATTTACCTGGAACGAATGATGCTTATCTCCTTGTATTTTGGTTGAGGGAGACTTCTCTATTTTTGTTTTTTCAGGGGACTTGCAAGTCACTTTGATATGTAGATGGAACTCAGTACGTGTAGATCTTATGTACGCATCAAGGATCAAAATTTCGTTTCGAATGGTCGTTGCGGTGGGTTAAGTTTCGAAAACGTTTCGGAAACATGATAGAAACAGAGAAAAATTGAGAAACATAAAAAAAACATTTGGAAATATAACTTAATGTCTAGTAATTTGTAATTATAATGCTAATATAACAATAATGGAACATCTTTGAGGGGTATATATTAGATTTATTTAGTGTATGTATATACAAAAATCACAACTATAAATACGTGTTATTATATTGATCAAAAAAATAAATTATACAAAATAATGAACAAAAATTCATGTTAATTACCTTTTAATGTATAATTTAAGATCTATAAATGTTATAATTAATCACAAACATTTTTATAACATAAAATTTATATTTTACTCTAATTAAATTTTTTTTATTGGTACTCTAATTAAATTTAGAATAATACATAATATTGATTTATACAACAAGTTCACACTGTTTATATTATTACATCATATTTGGATCTATTATTATAATCTAAAATTGTTTATAAAATTTAATATAATACAACTGTTATTCTTATTATACCCATTATAATATTGTACAAATAGTTTTTTAACTCAAGAGTCAGCCGAATGGGCCAAAGCCCAATCTTTATATTTTAAACAAAAATAAAACATTAGTTTAACAGGCCACTTTTCGTCGAACGAAGAGAGAGAGAGAGAGAGAGAGAGAAAAGGGGGAAGAGATCTTGCCCATTTGGGTTTTTCGATTTTGAGCAAAGAAAAAAGAAGAGTTCGAGCAGAGAATAAGAGGAGAAAGAAGATGTTACCTAGACGGTTGCACCTGGAGGAGCCCGACTTGCCGACCAGACCCTGCACAGGCCAAAGTGTGTCCAAGTACTTCTCTCTGTTTTCTCCCTTTTTGGCCTTTTCCTATTTGTTTTCTATCTCTTTCTCTTGCTTTCTTTCCAGATTTGATGGCTACGTTTGAAAATTTGTTGCCTTTGTTGTCCGATTCTCTGTTGAATAGTGTTTTTCTGGTGAGAATTCAGGGTAGATTATCTTGTGTTTTTCGACCCACCACATCGTTTCAATCAAAACGATGAAGTTTCGGTAGAAACATAGAAACGGCATTGCTTCGATCGAAACCCTGGAATTTCGGTAGTCTAGCACTGTTTCGTTTTGGTTTTTGGCAAAACCGAAATGTTTCGGCTGTTTTGACCGAAACGAAACGAAATTTTAATCCATGTGCGTCAAATGTACAGTAGATCACTACGTGTACAAAAGATCTTACACATAGATCTTCTATAATGCTCCCTTTTTGGCATATTTTAATATACTGATTAAAAAAATCTTGGAGGCGCTTGTCGCTTGGTGATTTGAAAGTATGGGAGCTTATAGGGGCATTAGACATCAGTAAAGGTTTCCATGTCTTATATAAAGGTTTTTGGAAGGGCATTTAGAAGGGTTGGGGTGACTTTTGGGATTATACAAAATTGACTAGGGAGGCGCAATAAGATGAGTTTGGGAGATGTGTGACGTGGGTAAGAGAAGTTGGAGGTGGTCTTCCATTATTATTTCCAGATTGTGGTGATAAAAAAGCATCAATGGTAGACTGTGTTTAACAAAAAGGGCTCACACATGTGTTGGGAGTCTTGGGATCTCTCTTTTAGAAGAAATTTGAATGATTGGGAGATTTATGAGTCGATGGGTTTTCTTGGCGTGTTATATGGGGTCTTGCATACTGGCAAGGGCAATATTGCTATGAGATGGATGAGCTCAAGGTCAAGGTGCTCTAAGGTGGAATACTTCTATAGGACGTTGATGGGAACTGGAGGCCTGCCTTTTCCTTAAAATGGGGATTTGGTTTCTTAAGGCACCTTCCAAATTATCTCTTTTATTTTGTTTGGACAGTGGCATCTAGAAAGATGCTTACTATTGACAATTTGATTGAATGACGGAATATACTGGTTAGATGGTGTTGTATGTGCAAACAAAATCAATAATTAGTTAGCTATTTTCTCTTTCATTGTTCGTTGGGAAGAGAGCTTTGCGAGTTGATATTTCAATTGTTTAAGATGTTTTAGGCGTTCCCATCTAGTATGGAGGACCTCCTTCATAGTTGGATGGGTACTACAGTTTCGAAGAGGAGGAAGGCTTTGTATATAGGGAGAGCATTACTAAAGGTCTTTTAATAGGGGGTGGAGAAACCTAATTTAGATTTCTAACTCTCTTGTATAGTGGGAATTAGAAACTTGTGTAACTTTCCCATGATCAATTTTTCAATTTTACTGAAACTTTTAAGTAACGAGTTGTCCGTGTAAGAAATTTTGACAATTTGACTGTTTTTGGTTTGTCTTGAAATTGTAAGTGGGTGGCATCCCCTTTGGGTGCTGTTTTAGTTGCCAGCTAAGAAGCACGGATACGGACACGGACACGGATACGGACACAGATACGGACACGGGACACGGCAATTTAAAAAAATAGAGGACATAGATATGGCGGGGACACGGCAAAAAATTATTATTTTTATATATTTTATTTTCCATGTCTATAAATATAACATTCACCTACCACCAAAAATATTAAAAAATTCAATACTCAATATAATAGACAACATGTCATCAATTCATCATCCATCAAGCATAGATAAAAACACAAGTTAAAGAAGATCAGCATCCAATACATCATTAGATTCATTACTATCTAAAGCATGAACTAGCAAGCATCCAACTTCCACCAAAAAAAAAATAGCAGTGGCAGGTAAGCAATACCAATTTATTTAGTTGATTTTGTAGGGTAGTACTCACATTGAACATAAGCAGCAGTGAATAAGTAAAAGAAGAACAAAAAAAGAAAGAAAAAAGAAGAAATATAGTAGCAGCATATCTAGACATTGAAGAAGAAGAAGAAGAAGAAATGTTTTGATTTGTGATATTTTGTACATTTTATATTAAAGTTAAGAAAATTAAAAAATATAACCCATTTAAAAATTTTCATAATTACACTTCAACCCCTGCCGTGTTCTAAACGTGTCCTAGCCGTGTCCTTGACGTGTTCCAGCCGTGTCCCCGGCGTATCCACAGCTTAAAAAAAAATAAAAAAACAGGGCACGCCACCTGGTGTGTCCTAGGAGTATCCGTGTCCGCGGTGTGTCTGACACGCAAACGGCACCCTAAACGGTGTGTCCGTACTTCCTAGGTTGCCAGAGTGATAAAATTAATTACTCTTAGTTGTTACTTAAATGATTCTAGTACATGGTAAAGGGAATTGTTCCTTTTTGCCTGGCTTGTTTTGAACTAAGTTTCATTCAACCCAGTCACTTGATTATTGCTCTGTGACAGAATGTGGAAAATTTTCACAGCTTGAGCCCTCAGCAGAGCAAGTTTATCCTTGCCAGGCCTTCCCACTGTAGGTTGCTTCACCCTCTAGTCCCCGTGTTTGGGGAAATATTGTGACATATAGACTCCGTTTGTAAGGATTGTGGGACCTGGACCTCTCTCCCTCTCTCTCTACCCCCATTCCATTCTGTCACATCTCTGTGATTAATAGCCTTTATTTTAACAAAGAAAATCTGAATTGATGTGTTAAAGTTTTAACTGGATAATCAAATGTCTGAACCTGATTCTGATAGTGATATTCTGTGTATAAAGTATTAAACAAATATGAGAGACCCAGTGCTAAGCTATGGGCTGTCTCCTTCAATTGGATTCCCTTCTTGGGAGATTTCCCAGTTTCATAAACAGCATTGTAGGGTGTTCTTGTTTTTCACTTACCTTGCTTGTTACTGTTTTCTCGCAATTACTTCTAACATCTTCCTGACCTTCAAAAAGGCTTTTGTGCCCTGGATGTTGATTGTTACATACATAGGTTACCTATTGAATCTGGCTATCAAGAAGACAGAAAGTCCTGATTGTACCAGAATTTTTATGAAAGCTTTTCATTTGCTTATTCTTCAAATATTGTGAATTACTTTAGCTGCTCAACCTGCTGACCACTGTCACCCGTGATTTGAACTAAATAATGACGTATTAGGATTTAAAAGAAAACTAATAACTACCAGGCCATTTTATCGTTCTCTTCGAAGGAAACCCAGGTAGGAATTCATATAGAATGGGCAAGCTCTATTTATTTTGTTCTCAACAAAACAGACATTTCCCCAAAAGATGAGAATGGTGCATCTATCATGGATTTCTTTGTTTGAGAAAAGCCAGTTTGGTTATGCTACCATCATAGTTTTCTTTTAAGAGAACGCAAGTTCCGCACCATCGCACCAGCACATGCATGTGCTAGAAATATTGGTTATATAAATAAAAAAAACTAGCAGCAAATTAATGTTTGTATTCTTGCAACTTCCTGTCATTTTAGGTAAGGATCACCGCAGGAATCGAGTGGCAAATGCATATTACTCACTGTTTATGGCTGTTGGTAATGTCCTTGGCTATGCCACTGGAGCATACAGTGGCTGGTACAAGATTTTTCCATTCACTGTCACCTCTGCATGTGATGTTGACTGTGCCAATCTCAAGTCTGCTTTCTTGCTTGACATTGCTTTCATTGCAATCACTACATCTATAAGCATATCAGCTGCCAATGAGCTGCCCCTCCATGGGTCTTCCCACTCACGTGAAGAAATGCCTGAACAGTCAAGCCATGCACAAGAAGCTTTCTTCTGGGAACTGTTTGGAACCTTTAGATATCTCTCAGGGCCTATTTGGGTTATCCTTCTTGTTACTGCTTTGACTTGGCTTGGCTGGTTTCCATTTATTCTCTTTGATACTGATTGGATGGGTCGAGAAATTTATGGTGGTGACCCAAATGAAGGACAGAAATATAATATGGGAGTTAGAATGGGTTCATTTGGTCTGATGTTGAATTCAGTGGTTCTTGGAATAACTTCGGTGCTCATGGAGAAGCTTTGCCGGAAGTTGGGGTCTGGTGTTGTATGGGGGATTTCAAACATTCTCATGTTTCTGTGCTTTGTGTCAATGCTCATAATTTCTTACATAGTGAAAAACGTGGATAGACAAGATGATGATCTACCTCCAGATGGTGTTGTAGCTGCTGCACTCATAGTTTTTGCAATTCTTGGCATTCCTTTGGCGGTAAGTTGCTCCATTATCCTTAAGAAGATTTTTGTGTCATCTTCTAGTCAGTGCTTAATGAGTTACAGAAAAGTTTTTGAACAGAGCTGCCTCCTGACGTGGAGGCTGCATTGCTAATATCTAACCAGCCCATGCATGCAGAGAGTGACTTTGCATGGATTTCGTTCATTTTATCTCAAATTATAACATAATGTGTCTTTTGTGTCATCCTCAAAATCTCTCTCAAGTCAAGGGAAATGTAACCTTCAAGGAGAAAAAGTCTCATATAATATGGAAAAAACCATACTGTGTGATTTTGGCCTGGGAGATTACACCAAGATATGGTCGGACCTGGCCTACCTCTATAAGGGCAACAGTAACAAGGTCGCGAGGCTCCAATGTGGATTTATGAGGGGGAAAAGGAAGAAGCGTAGAATCAAATAGTCTCCACAATCTAGATATTATGACTCTAGAGTTGCAATACAAGGAGTTTTGGGCATCCTGTAAAAGATGAGCATAAAAGGCAAAAGCATTTTTATAGTTTAGTTCTTTTTTAATCGACATACTGATAAAAGTCTGGTTTAGTTTTTGAACTTGATGTTGATAACAGTGTTGATATTTATTGCAAACAATTGAACCTTTTTAAACTGTTTCTTTTGTGAACCAGTGAGGGGGGTCGGAATGGGGTTTGGCAGTGCAGATATCCTCATCTGAATATTCATTCAGTGGCTTTGTGATAGAACTCTGTTTAACCATATTGATTTGTGTTATCTGATATACTACTTCGCAGATCACTTACAGTGTTCCATATGCCTTGATATCTTCGCGGATTGAGTCTCTGGGACTTGGCCAAGGTGGGTTATTCTTGGATGTTTTGCTTTGTCTTTACAGATGTTGCAGTAAGGTGCTTAGTTGATGGTTTCATCTTGCAGGACTATCAATGGGCGTTCTGAATCTGGCAGTTGTGATCCCACAGGTATAATTTACTCTTACCTTTTCTTGGGTTCAATAATAATATTGATTTGTTTCTTTGTTCATGGGTGACACCCTCGTGGTGTCTCTTACTAAAATTTTCTTAATTTGTTTCTTTACTATTTATGCACCACTAAATTAAAATGGCATGGAAGTGGTAGTCATGCAAATGCTACTTGTACCCTCATCTAGTTGATCATTAGTCAGAGACAAGAGTAATATGTTGTCACTCATTAGTACTTATCAATAAATATTTAGTTACTATTATCGACCCTCAAAGGGTGACCATTCTGTATAATCAATAAAACTTCTTGAGTTATTCTAATCTCTAACTTCTATTACTTTTAGTTGAGGGCCATTCCATATTGGGATCCACCAAAGGGTGATCATGACTCCACCCTATCAGTTTTGTCAAATTTATTCGACCAATAAGAAAGTTGAAATCTTCATATTCTAGACGTTATAATGTGAGTAGATAAAAGAAAAAGAATAGCAACTTTCTTCAATGGAACTTCTCTACTACAAACTTTTCATAATGTTTGTTTGTTTTGCAAGCCTCTATATTGTTTTTTATTGGTAAGTTATAAATTTCTAACAATCATATAAATTCTAGAGGCAGTGCGAATTGAAATACATAGGCATGCCTGCAAGCGCATTTGTGTGATCTAAGGCATGGAAATGTTACTTACCTTTAAATTCCAGAGATAGAGATGTGGAGTTTTTCATAGGGAGCTGCTCAAAACTTTTAGGGCAGCTGATGTGGGCTGCCAACTCTTCTTTTATCTTTGATGAAATGGGACACCTCTTCTTGTGTAATACTATTATTGTCCTGTCAAACCTTGTTCTCCATGGTGCAATAAAGGATCATTTTTTCTTTGTCCTCCTCTTCTAAATTTTGTTTAGTTTACTGTGAAGAACTTAATTTTACTTACTCTACTTTCATGTAAGAGGTGGCGTTCTCTATACCAAAAATAATTTCTCCAAATTAGTGGCAAAAAATATCTTCTTTTTTTAATTAGGGTATTGTAGGTGACCATGAGGGTCGTGAGTGTATGTATACCCTCTGGAAAGTATGACAATGATTCAACGATTACCAAACCAAGCAGAGAGCGGAAGGGAAGGAGTTAATAGTAGACTTCTCATTATGTTGATGAACTAAGAGCTTTGATGGACTGATAGACTTGATGGTCTTATGTTTGAAGGAAAGGAGAAAGTTCTTTATATAAGCAATGGGGCGTGGGAGGGAGAGCCTTTATGTAATGAGCGTGGTGACCTGTCCCTCTCAGCTACAAGGGAGTCAGCTTTGCATTCGGAATTTGCAGAGGTAAGGGATGCAAAGCTGACCTAGCATTAAATGCCCCGTCTCCCGGATTCTTTCTGAAACCACCCGCGTTCAAGCTTCCCTGATCTCTTCACTTTAAATTTTGTTTTCTTCTCCTTTGTTTTTATCTTTGTCTCAATGTATCCCAATGAGGATGGAGATCTCTCTCTCGTGTAGCGGGACAAGGGGAGATCCTTCTAAATAGGGACTAGTACCTTAACAAATCTATTAATCTCAGCCTCTAAACCATAAGTCCCTGATGGTCCTGCGAAGGGTCATGTCTGGCTGGAGACGCCATAAATGTGTCCCCTAAGTCCTTTGGTTATGCTAAAGACCCAAGAAGTGGAATGCACTTGACAGATGGAGGTGCGCACCTATGATGGTAGTGAGTGCACTTGCGGGAGGGTACCCAAGGGCGAAATGAAGGACTTAGGATGGTCCCTTGGCTGGGGCCAAGGGAGGGGCCTTAGGTGCTCCCACTCGAGAGGCTCCATAGCTTGCCTTTGGTTGGGTTTCGGACTAAGGTACCCCATACGTTAGCCCGACTGAGCTATGTATGGTGGTGTCTTGCTGGCTTAGGTGGTCAAAGGAGGTGATGTGGCGTATGTGACCACTTGGCACGTATGGCCATCTGAAATGTGACCCACATATCTACATGTCTCTATTAAGAGCACCAAAGGGGGTGCAATCTCGATACAATATGAAGAAGAAAATAAAAAAGGCTCAACACGAAGGTGAGCTCTCCTGTAAAATCAATACAAGCAAAAGATGAATTGCCAAAATTTCCTTTATGTCAAAAAAGGCTCAACACGAAGGCGCTGTCCTCCATGCTTTCTTCTTCCCCTTCTTACGACATCCTGATTCCTAGCAACTCAACAGTTGAAAGATTGATTCTGGCACCACCGAATGAACAACATAGACCATAGTGCGTGGGCCACATCACAATGAATCATTAGGTGGTCCACCGACCCCTCTTCCTTGCAACACATACAACACCAATTCATATGCCTGTAACATCTCTTAACCAAGTTATCAATTTTAAGAATGGAACTCTGAGCAACTGTTCATACAAAAAAACGGCACCTTAGTAGGCTCTCTATATCTCTAAATACTTCTAGCAGGAAATTGCCTCCTCGTCTCACCCAAAGTTTTGAGATAATAGGATATCACTGAGAACTTTCCCCTTTTGTGACTCCAAGCCATCGAATCCTCCCCATTTTCTGACTGCCAATATGCTGAAACTTTTGGAAAAATCCTCTGATTTGTTTTTGCTTAGATTGGAATTGAGTAACGTTGGTCCTAATTTTTTGTAATTTTGAAGTTCAAACCATGTTTGCAAAAGAAAATTTCTTAAATTTTTTTCCATTGTCTATGTGCATAACAAAATTATTTTTAGTGTGTGTCATTGATCACCTTCTGGTCTAATTAATGCACTGTGGTTGTGATTCCTTTATAAATCTCTAGGACCATGTTGTATTTGTGGTAGAAAGTCAATAGAGCACGTGTTAGTCCTATCAAAAAGACAAATAATTTATATTAATTTTTGCCTTTTCTAGCAACCCACCAAAAGTACATTGAGGCCATGTTAACATCATGCCTAGGCAATTTTAGAATGACATGTTAAATAGTGGATTCACAAGAAACATGCAATTTAATTGACCCTAGCTACAGGAAGGTGCCTTCATTGATTACAAGGAATTTGTCCCTGTAGGTTTTCTTTATACTTCCAATATGGTTTGCCATTGTTTTTTTATTGGTGCTTGTTAAACCATTCTACTAATTGTTTTGAGTACGAGTGGACTTGCATAATATCACATTATGAGGACAAAAAATTTCTTGAAGGAAAAGCAATCAATAGCATTTAATGTAGTATTCCTATTTTTTGGTGTCTGGAACAGGTTGTGGTTTCTCTTGGAAGTGGACCATTGGATGAGCTATTTGGTGGTGGTAACTCACCATCTTTAGCCGTGGGAGCAGTTGCTGCCTTTACCGGTGGGCTTATAGCCATATTGGCTATTCCACGATCTGGGGCTGATAAGTCCAGAGGACACCACTGAGGATCGAGGTAATTTGTTGTGTCAAATTATTATTATTATTTTTGTTTTTAAGTTTAGTTCTCATCCACTGATAGTGTGTAATTTTTTTTTTACACAAGCGGGCACCAAAATACGACATGTGTTTTTCAGAATTTTAAGTACGACATAAAAAGCATGACTAATGGACACACGTCGCATTTTGATGCCTGCTTGTGTAAAAAAATACTCCACTAGCAGTGGATCAAAATTGAACTCTTTTTTTTTTTCCTGGTTAACATGAAGAGTATAATGTGGACAAATATCAAGAATTTTGTAAATAGCTTTGGTTCTTTTGATTTGATAGTGTCAATTCGTTTCAATTTCCGTTACAGAAGATTTGTTTTTGTTTGCATTTGTATCATTCAACCTACTGGTTTAGTAATGGAAATTGCATGTGAAATGAGCTATATACTCCATGCGGCAGATAAAGATTTGAGTTCACTAATAGAGCACCAACAATAAAAACTTTGTTGTCTTATGCGAAACAAAAATTGACTCGCTTGTAGGCATGGTATGTGTTTGTCACCTATTGTTGGACACACCAACTTTGAGTTCCTGTACTTTTGAGCAACAACAGTTTAACTGTCTATGTGACCTAAATGACTCGTGTATTGGCATTTCAGATGTTCGTCACACCTGTCGTCCCAAGAGGGTTTTCCAACATAGGAAGAGAGGTTTACCATTTTAGTACTCTAGAAAAATTCTTTAGGTACTTTGTTGGGTTTTTCCTTCATTTCATGGATCTCTAAAATATATTAAACAGCCATGCCTAACAACGATTATGTGGACAAGTTCCTTTTTTCCTTGGTAGATATGAATGGAATTTGGACGGAATGATTATGGAGCCAAGTTCATCTGTCCAGACATTTAGGATTTTGAAACATGGATGAAGTTGACATAACAAAACCCTTACTTGACATTCATACCAGATGTCTTGCCCCACAGTTTAGCATCTTGAAGCCTTCGAATCTGGCAATACAATGACAGTGATAGTTGGCAGTACACCATGCATAGATTAGCAACAGTGGAAAAATGAACGATTCAGAAAGCCATATTTCTTTATGCACAAAATGGAAACTCTAATTGATGATGTGACGGTTAGTGGCCGAATGCTCTGTATGGAAGAAGTTATTTGCACTTAGTGGGGAATTTCTGTAATGAGGAATTGACCTGTCTAGAAATGTTGCTTTACTGCTAATCACCATCTGAAAGCAAATGAAGCCTCAACTGTGGATTACGGGAGCACTCTCTAGACTTCCTTACCAATGTATGTTGCTGGTGACTGGGATTTATTCCTCATCAAAAATATCATTCTTTCTTTTAGCAAGGTTGATTGCTCATCAATGGTTCAGCCATGTTGTTGTGGAATCTTGCACAAGTTTCCTGTATTGATATTTTTAATTGAGCTTGGTGGCAAACAGCTCTGTGAATTGTGCTGATTGGAACCTTGATGGCTAGATAGATGCCTTTTATGCTCTGATTCTTTGGAAAGGTTAGCTGATTTTTGGTGCGGATGCCCTTTATCATTATTCTTTTTTCTTGCTTGCATTTGAACTTTGGAATAAATTCCCACGTTTATTGCACTTATTAGTATGTAGGGAAGTCTGGCTTGCCTTCGATGCCCCCCATACAATGCTTGCTGCCAATGCCTGGAGAAACATTTAAAAAAGCTATCTTTCCAGTACCCATTTGTTCCCAGTACTGTTAAAATTTCAATGGGAACACAGTCGAAGTGGCTAAAGTACTTGTATAGCCAGATTAACACATCAATAAGCATGGCCTGCTGTATAATGTCATCATCAATGATACTCTTTAAATTTATGATGCTTGATTTAGAAATTCTGCATACGCGTGCATGACATGCCTGCTTGCTTGCTGCTTGTATTTCTATATGCAGAGAGAGAGAGAGAGAGAGAGTCTTTCTAAGTGCTTGAAGTTTGCGGTAATTGTCAATGGTGCAGGGGTATGGCCAATATTGGAAATTATGGATTTATGGTTATGTTTGCAATCAGTGAAAAAATGGCGTTGGTCTCAAATGCAATTTTTTGATGGATGATTGGGTACGAGTGAATCACAGTCGCTGCTTGATCCTAGAACATTGTCACTTCTTATTACTACAACCTAATGGTATCAGGCTAGGGTGAACCCTGCTTCCCAGTTAGGATGGCAAATTCATGGAGGGAGAAGAGGGGATATAAATATTCTATTTTTGTATTTCATTTGATGGGTTGACATTGGATTGAGACGGGTCAGTTTTATCTCACTTATTTGTTTTGATGCATTGAATGGGGCAGGACAGAACTGGGTAATGCAATATTTTAACAGTACACTGTTGTATCTATACCTTCTGTTGCGCAACACATGGCTCTCTCTCTCTCTCTCTCAACTGTGGCAGAACTTTAATTGCGCTGGAGATGTTTGGGTACCTGACGATGGAGGGGTATAATTTTCCGAGAATTTAGTTTGCCTGGGGGCAAGAAAATGGTAGACAGAGATTCAGTGTGCAGTTGTATGGAAAGGAGGGGTTGGGTGGGTGATGGTGGGGGCTTCCGTTGCTTTACAGTTTGCAGACGGAGAACAGGGCAAAAGAAGGCCCCCCCACTTGGAGGAGGAACTCTCTCTCTCTCTCTCTACCTGTTTTGAGAAAAGGGATACGAAGTTAAATGGTTGGAATTGGAGCACGTAATGGTCTTTTCGCTGCCTCCTATCTTCCATCTGCCGGTTCGATCCTTACAGCCATTATTAACACATGATAGTGGTCCCTTCCCTCCCCTTTGTATGCAAATGCCTTCCCCCCCAACATACCCATGAAGGTTACTTTTTTCCTTTTTTAAAAACAGTACAAGCAGGTAGGAAAGCAAAAAGATCCAATGGATATGACACATTTTGGCTACTCGACATCCCCCCACCCTATTATTGTTTGATTGGCTTAAGCCTTCATGGTTACCCGCGAGAGAGAGGATTTTGATACCCAATCATGGAATGGGGCAGATATGGTACCCCCTTATGGAGTCTTAATATTTTGCAATGTCTTAAGCCAACAGCCCCATTGTTACCTGGGTGCATTAGTGACTGAGGGAGATCTCCAATGAGGGGTCACTAGGCCTAACTAAGCCCACAACAGTAATGGCCCACCAAACACCAACCATCTAAGATTGCGTATATGTTGATGTAAGATTAGGTTTAATACCCTAAGAAATCCCCTTGAATGGAGCACAAATTCTTTGTTTGCCATCCCTTCTCCCCTCTTCCAAAACGAGATTCAACAAGCGGTTTTACCCCAGTTTTGCCCAAACAAGTAGAATACAATTTGAAAGAAAAAAAAAACAAAGAGACGAAAACCGATGGGGCCTAAAATCACAGATTTTTTTAAATAGGCATGTCACCTCTCAAATTGGGCAAGTAGTCTCTGTTCAAGCCGGTTGCAGACAACACAAGTCATGCTCGGCCTGGGGCTCATCACGTGGGGGTGGGTTGGGTGGGTTTGAGTTGTGAAGGAATTTGGAACATGCATGGGCTGCCTCTGAACATGCCAACATTTTCATGGCCACGGTTCATTCCCATGTCAAAAATATATTATATGCCAAATGCCAATATGCCCCCCTTTCCCCTCCCGGGTCATTTCACAACTAGGAAATGGAATTGGAATTGCTTGTCAATTTCAATTCGACTTGGTGGTCGTTCCAAAGATAAAAGAGAGTTTTTATTCTTTCTTTTTATAGTGTATGTGTCAAAACCTAAAGAGAATTTCAAAGATTATCCTTTCAATTTGGAACACACTTTAAGCAAAAAAGTTCAATTAAATTAGAGCTAACCCACCATGCATCAAACGCCAAGGAGACGTACCATTATCACATTGAGCCATGTTTCTTGGATTACAACAGGCTTGGCGGTTAAAAACAAATGCACGCACCAATCCTTTGTATGGGGTTCACCTTATGACTAAATATGAAGATAAGATTAGCGTCTTTCCCTTTACAAATGTTCAAACAAGGAGAACCATGTCTATATATATATATATATATATGCATGTATAGAGAGAGAGAGAGGGGGGATGAAAAGATAGGTCGGCCCCCACCAAACTTCAAGCTTTTTCACTTAACTAGTAGCCGCTTTTTCACAGCATTCTGTCTTCACATAGTGACACGTTTGTTGGAAGCAAAATGTAGGGCCCAACCTTTCATGTACATATACCAATGTTGCATCCTTCCATTCCCCATTCAAAGCCCCCCGAAAGAAAACAAACTACCAAACCCCCCACAAGTCAGAGGTTATTCTTTTCTTTCTTTTCCCCTCTCTCTCTCTCTCCTCTTCAACCTTACTATTAACTTCTCTTTACAGTTCTTTAACAAGGAGAGATATAGGGATGTGTAACCCAAAACCTTCTTCTGCAACGTCATTTGTCTGTCCCAAGAAAACCCATTTCATAAACCCAAACAAAACCATGGATCTAATTCACAATGATGATCATGATCACGTTGATGAACTCCACAGATGGCCAACTCCTTCTGAGGTAAAAAAAAAAAAAAAAAGAATAGTATTGAGCTATATATATATATATGTTAGTTACTTTTATCATTAACAAGACACTTATTTCTTGCATGTTCTTGATTGGTTTTCTTGCATTTAGGCCCTGGAGGAAATCAAAGCCATAGGGAAGATCTCAGGCCCAACAGCTATTACAGGTCTTCTACTCTATTCTAGAGCCATGATTTCTATGCTCTTTCTCGGCTATCTCGGGGAGCTTGAGCTTGCCGGCGGCTCTCTTTCCATTGGTTTCGCGAACATCACCGGCTACTCTGTTATCTCCGGCTTGGCCATGGGCATGGAACCCATTTGCGGACAAGCTTACGGTGCGAAACAATGGAAGCTTCTCGGCCTGACTCTGCAGAGAACAATGCTTCTTCTCCTCTCCACTTCCATACCCATTTCTTTCATGTGGCTTAACATGAAGACAATCCTCTTGTGGTGCGGCCAAGACGAAGAAATCTCGTCGACGGCTCATACTTTCATCGTTTTCGCCATTCCAGACCTCTTCTTCCTCTCGCTGCTCCACCCGCTTCGTGTGTATTTAAGGACTCAAAGCATTACATTACCATTAACTTACTGTTCGGCTATCTCTGTTCTCCTTCACGTCCCTCTGAATTTCCTTTTAGTAGTCTATTTCAAGATGGGTATTGCAGGAGTGGCAATAGCAATGGTTTGGACTAACTTCAATCTCTTCCTTCTTCTTTGCTCCTTCGTCTACTTCTCCGGCGCGTATAAGGACTCATGGGTATCTCCGAGCATGGATTGCCTCCGTGGATGGTCGTCTCTCCTCGCCCTCGCCGTGCCGACTTGCATCTCTGTTTGCCTGGAATGGTGGTGGTATGAATTCATGATAATGCTTTGTGGACTTCTAGTTAATCCCAGAGCAACCATTGCTTCAATGGGTATTCTAATCCAAACCACCTCATTGGTCTATGTTTTCCCATCATCTCTAAGCCTTGGAGTCTCTACTAGAGTCGGGAACGAGCTGGGAGCAAACCGGCCGGCGAAAGCCCGCATTTCGATGATAGTCTCTCTTGTTTGCGCGGTGGCATTAGGCCTCGCCGCCATGATGTTTACCTCCTTGATGAGGCACCAATGGGGGCGGTTTTTTACAAATGACGCCGAAATTCTCGAGCTCACGGCAATAGCATTGCCAATTGCCGGCCTCTGCGAGCTCGGAAACTGCCCTCAAACCACCGGCTGCGGCGTTTTGAGAGGCAGCGCAAGGCCTACTATAGGAGCAAATATCAACTTGGGGTCGTTTTACTTGGTGGGAATGCCGGTGGCTATTTTCATGGGTTTTGCGGCTAAAATGGGTTTTGCAGGGCTTTGGCTAGGTTTGCTCGCAGCTCAAGCCTCTTGTGCCCTCCTCATGCTCTTTGTTCTCTGTAAAACAGATTGGATAGTTCAAGTAGAGAGGGCAAGAGAGCTCACCCAATCCTCTTGTTCTTCTTCTTCTACTGCTTCATGTAATGCTTCTTCATTGCCGGTATCGTCGCCGCCGCCGGAGACTGCCATTAAGGAAACAAAGGAGGAGAAGAAGAAGGGTAATAATCTTGAAGAGATTTTGTGCAGTAATGATGAGTTGGTGAATTCAGCTCCACTTGAAACAGACCCTCTCATATCTACCCACATTGTTCATTGAATATTAGAGTACTTCCCCATTTTTTTTTTGCCCCACTCTTGCAGAGTTGGATGTCAAATTTGTTCTTTAGAAGTTAACTCACTTGTACTGTAGAGGAGATTTTTTTTATTTTTTATTTTTATCTTTTACTTATTTTTCTTTTTTTTTTCTTTCTATTAATATAGAATATAATAATTGTAAAAGAGTTTAATTTTAATGCACTGTCAGTATAAAAAAAAATTTTATACAAGCATGTATTAAAATTCGACACGTGTTCATAAGCATTGCATGTTTTTATTATACTTAAATTTTAAAAGACACTTGTTGCCTTTTTGATACATGTATGTGTAAAAAAATTTTAACACTAACAGTGTATCAAAATTAAATTAATTGTAAAATATAATAGAGACACATCTTTAATTGTTTTAGTTCTCCAAACTGTCATCGAGGGAGAAGAGAGAGTGAGAGAGGAGGAGAGAGAAAAAAAGATTAAGCTGTCGGTTGTTTTAGAGGCGTGGGACGAAGGATCCGCCTCCCTTCTTTTTTTTTGTTGATCCCTTCCATAAAAGGCCACAGCATTGACTACCTAAAAGGGAAATTAGCATTGCACTCTTCATCAAACTGATCGGCCAAAGCAACCCACTATATCTTGATCTTCATAGAAATATATATACACACATACATATATATATATATATATACCTTTTGTTATTTCTTTGGCTACTTCACCAATGTGAATTCTCCTATTCATTTTTAAAAAGCATAGTCTACTATCCAAATCCATACCATTCTAGAGAAATGCAACTACTCCTAGCACGAGAGTGATGCAATGCTAGACGAATAGTCTTGCAAACCAATTAGAAACAGAAGTGAGACGTCAATGGGGGCTTCGGGGCCTTTCATTTAATATTCAAACCATTGTTTATTCATGTTTCGGTGGTATGTTATGAAAAATACTATTCTTCCAAAAAAAAATATTTACAAAAATTTTTATCAGAATGATGTGATAACGGCATTATTATTATTAAGAGTCATCATGACAGGTATTTTATTTTAAAAAATTAACTCTTATTTTGGTAATAAATTATGTATGAATTTTTCTGTTTGTATAATAGTACACGTATATTTATGCATATAATCTCATTTCTCAATCTTATAATTCTTCTCTCTACACAACATAGTGTAGGACTACATTAATAAATACACGTAATACCTATTTATTTATTTTTTTGTCTAAAGTGAGAAAATGTGGCCTTAAATAAATGTATGTATAGCATTTTTCTACGTGTAAGCATATATATATATATATATATATCCTTTACTTATTTTGTGGGTTAGCTATAATACCAAAACTTTCATTTAGTTTGGAACTACATGCATCATCATGTACGTACCACGTGGAAAATTGATGTGCCCGCCCAACCCTTCAAGGCTTCTACTAAAAAATCAAATTGGAACCTTAACTTGAGAGAGAGAGAGAGAGAGAGAGAGAGAGGTGGGACAAACAAGGCCGAAAAGAATATGTGATAATTGCTAGTAGAGAGAGAACCAACTGTTGAAGAGGCCATGGATGGGGTGGGGGGGTCCCCTGCTTCCGAACTGAAGAAATAATACAGCTATTATTGCCTGTCTACTTCTCAGATGACAAAAAAGGTGAACAGTGCCTCTGCACAGCAGTTTCCAGCCCCCCCTATCCCCACCACCTCAGTGTCCATTTGGGTGTTCTGAACTGCCACAAACCAGCACAAACAGCACCGCCAGTAGAAGAGACTACAACAAACTTGAAAAAAAAAAACATATAATGCCTATACATATGTATATATACACCCACCCACACATATACATGCACGACACACGTATGTATATATATTTGTCCATGCTTTTGCTTGTATATTTACACACAGACAGAGAGAGAAACAGGCACAGGAGTTGTATTTACTTTTAGTTATACACCAAAAAGGCGAAAGGTATCAGATATTCTTTGTTTATTTATTTGCTAGCGCCTGCCTTCAAACCACCTCTCATCTCACCTTTCCTTATCTCCTTTTCTCAGTTAATTAATATCTCTATCTCTATCTCTATCTACCTATAGATCCTAATATCACACCCCATTACCTTTTGCTTGTGGCCAGAATTTGTTTATGAAATATGTGGTTTTGCAATTGCTTTTACATCAGCAGCTGATCAGTTTAGAGACTTTCATCTTGTGTCATATTTTTTTTTCTTTTTTTGGTTCACATTGCCCAACTCACAAGATATTCTATCCTTATTGCCTAACTCATTGCTTACCTCACAACGTATCCTTAGGAACTTGGAATACGTAGATATTAAGAGTTAAATGGATGAAATAAGTAGATATTATGATTAGAAAGATAATTAATATAATTTGTTACCAAGAAGAATGAGTTGGGAAAAATATAAGGAATTTGAGAAAAAATTGATAAGTATATAGAACAAAAATATAAAAGAAAACAAGATAGAATAACATTAATGAAATTAGTGTTAGGAGAAGCGCGTTCGGGAACAGCTTTTCTGATTGATAAGTTGTTTAAAATAAAAAGCATAACAAATAAATTAGCTTAAAAAAAAACTTGGTTTGTTTGGTAACCTACTGAAACAGCTGTTTTTTTTTTTTTTTGGTCAGTTTTTTATTGTTAGGCTGTTTGGCATTTGCTTTTTGTTTTTGTTTTTGGCTTTTTTATATAAAAATAATAATATTGTCCTCAAATTAACATAAATAATATACAAGTTATGTTTGGTTATAGAAATGCCTAACTTTTCAGTCACGTAAGATAAATTTAAGATGTATGACAAAGGTAAAGGTGATAAGTGGGTGGATTTGGATTGGTTTAAATGGGGCAACAGTGGTGGTAGTTGATGGTGGCAGTGGCGGCAATAGGTGGTGACTGGTGGTGGCGGTGGCAGCGAAAATTCTAAATGCGGTAATATGGCTAGTTTATTGTTACAGAAAGTATTAAAATAGGTTTTTGGTAAATCCAGGGGAAGTGCATTACCAACTAAAGAAACTTGGTGAGGAAAAGAAAAGTAACTACGTGTATTAGGTGTGACTGTAAAGAAAGTGATACTTATAGAAGATGAGATTAATGAACGGGGGAGTTGTTATTTTGAAGAGTCATTTAATGAAAAATCACATCTGGAGTTTAACAGAAATTGATATTAATTTAAAACTCTTTAGGAAGATCAGAGTAAAGGAGGCTATGAAGAAAAAAAAAGTGCGAAAAGCTCTAGCACCAAGTGGAATTCGGATTGAAATACTTAGGAAGTGTTTGGGTGACAAAGGGGCAGTTTGGTTGAATAATTTGTTTAATAAGATCTTGAATTCTAAAAAATATATATAATGAACAAAGGAAAAGAGATGATATTTAAAATTGCTCTAATTATCAGGCATGAAACTTTGAGAGAGAGTTTAATCGAGCAAACACTAAAATATGAAACACCAGACAATAAGAAATGACATGGCTACCTTAAACTTAACTGATGATTTGACTTTGAGGCTCGGCACCCGAATTTTTGGTAAGAAAAAGAAAAGTGAAAAAAAATAAAGATTTTTATATTTTTTTTTATTTTTTTTTAAAAAAAATCTGAATTCCAAATGAAACGTAAATAAAATCTATAAAAAAATTGATTCCTCTAACCAACCCCAAGTAATTGGGACAAATGCTTGTTTTGTTGAGTTGAGTTTGCTCCATGTAATATTTTATTTCTACTGTAACCGCCCCAAGTTCTATTATCTCATTTACAATAAGTTCTGCACTATGCTGTCTCACATCATTTTCTAGCTGGGTCTTGATTGTAGAAATAGTATCACAAAAATACAAATATGTACCAAACAATATAATAACTCATTACAAAGTAGAATCACATGACAAATAATCAAAATGGCATTCTAAACTTTCTAAGAATACAAAATGATTTAAAAGGTAGAATTAAATTGGATAAGCAGACGACTCAAATTAGGTAAATTGGTGATCCCTACTCATGATTTTTTGTAACCAGTTATCATTCATATAATGTATAAAATTTATACTATTCGTAAGTAAAACAATACTACACAAACTCGAGAGAATAGTAGGCTAAAAACTTTAATGCCTCGTAACAAAAGAAAGGCACAATTAGCTGACCCAAAATTTGGCTGAAATGGATTATGCAGGAGTGAGCTGAAAAGACAATGGAATAAAAGACTTTTTTTTTTTTTTTGAATCACCCACAAAACATTTATTCAGAGTGCCAAACTTTTTACACAGAAGTAATCACAGAGGAGTTACTTTGTCACAGAGATCAAACAATTATTGATGGTCCCAAGTCAGAAGAATGAACTCTCCTAGTCCTTTGTGCTTTAAAGGCACATACCCCATCCGCATTTGAGGGTACCCTTATATAGTACAGAGAGGTGGATGAAGAATGCAAATGATGATGTAAGTAATGAATGTGACATACTTAATGCTTGCTTGAGACAATGTTTCTGTCCAACAGTGGTACTCTTGTCCCTTAACTTGGATAAATGGGGTACCCCTGGGAGCTCCTGGCCCGAAAAGACAACTCCACTCCCTTACAAAATATGCTAGTCTACACCGTACTCTTCACTATTGAAGTCTGCATTCTAAAGGGTAATTTTGTCCTACCGATTCAAATTTAAAGGATAGTTTTGTTTTAATTCATCCCCTTAGCTTAACAGGTACCCCCATATTCCAGTGGCTCTCTCTCTCTCTCTCTCTCTCTCTCTCTCTCTCTTCATCCCCTTAGCTTAACAGGGTACCCCCCTATTCCAGTGGCTCTCTCTCTCTCACACATATTTAAGTGCATATGTACTCCCTGTGCATAAGCCTATTAACTTTTAGGAGTCTTTTCCCCTTATCTTCGTGTACCAAAGAGGACCTGTGAGACTGTCACCTTGTAAGAATTTTTTGGGGACCATTAAAGGTCTCCCACGGATGCCTCTGATTTGGACTTGAATACTACCCTTTATGTGAAGATGAAAAAAAATTTTAGTATAATTTTGTAAGTTCAAGTAGTACAAGTAATTAATAAGAGTGTAATAAAAATTTTACTTATACAAGTTAAAGTTATGTGTAAAGCCCGGAATTAAAACTCGTATACAAGAGTGGAGAAGATGGCTACAAGGCTTGCTTCTATTGGCCATGAGCACTACCTAGATGCATGGCTTTTTCCTTCGAAGTTTTCTTAAAAATGGTGACTATGCATAATACTATACATTGAGACTACTATGAATTGAACCCAAAACTCAAACTCAATATAGTAGCCTAGTAGTCTTGTATGTATCATGCCCTTGAGGTTCACATTACATTAATCCTTTGCTCTATCATAAACCATTAAAAATCAAGGGATATAGATGTAAAAACAATTAATAAAAAAAAAAACTTTTTTCTATGGCACCAATATATGTACATTTTTATATACCCATCAATGTCCAGCACATCGTTGTAACTTGGAATCGAATAAATTCAAGCCAAGTGTCATAGCAGGAGAAATTCTAATACTTTATTCCATTAACACCGGTTGATTAAGTGACACGTGCCCGGCATGACTCATCACTTTCCTTAACTTAGTCCACCAATAGAATCATTCTATGTGCCACCAAAAAGAAGAATTAGAAAAAATAAAAACAAAAACAAAAATTGCTAAAAAATACAATCGAAAACCGCCCCATTGGTGGAAGTGGTAGGGTTGATGCACGAAAGAATTCAACAAAAAGGAAATCATAAAGTAGGTGGTGGAAACAAGGTAGAAAAACTTACTAGGAAAATTATATACAAACAGTTGTTTAAGTCCCTTGCCTCATGAGACATGCCAAAAACTGCAATGGAATTTGTGCTGATTTCAAAGTCACCCCGCATTCATTAGCCCCTTTATCCAACTCTTATCCAAACACAGAAAGCAATGGAAAAGCAAAGACAAAAGGCTCATGGGGATTGAATGAACCCTTTGGCCACTACATGCTTAGTGATAATAACAAGTGTTGAGGACCTAATTCCCTTCCAGGCAAAGGAAACTCAAGAGTCAAACACCAACAGAAAAATCATGTTTGATTCCACTGCCCCTATTGCCGAAAGGCACAGTTTTAAAATAGTGAAAGCTAACTCAGAGGGCCCCGCTCTCGTGGCCCCCACATTGATGCTCCCACCTGGCAAACCCTAAAATCCTCGATCTCATGTGTCGATGCCACGTTGGAGATACATGCATCCTCAACCCCTCCTCTCCATTGGAGCAATCATTCTCCAAGCAAACTCCAATCTACATGAATGCATTTCTAGCTAGTAGCTTTTCCCTAATGTAGATAACATTTTAAACTAAATGTGGATTGTTACTAAAGAGTATGGCCGGCGGGCGGCGGCCATCGGATGACGATCGAGCGGACAACATCGAAGAATAGTCATATCACCCTTTTGGGATAAGAAGCAAAGAAAATTTGTTGTGATATGTATAGCTGACCTAGTAGCAGTATAGGGGGGGTGGGTGGTGGTGGGTGTTGGAGAGGAAAGAAGGAAGAAGAAGAACTGTGATTCAGAGTTGGGATCATGTTTTTTTTTTTTTTTTTTTTGAAATTCAAAGATTCCAATTGTGCGGCATTAAGACAAACACAGGGACTGCAAAATTAAAGGGGCATTAATGGTGGGACCAAACATACTGACAGAGGTCACTAAACGACAGCGTTTGATGACTTTTTTTGAGTGTCAAGTAGTGGGGCATGGGCACCACTTAAACAAGGAACAATGGAGAGCTTTCGGGCAATGGAGGTTTGACAATTTTAGGGTAGTTTTTGTCTCTTTTAGAGGCGTTTCAGTGTTCTCAGTTTCTCTAAAAGAGAACCGACCTCCAATCTGGAATGTCAAAAGCTTAAACAAAACCCCACTCTTGGCCCACTAGTGTTTTTTTTCTCACTCACCCAATACATTTCTTTATAGCTTCACACAGTTAATCTACAAAGCTAAGACAAGGACTGCTCATGGTAGGAGAGAGAGAGAGAGAGAGAGAGTGTTTTGTTTATTTGGCAAAGGATGAGACAGGTTTTTTTTTAATGCAAAACACGTGGAGGATTGGCTTAAAAAGGATGACTAAACTAAGTTTACAACTATAATCGGATTGCACGTAGCTTTGCTTCAAAGTGAAAAGGACACCAACTGAAATATACAACTCCTCTTAAGCTTAGTGGTTTTTTACATTTCTTTGTTCTTGCAGTAGTGTTTGACTCGATTATTCTTTGTCTTATGGTTTGACTATCTAGATGGGTCGGTTTTCAACTAGCTTTCTCCTCAATTGGAAAATCAACAAATGGGCGTGCCTGGGTGAGCAAAGAGAGGGAGGGAGAAAAGGGGTCCAAAAAGCCATGAATACCATGGAATTATTGGAGGAAAGATGCTAAACTTCTCTGGCTAAACACTCCTTTTCTGGTGGAGGTTTCCAAAGGTCAAACTCCACAACCGACACAGAAATTAGATCTCCTAAATGCTAACAACAAACTCTCTTTATAATGACAAATTTGGTGATCGAGCTTCATTCAACCTAGCACTCCGGAAAGTTCGCAGCGTGCTCATCTTAATCAAAACCATCATTGGCATTGTAATAAAGTCCTAAGTTGGTCTTAACAGTCCAAAAGCAGTGACTAGTGTCACAATCCCATATTAGGTAGAAGGTAGGAGTTTTTGGGCCATATAAGAGGTTGGCAGCATAACCTAATAACTTGAACTTTTGGGTTAGATGGCAAACGTTTGATCCGTGAGAAATAGTATCAAAATAGTTCAACTCTTGATCCGATCTTACACCAAGCGCTCAAGTATAGTAGGCAGGGTGATCGGACCCACAACGAGGGCGTTACGGATTCAGATGAGCCATATAAGGAGTAAGCAGCACCGCCTAATAAGTTAAGCACAAAACACGAATGTTATAACTAAAATATAAACATGTCTTCATCCAACTTGTATATAAACCAGCTCTCATGTATATTTTAGGGTATTAAACTTTCAAATGATTAAAACTGCCTTGGTTCCCAACAGAACCTGGTCTACATGCATTTTTCAGTAGGATAAGAGCTCGGACGGTGCTCCTCTCCCAAATGTTTTCAATCAAAATACGCATGCACTGTCGCAGTTTTAGCAAATGACTTTTAATGGGAGCTGAAAATTTAAAAGGCTTGAGCAATTGTGTAGTGACTGAACAATAGCATGCACTAGATAGAAAATCAAGGTAATTTTAACCACTCAACATAGTTTTAGGGCAGAGAATTGTGGTCAAGTGAATGAAAAGCCAGTCCTTTTTTTGAATGACTAACCATGCCATAACAAACTAGTCCCATATAATGAAGTGTTTTATCATAGGAATGTGTTTGCGGGCAATTACTCCCAGTAATTCAAGGAAAAACTTCTAATAGTAGCAATTCCTCAAAATTTATTTCAGAACATTTGATCACGCGCAGTGATGGCCAAAACCCCAATAAGTTCGGCTTCCCAAACTGACCCGGTCCGATTGGAGTTGCTTCGGGGCAGCCTAACCGGAATCGGGTTGGGAGTCGTGAATAAAAGATCAAACCCAATCGGGTTCGGTGTAGTATCGGATCGGGTTCCGGAGTTAACATATACCCCAAAAACACATTTGTTAAAAGTAAAAAATAAAACTTGATCTCTCTGCTTTTGCTTGTTTGGAGAAAAAACTCGATGCATATCAATGGAGGTAATGTTGTCTTCTCAAGTGTAAAGCTTTTCGTAGTTCTTGAATTTTCTTTAGGTTTTCTCTCTCTTCTCAGGTTTTTAATTTTTTAAAGTCTTGACTCAAGAAATATATCAACATATACATATATGCGTATACGCACCGATGGCAAACCTAGTGAAATTTCAGTGTGGACTATAGAGGAGTGGACTATGGAGATGCAACAGAGCCTAGAACCAATGACGAGATCGTGTTTGAAGTTTCAGATCATAATGTTGGCAACCTAAACCAGCATGCAAAACTCGAAACCTGCCTGAGTTAAGAGCTTTGAAAACGTTGTTGGAGATCGGGGAAGTGATCGTTGATTGCGGCTGCTTCACTGCACTGCACACTGGTTTCATCGTCTTTGAATTTGCTTGGGGTTCATCCTTTTGTCGTTCGGGGTGGAACGGGTCCCATACTTTCAGATCGGGTTTAGTGCGGGTAAGAATGAATCGGTTCGGGTTCAGGGCGATTTGTCCATACAGACCAGATGTGGGGAAAGATTTCCCGACCCCAACCCGCCCCATTACGTGAGAAGAGGATGAAACAATAAAATGATGAAAGCACATCGAACGCTTGACTGAATGCATACTGGTACAAACTATATAATAATTTTGCATGTCCAATAGATGAGAAATTTTCATCCTTGTAGAACACGAATTCCTTATTTTGTCCATACATATCAAATTAGAGACTCAAAAAGAGGAAAAAAAATTAGACAATTCAAAAATTCAGGAGAGAGAGAGAGACAGAAATTTGTTAATCATCAAGCATAGACTGGCCCAACTTGGGCCTTAACGGTTCAAATACACAGAGCTAACTTACTTTACTTGTTTTTTTGAATGTCTGGTACTGTACATAGGTAATTCAACTTCACAACCAGGGTGGAAAATACTGAATATCTCACGGAACTATGACTGCACTTCAATTAATTAGTCGACAATCTTCCTGAACTATTATCAATTCAACTCAAGCTAAAACATGATGAAACTTCAACCCAAAAGAAAAATGGGTGGTGCGGAAAAATGTTACCCAAAATCACTGCAAAATTTCCTCCGTCTTTTCTGCATCATGAACGTCAGCAAGTTCTTCTATTTCATCCACATCACTGTCATGGTCAAAGGAACCTACACCTATACTCATAACAAGTTTAAGTGTCATTCCAGCAGTGTAGAAGAGGGAGGAGTTTCCTATGGTACAGGAAGTAACAATGTTGGGAATGGTAGCATCAGTACAATACAACAAATTCCAGATTCAAGTTTAAAGAGACAGTTAAGGACCTTGCTTACATATGCAATCTTTATATCATAAAACTCATGGATGCATTCAAAATGTTGAAGCAACTGTTTATGGTGTTTAAGCATACAAGCCACCTATAAGTCTCAGATGCCTGAATTATAACACAATAAAATCACAAAGTGGAGGAAGATGCACGCATTCAATTACATCCACAGGCATATAAGGAAGGCTCGAACAATCTACCCTAGTGCCTCATAGAAACGTGTCTCCACAAGTCCATACAATGCAGGGAGCAGTTCAGTCTTTGGCACATGAACAGTCAGGACACAGACAAAGTGGAATTTATCCTGGGAGCTAATTTTCAAATTGATCAATTAGGTCAGCCGTGAGGTTCAACTTCAGGCCTCCACTGGACTGACCTGAACACCCACCCAAAGTTGCAACCATATAGGGAACATATACCAATGCATGGCCTTAGCATAAGTGCTGGATTATTATGCAGCAGAAAGAATTAAACTTCAAGACTTGCCATCTATGGGGAAACATATCACAGTAGACATGAGGAAAAAATGCTGAAAAAAATAGAAGTGTGGTTGACTTCAACAATTGCAGTAAAAGAATAATGAAATGTTACCTCTTGGAATAAAGGAAGCTGGGCTATTGGTTTGCTCTCTTGATTCTAATGTGTTATCAAGAAGGTAAGGAAGTTCTAGAAAGTGCAAGAAAGCTTCCGTTTGAGGGTTCTTACAATGTCCTGTGAAAAGAGAAGGGAAAATGAGGGGAAATGAATTATAACATACATTTTCAAAAGCATTTCATTCTTAAGCTATTGAAGTTAAACTATTAAAGTTGTACAACAACAGCTACAATAATGACCATGACAATCTGTAGAAAATTTCATAAAACTACTGGAGTAGGAAGATACCTGTCGCAAAGAATAATAATGCTGTGTTGACGATGATAATGATAATGATAATGATGAACCTCAAATTTGAGAGGTTGTGCAAGGTGTGAGAACAAAATACCAAAACAATACAACATATTTGAGATCCATCCACATACAACAAGAAAGAACTAAAAACAGTGGAGAGCCGTGAGACGAGTAAAAGTTGAAAGTCGGAATCAAACAGCCAGAACTCACGACAAACTCTACCTAAAACATTTAGACTGTGGTATTGTACATGGGACAAAAGACTTTTAAGATAAAAGAAGATGTCTTAAAGGGATTAAGTTCTTCGAAACTGCAAAACTTGGACCTTTAGAGGACCATAAGATTTTCACAGCAAAACATAGTTTTTCCTCTAGCACTGACACTTCTAGACAATAACAACAATAATTCTTAGTTACACCAATATATCCTAAAATAGTTTAAGGAATCAAGTTCAAGGAATATTCAACAATTGCTAGCAGACCCCACCCAATGAGGATGCCATGCTGAACAAGCCTGGTATGAAGCGGATTGTAGGAAAATTTGGCAATCAGCCACATGACTTCCCGTACAGTGTCTCAAAGGGCGATGGGATCTATGATTGCTTGGAAAAAATCGGGTTACTCAGGTCCCAGAGCATTATAAGACTCTTAGCTTCCAGCAAGCTACGTTCATAAGCTTTTTTTAACTACAAAAATGATTTCTCCAGACAAAACGTGGTCCATCAATTGAGGATTGCATGTGTCCCATGCTACTCGGGTCAGAGAGTAAGCTAGTGATACTACTTTTGCCACCTAGGGTGTAGTACACCACTACTTCGCCTAGCAGCACGACATTTGTTTGCTCTCCCAAATCCCCATTTTCATGGTTTTGGCTGCTCCCATTTCACTTACTGTTACTACAGGAATCGCTTTTGCTTTCTTTTCCTCTGGCTACTAAGATATCTTAGTTTGCCAGGTTGTAGGGTCCAGAGAGGGCAGCTGCCCCTCACGGAAAATTTATAAATGCCTTCCTTAAATAGTTATTTTGCTTTCCAGATCCCTTTATCCCTTTATATATTATAGATATAAGCTTATATATATATATATGTGTGGAAGTCAAGTAGCCTATTGTTAAATACAAAAAAAAAAAAAAAAGGATTGTGACTAATGGCTGTTCCCCATGGATGAATTTCCTGGCTCTGCCACTGTTCATCATGTACAATTTTGAAGGATAGTCTGAATCAATTTGCACCGAATTAGGAGCTAATCCCACAAATGGAGGGAATAACAAAAACAACAATATATCCTAAAAATATTATTATTAACTGCAAGAAACAGACAAAACGATTGTGGCGCAGAACTGTACACAAACCCACACATTCAATTGCTTGTTTATACTTCTGTGAATTGTTTAAAGCCAATTCAATATGCACACAAGGGCGGGCCATACAGAGGATCCCATTGAATGAGCTCATCAAACAAATGACAGCCAGAACAAGCATGACTAATGCATCGCAGAATTATTACCAGTAAAGGAACCATTAGAAGCAGACTGAGAGGGGTTGTGGCATGGAACTGTTCGCACAAACTCAAAAGGCTTAGCCCCCCTTGCTTGTAGCCTATTGCTGACCCATTGGCGACATTCTTGCATGTCAAGCTGTACAGTCCTAAAACCAAAGGATAAAAAGTTAACATAAGACTTTCTATAAAAGAAAGTCAAACTGAGGCACAGAGCACATGCCAAGAATATACTCACCCAAAATATGAACGTCTGTTAGTTAGAGGAAAGACAGAGTTTAACTTCCTCGTTATTGCAAGCCATTCTTCATCATACTGAATCTCATAAGGTCCTGGCTCCGATTGAATTTCAATAATCTAAACCTCAGTAAATCCCACAACTGAAGACATTAGCTTCAAGAAATTATTACAAGAAAGGCCATGTAGGCAACAAGCAAGGATGACAAAGGATACCTGCAAAAATTTGCGTCCTGGGAGGCACTTATCAAGCGCAAGAAATTTTGTGACCGGGCCATCCTCCCCATGTTGAACTAGAGCAGCGAATTTGCAGTGTAGGTGAGCCGCAAACCAATAAGGCGGTTTCAATTTTTCCAGCAAATCTGCAGCAGGTTTACTTCCCAGGGTTCTTTCCTGTATCTGAATAAGTATGTGTTTAAGCGATAAAATAAAGCTTTGTCATTCGCTTTATCATTGCACAATAATTATCAAGAACATCATATAAGATGCTTAGAAACGAAACTTGCCTATTAATACAGCATGAGGACAAAAAAGATAAAGAGAAGGGCACAATTTTTCTATAGTAGATTTGGGCAGTGTGTGCACTTGCAGTGTGACTAAAAGCCTAGTTCAGCGCATCACATTGAAATACTTTACAGGAGTTATTATGATTTTAACATCCAAATCATAACCAAGCCATTTCTCAATGCTTCTTAAGTAAAGATATAGATAATCTGCAAATCGAGCTGCAAAATGACTTTGCTTGGTCTGCAGATAACTAAACAACGATTTGATAGGCTCAGTTTTAAAAAGGACTGACAACATAAAAGGCATAAGCACACAGTTAGTTTATCACATGTCCACCAACTTCACTTAGTTATACAATGTCAAAAAATGGTACGGTGTCAAAATTGAGTACTACCAATTACAAAAAGTAATCAGCAGTATCTAAAGCTCAAAGCATATTGAGTCACAGCAATAAACATAAATCCCTGTTAATGTATGGTATAATACTATAACAACATAAGTATGTGTTGGTCAATTTTCAAATCAACTAGACTTCACTGAAACAAGTGCCGCACATTGACAGAGAGATAAAGAACCACACACAGCATGATCACAACTGAGCTCTCATAGGTGATAGGAAGTTGTAAGTTAATGTGCAAAAATATTTCAAATAAACTCATCAACAGAGCCTTTATCCCTCGTACATGTGGAAATGACACATGTTGTATTTCATTGCCCCAGGGTTTCCAAGTATATGGCTTTTCACATCCATCTAGTTTACCCAAGCAACTAGGCGTACGCCTTGTTTATTTGAGTTAAGCAATAGGAATGAAAATTTTCTAAATTCAGAAACATGGACAGGACCACTCATTTGATAAAATAATGCAGAAATTAAGTTACAAATAAGTTCCATCACAAATGGGGCATAATCCACCCATGCATTGGTGAATTTTTAGATTACAGCAACACAGACATTTTAAGTCCAAAGAGGTGTTAGTGGGGAGATCTTGACGAGTGCTTAATATAGATATCCCCAAACTGATAGGATAGAACATATCATAACTTCTCCAAACCCTATTGGATCAGAAACACACATTTTACTTCCTCTTGCAATCTGCATGGATCCATATTATCTGTTACGTCATAGGCCATCATATCTCCCCTTACTTCAAAGATCAAATCCTTTTTGGCCTTCCTTTCAGTCCCTCGTAGCATTTCATGTTTGACCCATATTTCTTTCTCTAGATATTGTGGTCATTGTTTTATGATGAACCTACAGTTATTGCTTATTACGTGTTAGACAATTCCTTAGCATTTTCATCTGGAACCATATTGCTTTCTACAAATATTGTGGCCATTTTCTTGCAATGCATATATACGTATTACATAATATATAGCTATTACACAAGTTTTCACAATCCCAAAATATGAAGAAAATTGGAAGTCAATCGGGTACTAGGCCTTAGAACTGGACAGCATAGACACATCTTGGATGGGGGAAGTTTGTCAACCAGAAAATACGTATGGGGTTTAGGAACAGAAGAATAAGGAGGTGAATCTGGCCGCATATGCAATATGGCAAATGGCGTCAAATAAGAGTTCCCATTCACCTAAATGAGTAACATTAATAAGGTTAAGAATGCATGGCCCAACTGGAACACCAACACAACAAATTCTGAAAAATTAGGACATGAACAAATAGGTTTATAAATATAGGCTATTTAACTATTATACATTATCTCTAATTATTTCAGTAAATATACACTATACTGTATATGCATATTTATATGAAAAATAGATACCTTTGATCAACTTCTAAAACTTTTTATTAACAATTGCATGAAGAGGAAATGAAGCTACACAACAAGTACAATCTTGCTATAACTTTTTCTTCTCTTCCTTCTGTAGGTACAAGTGTCCAGCTCCGCTCTGTACAAGGACACTCAGATAACTCACTACTCCTCCTCCCACGCTTGGCTCCACGTGGCAGCTCACTGAGGCGATGTGTACACCAAGTTAGCTCATCCATCGAGGATAGCGCGAAGAGCGCCTCCTCCGAGTTAAGGCATCAAGAGTCCCTCGCCTACAGGCGACCTCGGGACACCTCCTCCGCGATGCCCACTCACGGCTTCGCGCTCGGCACCTCTTGGCTCGGCCATGGAACCTCGCCGCCGAGCGCATCTCCATATTTAGCATAATTCTCCATAACTAAGTGTGTTCTCCATAACCTAAGTTAGGAGCAAGACCTAGAGACCTCCGCGCGGGATCATCAAGAGACAAGTGGATTGAAGGCTGGAGTTGAGGGTTCGCCGAGGGGCCTTGCCTCTTTGGCCAGTTTTAGAAAGAGAGGGATCTCCAAGCAAACGACAAACCGCATTCAACGCCTAAGTCGGCTGAATCACTGAATCACTGTCGCCTACAGAATTATAGCATTAATATTCAAAATGTCAGTTTTTGAGAAGCCTCGGACTAAGGAGCCAATCAACAAAAAGCTCCGACTTAGGTCTGAAGAGCCAATCACCAAATATCTCAACGGTTGAACAACCAATCATGAAATACTTCCCTCACTTATATAAAAGGAGCCTTCATTCGCCATTGACAAAACATTCATTCCACATTAAATGCTCACCACTAACCTCTCCAAAATCTCTCCAAGCTCTTTGGGACACTGTCACTCTCTCTCTTCCTAGGACCGCCTCAACTCTCTCTCCTCCACCTCCGGTGGTTCTCCGCCTAGACAGTGTCTGCCATTAACTTCCCAGAGATCACCCTCCACAAGCTTAACCACTCACCTCCCACACCACTCCACACACACCTTCAATATTAGATTCTTTGCATATATCAAAAAATGTCCAGTAGATTCTTGAATTGTCATGCTGATATGTACAATTTTATATTGCATTTCTGAAGGAAAAATGTGGACAGTTGCAAATGTGTTCATCTTTATTTCAAGAGTTTCAGATAATGTTTTGGTCGAGCATCCTGCAAAGTGACAACCAAGTGCCCATAATTATGGAATTCATTTCCAAATTATGGACCCATCAAAGCATATTGACCACATGTCAAGGAGTGCCTAGGAAGTGCCCGAGTGAACAGGTACCCAATGCAAATATGGCTACTCTGTGTAAGTGCCTGTGCTATTAGGATTCTGCAGCAATCTCCTAATGTTCTTAGAGAATCGTGAGACTTGGGTTTCTCCACATTTTTTTAAGCATTGGGATCGGTCACATTATTGTGGAGAATCTTGAGACCTAATACAACTTGGTATTTGCAACATGTCTTGGCATTTGGCTGATTGTCAAAGTAGAATTGACAACATAATTTATAAAGGAAATAATGTAATAATTAATGTCCACTTACTACCTATAAATGTTAAACTTCACTCCAACCATTATAAGTACAGTATGCAATACCATCTGACACTATATTGTTACTTGCACGTTTAAGTTCTACCCAGGCAATTCGTTATGTTTTATAGATTCTTGAGGAAATTCTTATAAATAGTGAGAACAATTTTGGCAATTTCAGTCTACAGTTAGAGAGGGGGAGGGGAATTACGCAACTACATCTCCTTCTTAAACACTAAAGTAGGCTTCTCCAGCTTAGTCAATTTTAAATCTAAAAGTACCAATATCAACAAGCATCCGTAGCCAAGTCAGTGAGAGCAAAGTGCGCATTAATGAAAGGAACAATTGAGATGGCTTGAAAATGAAGGAGTGTTGTTATACCCTCATTTAAATAATTCCAACCTCCGGTCCCTAGAACATATTTATTCAACTTCAATTCAAGAGACCAATGTCAGCAAACTAGGTTCCCGGTAACTGACTGCATCAGCCCGGTAACCTTTGTCACCATCATTCCAGCAGCCCCCTTTAACAGACCGTATGGTGTATGGCCAAGTGGTAAGGCATCGGTCTTTGGTACCGGCATGCAAAGGTTCGAATCCTTTTACTCCAGATTATGAACATCCAATCAGATCTGTCAAGTTATCTTGCTCCTACCAGCAACAGTAGGATAGTGGATGCAGCAGTCAATTTTGTCTTCAATGACGCAAGCTAGCTGAGACAGTCAACCATTATGACTATTAAGGAGTAATGATTCTCTTTTTTTTTTTTTTTGTGTGTGAGGGACCGAAGCCAAAAGATAAACTACAAAGAAGAAAATCTACAGGGTGAGGGCCGATCAGGTCCCTAATAATACAATGTTGCACATCCACAGAGGGGGTTCTGAGTACTTGCCAATTACAAGCCCGTGAAAGAGCTTCCTTGGAGAGCTTATCGTCACACCCATTACCTTCCCTACAGACATCTCTGAGCTCACAAAGCCACTCACTCCCTTCATAACATATCCTTGGCTCTTTTGCATACACTAAGATGAAGACTCTCCAGAGAGGAGTTTCTAACATTCTGGATGGCTTCAGTAGAGTTGCTTTCAACCACCACTTTCTGATATCCACTGTCCAAGATAACTCCATGCCCAACCATATAACGTAGATTTCAGCAGTTAGGGAAAAGGTGTTGGAGCTGTTCTCTTTTTCTTGCAAAGGAAACTGAAAATTCTCATCATAGATTCGCTGATGCCTCCAATAACAAATATTTGAGATTGCACTCACAAACAAAGTATGCCACTCCTTTGCGATGTTATCCCTCCACATATTATTCTGCATAGTTTGATCAAACCATTGGCACAATGAGAGGGAAAAAAACCTATTCCAGTACTGATGCCTGATAAGTAGCTTCCGCACACCTTTGGCAAACTCACAGTCTCCAAGAGTATGGATGTTGTTTAACATGGCCCTCACGTAGCACACAATCACCACTTTCTGTTATCCCTCGCTGCAACACATATGCAATGGTCCTATCATGCCTCACAAGCCAAAGGAAGCATTTCACCATTGGAGACCTAAGTTCATCCGGATAGACCTCCATACTCGCCAATCCATGTTGTTATCCTCATGCTGACATCTTTCTCTGTAGGCTATTTTTTTAGAGAACTTACCACTAGAGGAATGCTTCCATATCACCTTTTCAGCCTTCCCTTTTCTCCTTTTAAGTTACACACCATAGAAATATAAGTCCATGACTATCCACCACAAACCCATATCATGTGTATATAATCTACTTGGAGCCATTAAACTACTCAATGCTGTAAGATCTTTGATGAATATAGCAAACCCAGTTCATTCTCTGAACAAATGTGGGATTTTTCATTCTTTCTTTCACTAAGTGTGAGAATTACCAGGTCAACTAGAACTTCTTCAAGAGGCTTTGAAGTTTTGAAGGCATTGAAATCAATGTAGGTTAATCGTTTCCTTTAACCATAGAAGAGTATAGCAAGTCAACATTTACATCGGAGGCACAAGTACATCGGAGGCACAAGTCCCCTTGATGCATAGCAAAAGATTAAAAAAATTCCAGCAATTACCATCCAGCCAAATAATATTTTCAGTTAGAAAAATTTGTCAATTGTCATCCTAATCAAATCTAATTCCAATTCAATGTATTGACTATTTTACATCTGAAAGCTAGATGAGAATCTTGCTCCTATCAACTTCTAAAACCAAACTATAATAAACAGTGGGTAATTGCCAGCCTCAGTTCTTCAGTTATTTCAGTGTTGGGAGGCGGGATGTAGGAAGAAGAGGAAGAAGAAAGCACGGGAGAAAACACCTTTATGTATCATGTGGTGCTTATGGAGAGAGAAAAAACACACATACTTTTGAGGATACATAGTTATCGATGCATAGGCCTACATACTTTTTACTGCACAACTTCATTTTTGGGTTTAAAGGTTTTTCTGCTAATCCTGTTTTGCTCCTGTAGATTTCATATGAGAGCTCAACCCTCATGATGAGCTTTTTTGATATTGTAGATGCCTCTTGTACAAAGGTTGTACTACTTTAGGCACTTTCCTTAATATATTTGTCAAAAAAATATATCATCTACATACTTTCAACTTAAATTAAATAGAAAATTTTGCTTCAATGAATAAAAAAACCAAACAAACAAAGAAAAACAAAACAACATATACCACAACTAAAAAATAAAATTAAAATTATAAATACCCGTATATAAGATGTTGACGCATTAATGCATCGTGATAAAATACTTTCATTACCTCTTGCTTGAAAAAGGGTTTTTTCCGAATCAGATCCCTCCAATTCCCATGGTCAGTGATGCCAAGAGGCCAATCATGTGAAAGGAATATATCAATCGGCTCCTCAACTTGCATAAGCTTGTGGACGTCATACTCACGGATATGATATATAGACCGGATATCATTCTCATTATATGGCAGCGTCTCACAATGCCCTGCTTATGGAACACCTATTTTGCTTAGTTCACATTGATACCCAATGGACTATGGCAACTTCTCAAGCTATAAATGAATTAACTCAAATGAAATTAATGACAAAGTACAAGATGCAGAAGATAACACAATACTTAACAACAATGTATAACCTCATGTAGTCCATAATAATAGACCAACCTAAATGATAATGGTGGGCCTTATAAATTCCAGATAGTCCACCAATACGAATGTTGCCAAACTTGACCACTCCAGCAAACCCCAAGAAGTATATATCAGGCGCTGCCCATCCTCCATAGTATCTACAGACACAGTACAGATTCACAATTTTAAATTGATGAACCATTTTAAGAATCAGTTCTCAAAGAACTGGCAATCCCAATATAGGATTTTAGATCCAACCACCATGAGTGGGTTATCAAGATTTATTATTCACCACACCATGAATTATGCACCTTATAGATGAGATACATGCAAAGGAGGAACCCTATCTAGAGTTAGAAAGGGAGGGTCAACATTTTGAAGTTAGATGAACACACAATGCTAGAGAAATACTAGATTACTCGGTGCTGGTTTTGGATGTTGGAAAGCCCAACAAAGAGCAGAGGTACCTAAAAGTGTTGATGCAGATCACTACCTTCTAGATAATTACTACGCGAATAAACTAGCTTAAATGCAATCTATAAAATTTTTGAAAAATAATAGCAAACGTTGACGTAGGAATTTAGGTTGGTACATCAGTTTCAAGTTCAATGAACTTGATATGCTAAACAGAGGCAAGCCTTACAAGTACAACCAAGTTACCAACCTGGCCTCTCTCAGATTTCCTCACAGAAACAGTTATCTGGATTTTTGTCATGTATCATCTCATGCAAACAAGTCTAACAAAACAAAATAACAAGCTGCTTACAGTTCCCACAGGTAATTGGATGCTTCGTGATTGCCACCAATGAATATAGTTGGAAATGGAGCTACTTTTTCCCCTGAGTAGTACTTCCAGAAAGAGTTCATGCTACGAAATTTAGGCTTCACATTTAAGCTTTCCAAATCCTTCTCATTCCTAACAGCCTGCTCTCAAAGGAAAGCAACAGAGTTCCAAACAATTTCCAAGGAGATTAAAAAAATAAAAAAAATAGGCAACAAATTGTTGAACGGTCAAAATCCAGTAAATGTAAGGGCAAAAGGTGTTAATAAAAAATTTACAACCTTACAAAAAAAAATTTTAAAAAACACTCATTTTGTCTCTGCTCCTTTCACTTCCTTCTAAATTTCTTAGGTCTCACGGGCACATTGGATGAACAATGTATGCAAATATAGTAAGCAAGGAACAAAACTGCACATGATGAGGTCTTATAGCTACAGGAATTGTCTATAATGATGTTGAAAAGATTAAAAATAAAAGAAAAATAAAAATTGGGCGTGCCGCAAATAACTTGTTGATACTGCCTCAAATAACAGTGATTTTGTTGCATACCTGAAAGTCACCGCAGCAAATGAGAAGGTCGATTTTCGTCTTCTCTACTTCTTGCAAATGCAAGAGAGTTGAGTATACATTGTCCAAGTCCCCATGCATACACCCTTCGACAGCAATCTTCATCTTTAATCTATACACTAGACAAACAATACTGTAATCTTCTGAATTTCTTTCGAAAAATTAGAAATTCGAGGCTCCTTGAATTTGCAGCCCTCAAAACAAAATAATTTGTGAGTTTTTTTTCAGCAAAACCCTCACAATATGATACATAAATATACGCGCAGACATACACACACACCCACATATATATGCGTATGTAGGTATACATCTATATATACAGTTAATAAAAATTTGAATCAGTAAAAAGGAGGAGACTGAACTGACCTCTTTTGGTTGATCTTTCTAGCTCTTTTCACTACTGCGCGAGAAACTTTTTGGCGAAACCTATCTTCGACATCTTTGTGGAGACGGAGATGGAGATGGAGATGGAGAGGGAGGGTTTTAACGGTTAAGAAGTAGGGTTTTATTTCTATTTTGGATTTTTGAACTTAAAAAAAAAGTAGGGTTTTTATTTTCTGTAACTTATTTCTATTTTCACTTTGCCACGTTTACAATTTGTTTCGAGTGCAATAAGACTTGTTCAAATTTATAATAGATAATTTAAAATTAAAATAATTAAGACAACAATTCAAAATTAAAAAGTAAGCCTAATTTGTATTAAAACTCTTTAAAATATTGATATTGTTCGTAGAAAAAAAACAACAACATATAAGTATAGCAGCATTACTTGATAGATAAATATTTTATTTAATTTTTAATCATATAAGTAATAGCAACTATTTAGATTAGACTTAACTATTTTTTGATTTGTTCTCTTATACTATAGTAATTTTTTGAATAAGATTTAATTGCTATATATGGTATTTTATTTAATTATAATTATTTTTTTTAGATATTAAGTTCATAAAGAATTTTGACAATCTTATATTATATATGTATTTTATCTATCTTGCAAAACTATTCTTATCATAATTATTTAATCTATTGGCCACGTGATGTGCTATTTTAAAAGTATTAAAGTATTTAGAACACCACTTATGAGAGATGCCATTGCCACTTTATAGAATGATAATTCCATGCATTGCATTGTGAAATATATCATATATAATATAAAATTGTAATGATATATATTATGAAGAGAGAGGATAACAACTATTGTATTAATTTACATCATCTAAATTCTTTCACGTATATATCTAATATTCTTTTTATATATATCCGAGTGTATCGTTATTTAATAGTTAAGTATTGTTTGAGGTAATTTATTAAGAGATTATGTAAGAAATAATTTATAAGAACTCAATTAGTTAAAAACTTGAGGTTTTCTACTTAAATAAATAACTTTAGTAGTTAAAACTTTATATTTAAATTGGTTCTCTAAACAGTCCTGCAGAAAGAAAATTTAATTTGATCAGATAAAAAAAAAATGAGCAATCAGCGTATATGGTTGTTTAATAATTATTGTTGAAGATAATTTATTAAGAGATTGTGTAGAAGATAATTTACAAGAACTTAATTACTTAAAAACTTCAGGCTTTCTATTTAAATAGAACATTTTATTGGTTAAGACTTTATACTTAAATTGGTTCCCTAAGGAGTCCTGTAAAAAGAAATTTAATTTAATTAGATAAAAAAAAATGACCAATCAGCTAATTTGGTAACTCATCATTAGAAGTGGTGGCACATACAATGTGTGCACCCACAACTCTTACTTATCTCACTAACTTCATACTCTCAAAGTTAGTTGAGTTAGATTAAAATTATCATTCTGTCATTTGTGACAGTCTTCAAAAAGTAAGTTTTACCAAACCTCAAGTGTTTGCTTTTTATAATAGTATAGATATATTTATTATATCTTATCTTATCTTATCTTGTCAATTATACCATATGACGTGATATTTTAAAAATATCAAAATATTTAGAGCATCACATAAGATAGAGACAAAATATGGAGGCAAACACAATTTTTATGATTATAATTTTCCTTCCTCTATGCTAGTTTTTAGTTTAGGAGAGATGAGGAAACAAAATATAAACAAAAACAATAAAGTTATTTCCATTATCACTTTAGATTCATTTTTTTAATTTTATTTTTATTAGTAATCATATTAGTTTTTCTCGTCTTCTCTTAGATTTCAACCAATAAAAAAAAATTTCTTTTATTTTCTTTACAAACTACATAGAATAAAATTATCATTTTTCCTACAATTCCTCTCTCGCTTCTTTCTCTATTCTTTTTTTTTTTTTTTGCACAAGTTCCAAACAAATCCTTACACTCCTATGACATAGATCAAAATGAAATTTTCATTAATAATATATTATAAAGAAATAACTATTGCATTCGTCCATCTTGATCATTCTTGGGTTTATGTCAAATAAAAACCTAACTATTTACCAGTAGAAACAAATTCATCAACAAGAGGCTATAGTACCCCAAAAAAAAAAAAAAAAGTTTACCTGTCATTAGTTTTAATTAATTTTTTATCCAAATTTGAATGACTCGCCACTATTTGATTGTATATAAAGATTTGTGAGATTACATCATTTTTCATCTCAAAAATAGCATGAGAAATTAATTTATGTCCCACGTAGTGAGATTAATTTTCAATTTGACCACTATATTAAAAATTGACACTTTTTTACCTCTTATAATATTGACGAAAGTGAAACTTGTTATTTTTTTGTCAAAAATAATAGTTACATGTACAAAAAATTAATTTTGATATTACAATGTTTTTCTAGTTAATTAATAATTTTATATTTCCTTTTATTAGGATGTTTGACTAATTGGTTTAGTTTGTATTTTGTTTCATGTTTTAATTTTGTCTACAATTATTTTAAATATATAAAATTAAATTGCGTTTGGCGCAAGTTTTTGTTCTCAATTTCTTAAACACTATTTTAAAAACAATGATTCAGATGAGAACATAAAAAAATATGCTTTCATTTGTTATAAAAACAAGAGGGAAAAAAGCTTATAATGTATAAACAATAAAAATGAAGCTCTTGAAACTCAAAACTCTATTTAAAAAGACAAAAACTTATTTTATCTTTTCTAAAAATAAAAAACATAAATTATGTTACACAACCAAATAACCTCGATAATTTACTATTATTTTTTATTCTATATTCATCTGATACTTTGTACAGGTATAAAAATTTGCCCAAAAGTTCAAAAAGTTGAATGATAAAAATGTTGTTTGAGTTTTGTAAGGCCAATATTTTGTGAATTTGACAAATTATATTCTCAACTATGTTTCCATATAAGGGCATTTTGGCTAATAAATAAAATTTTCTCTTGGAAAAGAGCCAATCATATTGGAAAGTAATTACTTTATTTTCCATATGATAATCACAATAAGAAATATAAAATTTTTAAGTAACTTTGGCACGTGCCACCTGGTGGCAATTTTGCAGTAAAAAAATTTCTCAAAAATCCTAAAAAAACTCTGAGAAAAAAACCAAAATCTCATTTTTAAAAGGTGATGAGTCTTGCTATCCATAGGCCAAATCTGGAGGGGTCTAGGTAAAATTAACCCATAAAAATTTGCCCAAAGTTCAAAAAGTTGAATGATAACATTGTTTTTTGAGTTTTATCAAGCCAATATTTTGTGAATTTGACAAAATATATTCTCAACTATGTTTCCATATAAGGGCATTTTGGTTAATAAATAAAATTTTCCGTCGGAAAAGAGCCAATCATATTAGAAAGTAATTCTTTTATTTTTCATATCATAATCGCAATAAAAAAATATAAAATTTTCAAGTAACCTTGGCACGTGCCACCTGGTGGCAATTCCGCGGTAAAAAAATTTCCCAACAATCCTCAAAAAACTCGAAGAACAAAAAGGGAAGCCCTTGGATCGCCAGCCGCCTTTCCATTTCCCAATCATCGCCTAAATTTAGAGCAATCGATCCGTCGAGGCAGCACTAAAATGAACACTTGCTTCTATCTCACTCGACACTGCCAAATCTCCATCGATCTTTCTCTACGCTAGCTCGATCTCGCCCCTGGCTCAATGCAAATCGCTTCGCTTCTCAATTTATCGCTACAGGGCTTTACTGTGCTAGCTCCACTTGATCTTGAAGTCTCGAACTCTAGTTCTTACGAAATCATGTAATAAAGTCGATTCCCTATGATTTGCATTCTGTTTGATGGCTTCGATCCGGAGAACTCTGTCGCCATACCGTGACCGGCCGGACCTGAACGGAGAGAATACTTTTTCGGTGTCATCACCGTCTCACAAGCTTCTCTCCAACGGAAAATTCTCGTCGTCGGTGTCCACATTCACTGTCGGAATCCGCAGATTCCTAGACGGCGTTTTCGTTCAACGGTACTCGCGGAAAGGTCACCAGACATGGAAGAGATCGGTCTACAGGTGTTTGTTGTTCTTCTTCCTAGGGTTCTTGTTAGGTATGACGCCGTTTGGAAACGTCGATGAAACTGGGCGCCACGATTTTTCGTTCGAGATGATGCCGCCTTCGGTTAATGTCCAAGGGGATGTTGATAGTGCAATTGTCGCGAGACCGGAGAATTTCGTGGTGGATACTGTGGAATTAGGGGTTCAGAGGAGGTTGAATACGAAGGAGAGGTTCGATTTCCTGCCTCGAAAACAGTTAATTGTTTTGACTCCGACGTATCATCGGGCTCTTCAGGCATATTGCTTGAATAGATTGGGGCAGGTCCTTCGGCTTGTTCCTCCGCCGCTGTTGTGGATTGTGGTTGAGATGAATGCGGCGTCAATGGAGACGGCGGAGATATTGAGTAAGGCTGGTGTTATGAATAGGCATTTAGTGTGCACGAAGAATTCCACAAATGCGAAGGACAGAGGAGTTCATCAGTGGAATGTGGCTCTGGAGCATATTGAGCACCACAAACTCGATGGGATTGTTTACTTTGCCAACGAAGATAATATTTATTCCCTTGAGCTATTTGAGAGTCTGAGGGAAATCAGGTATTTGAGCCTGATTTTTACAGTAATTTCTATAACTTGCATCTGATCTTAATTTGTTGTATTGATGATGTGTTGTGTTCCTTGGAATTTGAACTGTTGGCTTCAATGCCATTATTTATCTGTAGAAACAAAATCTAGAAGTATGCCTTTGTTTAGGATATGCTTTTACTAAGGAAGAATGCAAGCGAGGCAATATGTGTTCATTGAGAGAGATCACTTATCAGATATTAGAGCTTGGTTTATTGGTATTTATTGAGACATGCATTTATTTGTGCCCAATAGTGATTATCTTTTGCATTTGCCCAATCCGTTGTTGCATATACATGCACAAGTATAGTTGAGCACAATGGCGTGCATGCTTATAAGTTACATAGACATGCTATTAACCATTAACTGCACTAATAGCGCATATAATTATAGAAGAGTGGAATAATATATTTCAACACTCCCCCTAGTATCATGAATTAGTCATCCATATATGACTAAACCCTATCGTAATTGATGAGGGATAGTATTCGAGCAAGAAGCCCCTTTTTGATCTAGTATAATTTAGTGTATTGTTCATGGAAGGAATAGAGAAGACCTATGTTACCATAATACTCTACTACCCTAGCGAATTACGTTTTTAGGACATCGTTCCGAAACATGGTACTCTAGCATTCCAAAATGGTGAATTTAGCGATCCCAAGCGATCTCAAACTTTTTTACTATTTATATATTTAAAGGTCACCTAACGAAGAAAAAAAATCAATTATAATGAACAAAAATATCAGAAGCATAGAACTTTCACATAACAATATGCAAAAAAAATAGCCCATAATACTCCTAGAATGTGTTTTTAGATGATTAATTTGAAATACATAAATTATGTTTTATTAAATGTCTGATTACTAAAGAAAATTATTCTAGAAGTACCTTAATTCTAATAGTATATTTTATAAAAATCCACCCCTAGCGTACCATATTTTAGAACATATGGGGTACCACGTTCCCATTCTCGTTCCACCTACCGGAACGATTCGTGTTCCAGGTAACATAGGAGAAGACTGAGCTGGGAGAGAAGAACATGAACTCACCCTAGAAGGGGCTGGCTCCTATATACACTACTAAATAAGAAAAAAGTTGTGTCAATTATCATATCACTCCAAACATGCACGCATGTAGGTTTATATATGTACATGCATATAGGAACTCATAATATGTGCTAGGTGCATCTTTCCGTACACATACTTGGTTTATGTAATCATACACGTGAATTGTTGATGTACGTAAGCCCTAAGTGTCTTTTAGGGAAACAATGGAAATAGATTTTTGTCATTTTCAAGTTCCTACGCACTTTTTCATTTTAATTGCATTTTAGAAGCTACAAAACACTTGAAAATGGTGAAATGTACTACGGAAATATTGAACAATTTGAGCAATATTTCTCATTGCATGTTGACTGGTCCTTGTGGATTACTTGTGCCTGCCCCCTGTAGCTTTAAGTCATTCTATTTCCTTTACTGATTGTAGGAATCTGTTATTTATTTCGTAATTTGTAATATTGTAAGAGAAAATCAGCTTTAGAACTTAATGGAAATGTAATTGAAGCAATTGGTCGAGAGGCTAGTAAAAACACTAGTGCAGTATTAAAGGGCACTTAGGAAATATAAGAAGCACATTCAAAACCTCAAAAAGCTTATTTCGATGGAATTGAACCATGGACCAAACATATAACAGTCTAAATGAAAAGTTAGTGGTCTGAAGCATAGGTAAAACCCGAAACTTTTACTTTGCTATGAAAACATTACTTTAGTAAGCTGGTCTACCCTTTTCTTTTTATTTTTTCCATAAATTATAGGAGCATGAAATGTGGGGAAACTATTCTGTTACAAGGAAGATAGTTCTATGACTCTGGTTGAGATATTCTTCCATCACATTTCTGCCCTCTACTTTCACTACACGTCATAAGGTGATAGTCTTTAGAAAATATTTCTTCTCCCAAATCCTTGTCTACTAGATTTTATTTTTTTGTGAGGTCTTCAATGGATCAACAAAGGAGCTCCTTCATTTCCTACATTCTCTCTGTCCCCGGGCACCTGGGAACATCTGCTCATTTAGATATTGTTGTATCCAAATAATTGTTCAGATCTTATTACATGATCTTGCTTCCTGAATCAGTCCTTTCAATTTGAAATTTCTACTTGGTTTGTTTGACTGGGATGAGTTTAGGAAGATCTTAAACCTCTCTCCTTGTGAAAAGCTATTGTATTTTACAAGTGTCTGGAACATGACAGAAACTACCAAATGGTGAAGCTTCATTGCTGGATTTATCATTCCTTCTTTTGCATTTTCCCATCCTTCTCTTCTGCAAATTCATTTTATGTACTTCTGCTTTTTAGCCGTTTTGGCACATGGCCTGTTGCCATGCTTGCACAAAGCAAAAACAAGGCAATACTGGAAGGTCCAGTATGCAACGGAAGTGAAGTAATTGGATGGCACACAAATGAGAAGAGTAACAAGCTCAGAAGATTTAATGTTGATATGTCAGGGTTCGCATTCAACAGCACCATATTATGGGATCCAAAGAGATGGCAACGCCCTACTTCAACTCCAATTCGGCAGTCAGACACTCTGAAGGAGGGTTTCCAAGTATACATCACATAATTGCATTTTCAGATATTCTGTTACAGTACCATTTTCTTAGAATTCATACTTGCTTGAATATGAAATGAAAATTTACCATTGCCGACTTTGGCTTTTCACAGGAAGCCACATTTATTGAACAAGTGGTGGAAGATGAAAGTCAAATGGAAGGTACACCCTTGGATTGTTCAAGGATAATGAACTGGCATCTCCATTTGGAAGAAGCTCGTGAACTTGTTTACCCTAGAGGTTGGCTGCTTCAGAAGAACCTAGACGTTGTTCTCCCCATCAAGTATTGAACTTCAACCCTTCAATCTCAACGATGAGAGCCCAGATGAGGTTTGAATCATCAGTTTTGTTTATGCATTTTTCGGCTTTTGATTACACACCAGTCTTGAACCCGATGGCTGGGGGAAATTTATTATTCGAAACAATTTTGTGAAGCTTTATTTTTTCCACAACATTATGCTGTACCTTTTTATAAGCTGCTGGCTCGCATATATCCGAGCATACTGACACTGAGCAAGTCATCATGGCCAGTGGCTGCCATAACCAGAATCAGCAATAACAGAGTTCAAGCTGGAAGATACTTACAGGCTGAAGAATCATGATGATTTTTATTGTAGGATTCTCCCCTCTCCCCCCCCCCCCCCCCCCCCCCCCCCCCCCCCCCCTCATTATATATTCTTTGCAGAGACAAAATTTCATTTTTGTTGTAAAGTTTTGTTTTTTGTCCGTGGTAAGGGGTGTAATTCATCTTTTACAGGGTACTTATTTCTATTTATATACCCACAACGAATTTTTATTTGGACTGGCCGGATGACCTCCACGAACCCCAGCCCCGGTGATGGAAGATGGTGAACTTCTCGGCTTGCTTTGTAAAGGCTTGAGGATGTACATCGAAACTTTGAGTCTGTTTATTTCTATTTTCGTGAAAAACAAAAGGTGAACAGAAGGATTATAGGAAGATGCTAAACACTTCTTAATCCTGCCGGGTGTGAGCTCTTCTAACCTCAAAGAGGTCTACTTTCAAGGTTTAAAGTTTAAAATTTTTAAGTGCAATTAACTTATTGGAGTCATTCTCAAAATTTTTAATCTAGTAATTATATGGTCTGTATTGGACAACAGAATCTCGAGATTAGTCACGAGACACTTAAGCTAATTTGAACACTTTCATTAAAAATAAAGAGGTGTGAGCTCTCTTGAGTTTGATCTAAAGCCACCACTGTATTTAAGTATCAAGTCATATGTCTCCATGATTATCACTAAAAACCAAAGGAGTTGATTTTTCGTGTATGGATTTCTATATTTTAACAAGCTTTTAGAAATACTTTATGTTATGGAAGGTGGATGGTTGAGGAATGTGCACTTAATATTTACCAACCTCAACATATGATTAGCAACTTAATATATTTGGTAGAATAGTCTCATCAATTACATGTATAAAAAGAGGTTTCGAATGAAGAAAAGAGAGAGAAAGAATAAGAGAGAGAATAGAGAAGAAAAAAGAAAGTAAAGAGTGTAAATAAAATATTTAAGTTTAAGTTGTATTTTATATTTTGTTCTATGATAAAAATAAATTTTTGGGTGATCAAGAAGATCTATTCTTAATAATTTCAAAAGAATTATTTAACTATAATTTGACAGTTTTAGAAGAACTATTTTTATTATATACTGTGTTTGATTATTTTACTTGCTTAAAATTTATTTAGTTTTATAACACGTTATCGGTACGATGCACTAAGTGCTCGTGAAAAATATAATTGTATTATTCTTTATATCTGGAAAGTACTTTATTATATCTGTGAAGGTTCTTCACTTTACGTGTCAGTAATATTTTAGTTAATTTATCTTTGTTTTGGATTATTTACTATTCACTCTTCAATTCATGGCATAATTTATATTTGTTGAATAGTTGATGAATAATGATGAATAGTCAAATTTTGAAACTTTGTTGAATAGTGATGAATAGTTTTATTTCGAAACTTTATTTGTTTATTTCTTAAAGATCTTAAAATTTTGGCCTATGATATTTATAGATTTGTAATCATTATTTTAATAACTTTTCATAAACATGTGCGTTGACTATATTTTAATGTCTGGATTGAAAGTTATAATACGGACAAAAATAGTATTTATATATATATATATATCTATATATGAATTGCATATGAATATTATGCAGTAATAGTATTTTTATTATTTATAATTGATAATTACTATTCACGAATAGTGATTTTACTATTAATAAATATTATTAGCAAATAAAATTTATCTTTTAACTAAATATTCGGATAAGTGAGATTTGTATAAGATATTTTATCGAAATTCTATAGTATGTCTTCTTTATATTATTTTCGTGTTATCATGATTTTAAAACTTTGTTATCTTATAAATATAGCATTCTGAAAATGTCAAACCTCACAAAGTTAGAATTTATCGTTCTTGACATTTTAAGTAAGAAGTATTTATCTAGAATGGTTAATACTGAGATCTATTTGTGTTTAAAGGCTTTTGAAAATAGTACTAGAAATGGCAAACAAACAAGTTTGGGCTGGGTCTAAACAAGTTACAGGTTTAAGAGACCAAATCAAACCCACACATTTATATGGTGGGTCAAATATAGACGGGTTAGATATGAGTCAATTTAAATTCATAAATCCGGATCTGACCCGTGAGCCCAATAATTGACCCTTTTTTAATATAATTTTTATTTTTTTATTTTTGTGGAGTTATGCCTCCTCGTGTTAGGATTAAAAAAATAAAAATAAAACCACAAACCACATTTGGCTGTTTACTAGATACTTTGCCTTCACTTGATAAAAATGGATTTCTTTCAAGAGTACTATCCATAACAGAACTTGATCCAAAACAAAAAACTGCCATCACAAAGCCATAAATAAATAAACCACAAACACCTTTTGGTATATTGACTTCTTGTTGGGTATACATCTTGGAAAAACGATTGATTTGTATAGTAGAGACAACAGTGTATCTCTATATTTAACTGCAAGCTTAACAAAATTACCTAGAAATCCCTCTTTGAATGACAATTTTGATCACGATAGTAGAAGAAAGGAAAAAGTTATTCTTTCAAAATTTATAATCAGAATTTTGAACCACAATGATGTGGCAGTGACAATTTTGTAATTAAAATGCATCTTGGTGGGTTCTTTGTTTTAAAGTAATAAGCCCACAACTCACTCACATCATTCTAGTTATATTTTCTGATTATATATTCTGGTTGTATAGCATTACTCTAGAAGAAATATCATCAGTAATATGTGATTAATTTTTTATGGAAAACAAACACAAACCAACAACAGCAAACCATGTAGATATATAGAGAGAGAGAGACGAAAAACATAAAATAGAATGCAAGTGCTCACTGCTCGCACAAATAAATGAATTTTTTATTCACATTCATCCCAACTAGGAGCATCATAATCAACATATTCACTATACAAGCTCTTAATCTCCAATAAGAATAAAACTAACTTCGAGCCCTAGTGTTCTCCGATTAGAAGCCTTCGGCTGTAACTCTTTGACAAGAGCCAGCAATGTAATGGCTTAGGGGACGAAGAAAGAGCTGATGTTGGTGATCGCCGACAAGAGCAAGAGAACCTAAGGAGCCAAGAGAGAAGTCGAAGACATCGAGCCCTAATTAGGAACCGAAAAAGTGTTGGAGTTTTTCAACGGGTGTTTTGAATGGGTGTCTCACGAGTCCAGTCTATCAACCCGTCTAAACCCATTAAAATGTGAGTGTTTTACAATTAACACAATAACAACTTATTTGTTGTAATAGCAAGACCCAAACCCTTTTAACCTGGGCGGAGTTGGGCGGATTCATGGTTTCGGGTTCATTTTGTCAGGTTTAAGAAATACTATAAAAGAAGAAAATGAAAAATTTTAGCAGGATCGTGCAAAAGTAATGATTTTTCTTCGTCATCATATTCACGAAGAATTAAAAACTGAATACCTTACGCTAAAAGACTCGCTGACACTATGACAAAATTTAAAGAAGAGATATGAACACTAGAAGACCATGGTCTCGTTTGCTTCGCGGACTGGATAAGGCTGGACTGGACTAATAGTCCATGGACTGATTGTCCCACTTAGTCCATATAGACATTGTTTGCTTTGGTCCGGATAAAACTCAAGATTGCAGGTAGTCTGGCCTTATCCTAGTGTTGTTTGCAAATAGCCGGACTGGACAAATGCAACAAATGACCATCGTACCCCTCTTCCTATATTTTATGTGATTATCATTTCCACACTCTTCACCTTCGTTAAAATTGCAATTTGAATTCAAAACATATGTAAAGAACATTTTCATCAAAACGAAAAAGTCAAAAGCCAAAACATATGTACAGAATATGCATAATTAACAAACACAAAACACAGATGCAGATACTCCAAATGGGTCCAACTAAAAAGCTAAAAGCCCCATGCATTAATTAGATCCCAAAAAATAATAATAATAATAAAAACCAAGTTCATCACAAAGTTAAGCTGCACAGCCATCCATGGCATGTGCAACCACATATGTTGCTGTCAACAACTTCCAAAACATGTCCATCCTAACAAAAAAAAAGGTTTCCAGCACTACCATCATCTACAAACATAGTTATGAGAGAAATATATTAACATAAAGCCCCTTGTCATCATCCGACAAGTTAAAGAAATAATCAACCCTTGGCACATCACGCATAATCAACTCAACTGCACGAAACCTATCAGTTGGGCCAATGGAGAGTTTCAGCAATTCACTGTTGAGAGCCTTCTTTGCTGTTGACAAATCATGTGCATACCTCATGCGATTCCCTATGAATTCCATCCTACCATCAGCTTTTCCAATGGCCTCACAAAGTTTATCAGTAAAGTTAGCAAGTCCCTCTACAATGGTATCAACCCTAGCCCTTTTTTTTATCATTCTTTTTGTCTGACTTAACTACAGGGCGACAATTGACTGAATTTAAACACTCCATACCAGCCACTCCCTGACTATCCAACGGCACAAATTCCCCAACTTTATCCTCCTTGTCAATGTCCTCAACAACATCTTCTGGGCCTTCTGCAAACTCACCAGTGGCTCTATCTTTACCAAATATAATCAGCCAATCCTCATAAAAGGGCTATGACTTGTTCCTCAAAATTTTAGCATCAGTATCCATCTACAAAAACCAACACATATATATTAATCAACTAGCCCACTTCACACACCCATTAACAAGTATTGAAAACAGTTCTTACCTTGATGTAATCTTCCCAAACTTGTTCCTTCTCTATGTCAAGCACCTTGTCAGTGTCATTCCACCCAATTCCAGTTAGTGACAACAATGAGAATAAGCTACTGTAGATTTTCTTCCACTTCTTTATTTTCGATTCTATGTGTGGCGTGGCCGAAGGTCAGTGCCTGGCAGTGCTTTGATGAGTTTGTTCGCAAGAATTTGCAAATAGCCTAATCTGAAGGTATTATTATCAACCTTCATGCAGTCAGTGACAATGTCTTTGAGAGCATTAATAAGCACCTCTTCCTCCTTCTTTGTCCAAGTCCGCCTGCATACCATCTTTGAGGAAGAACTTTTGTTGCCCTTTCCTTTCTTTGATGAGTTATTTGCCTCATTATCCATCCCTGAATATTACACAACCACATATGCATAACATAACAATTTGGGGGATATCTCATAAAAACACCACCAACCACAAGACAAGGACATTTGCAATTATCCTAAAAAACACCAGCAAGTATATACCAATAAAAATCATGAAATTTAACAAATTAATATAAGAGAAGCCAAACAAGTTATAAATGCATCAACACATTAAAGTCGTCCCCATGCTAGCTAGAAATTCATTATACATTTGAGTGGCCAAAGCATCTCTCCACTCAGTCCACTGGTCAGATGTCTCAACTGTCTCAATAAATTCATCTCCCATGTTGGGATGATTTGCAATTTCTTCATCTACCACCTCTTCAAAAGGGTCCAACCTCATCCCTCTTCTAATGAAATTGTGTAGTAAGCAACAAGCCATCATAATACGACATTGACTTTTGATTGGAAAGTATGACAGACTTCTTAGTATTGCCCACCTCATTTTTAACAACCCAAAAGCCCTCTCCACCACATTGCGGGCAGATGCATGCTTCATGTCAAAGTACTCTTGAAAACTAGTAAGAACAACCCCATCTCTCTAAACTGATAGATGGTAACGCTGACCTCTATATGGTGCCAAAAATCTTTGACCATTCGTATATCCCGCATCCACTAGGTAGTAATAACCTGTGTGATACCAATTTCAAAGTTTAGAGATATAAAATTTTTGTACATCAACCCAAGAATATAAAATTTATGTCTAATTACCAGTTGGAACCTTCAATTCGTTTCTCCTTGTAACTGCATCTCGAAGAACCCTACCATCAGCCGCAAATCCTTTCCATCCCGGTAAGACATAAATGAAATTCATGTCTTGACCACAAACACCTAGCATATTTGTAACTAATTCCCCCTTCCTAGTCCTATATCTAGCCGCAACAACCTTAGGAACACGAACTTTAATGTAAGTGCCATCTAGTGCTCCAAGACAATTCTACACAAAACCATTTTTGTCTTATTATGGTATTGCTACGAAAGTGTAAATAAATAATTACATGCTTTCATATGAGATGTTGTTTCTGATTACTTGAAACCAGTTTCACCTCCAGTCAGTGCATGCTTCAGTTATTGGTTCTGGTGTCTTAAGTAATTCGCCTTGTAACCGCAAGATGGCCTTAAGGACCTCATTGAAATACTTGCTAACAGTTTGACCAGACCTATAGAAATCTTTCTTGACAACTCGGTTCTTAGTGTGATGTGCTAACACATTCACGAACATGGCTACTTTATCTTCCAATGTCACGTTTCTAGAATGGGACAACCCCCTGCTGCTAACCAACTAACACAGATTCATAAAACAACTTCGATCCATTCGGAGTTGGTCAATACATGTATCATCAGATTCTCTAACCAATCTATTTATGTTTTGAATTTGAGCTTGAAGCCTATCGAGCCCTCGTAGGATAGGTTGATTGTTTCTATAATAATGGCCCAAGGCTACACGAAGCATTGTAAATGCTACACTACATATTATGTAGATTTGACGTAACAGTGATTAGAGAGAAAGATAACCCTCCATCTCTTCATTTTCATAATCAATCATATCATAATCCATCTAACAATCAAAATTATCAACCAAAACTGTATTAGTATAATTAATTGAAACAAGTGTAAGCCACAAATTGCTTGCATATATTATTGGCTTAAATTAGAAAAGTTAGAAATATAATACTAAATCTAAATCTTGTGACCCAACAATTGAAATAGATCCATAATACAATCCATGTACCAAAATTATATCAGTATAGTTAATTGAAACAAGTGTAAACCACAAATTGCTTACATATATTATTGGCTTAAATCATAAAAGTTAGAAATATAATACTAAATCTAAATCTTGTGACCCACAAATTGAAACAGATCCATAATACAATCCATGCATCAAAACTATATCAGTATATTTAATTGAAACAAGTGTAAACCACAAATTGCTTGCATATATTATTGACTTAAATCAGAAAAGTTAGAAATATAATACTAAATCTAAATCTTGTGACCCATAAATTGAAATATCCAGAATACAATCCATGTACCAAAACTATATCAGAAAAGTTAGAAATATAATACTAAATCTAAATCTTGTGACCCACAAATTGAAATATCCAGAATACAATCCATGTACCAAAACTATATCAGTATATTTAATTGAAACAAGTGTAAGCCACAAATTCCTTGCATATATTATTGGCTTAAATCAGAAAAGTTAGAAATATAATACTAAATCTTGTGACCCACAAATTGAAATAGATCCGTAAATCATGGATTTCATGCAATCAATCACTCTAACAAATTACATGACCATGATTCTTTCAAATTTTCAATCAATCCCATGAATCACTCCATTCTGTTCCCTACTTTTAGCCTTTGAATTAACACCATAAATTTTTTTCACTCACAGATTCACAGTTGAGAAGAAAAGATATGTCAAAAACAAGTATTAAAAGTATAAAACTTAAAAATAATTTAAAGAAAAACATGGGGGTTTCTCATGACCGATCAAGAAGAAGACGTGTAAAAATATTATAAAAAAACAACATCGATGAATGAGAGAGAAGGCGGACAACAGCCCACAGATGGATCTACATTACCTGAGTCTTATCTTGGAGTGGGAGCTTCGATCTCGATGTCAGAGTTGGAGGCGATGATGGCGACTGACGACAGTGAATCAGCTAGGGCTTCAGATCGCAAAATCGCAATAAGAGAGAATTGTTAGATGAGAGAGAGGGCAGCTAAAGCAAATGAGAAGAGAAAGTTAGGTTTGGTTATGCATAAGGGCATAATTGTAATGTTGCCCTTTTGTCCAACTTATAAACAGTCCAGGGATTATTAGTCCCAACATCCCCCTCTGGACAACTTAATCCCACATATGTGGATTTAATAGTCCAATCAGGACAGCTAGTCCGGTGCAAATTGTTAAAACAAACGCGGGACAACGCTAGACTACTAGTCCAGTCCGGCCTTGTCCCGTGAAGCAAACGAGGCCCATGTTTCTCCCCAGAGCTTGCTATGATTGGATGCATATGAGGTTGTAAGATTTTAAAGTTATTAGTAAGTACAATTCTGCATTATTTAAAATCAACTCACAATTGAAATTATGTGGGTAAAATATTACTGATGAAGATATGTTAGAAAAAGCATACTCCACATTTCATGCCTTGAATGTGCTCCTTTAGCTGTAATATCGAGAGAGAACGAGGCTTTAAGAAATGTTCAGAATTGATATCATGTCTTCTTCTATCTGAACAAAATAATGAGATTCTGATGAAAAACTATCAGTTTCACCCGACCGGTTCTACACTATTCCCTAAAGTGAATACGGTCTCATTTTATGAATATGGTCGTGGACATGGCCGCGGATGTGGCCGTGGCAGAAAAAATTTTCGTCATCATGGGGATTACCGTAGAGATAACAATTATAATTCTTGAAGATGAACGATGGAGATATATGTCTAGTAGACAATGCAACAACCTATACAATTCTTCGAGAGAAAAAATATTTTGTCAGCTTAACGTTAGCCAAAAATAACGTTAAGATAATATTTGACACTACAAAATTAATTGAATGTTCCGGAAGAGCCAATATATTATTGCTAAAAGGAGCAAAATAATATATTGATGATGTAATGTATTCAACTAGAGTTATAAGGAATTTGCTTAGTTTTAAAGATATACGTAGTAATGAGTATCATTTAAAGATAATAAAGAATATCTTTATATTACTTTTATTGTTTCATGCCAGAATCATATATTAGAAAAACTTGCTACCTTCTCTTCTGGATTATATTATACAACTATAAGAATTATTGCATCACCTAAAGTGATACATTAAAAGTGTTTTGACCCAAAGAATTTTATACTTTAGCATGGTCGT